>JAQPCC010000175.1:0-220949 GCA_028392965.1 Lindernia subracemosa | reverse complement strand
AAGAAAGCAACCTAGAATGATTTTAGCTTGAGAGTGTTTAGGTTAGCTTGTTCAAGGAGGCACATACTTGCAAAAGGAACACACTTGAAACTAGGGCTTGGTGGGTCTTTAATACCACATTAGTTGGTATATTAAAGCCCATCAAGCCAAACCCATTTAGCCCAAACAACTAATACTTATAATAAAGTAATTACAAACCCAAATAACTCTAAACCAAAGACCTAAATACACTAAAGACGGAAGCATCTAAAATATAAAGAACACAATAAATGATCCTAACAATCTCCCCCTTTGTGTTCTTTTTAAGTCTTCTGCTTGGATGCTCCGACCTTGGGGTCCACCGTCTGTACGTAGAGCTTCGAAGTCCGAGCTTGACTTCGTAGTTACGTAACCACCTTCGAAGAGCCAGTCTTTCATCGATCTTCCCTCGAAGTAATCTGAACTTCATCTGGCTATCGAGGTCTTCTTCTTCCCATCTCCTGGATAATCCTTGTCAACTTTCTTGAAATAATTAGAAGAGTCCCGTCGGAGAACTTTGGGATCTCCGAGGTCTTCATCAATCTCTTCTCACCTTTGTAGTTGACGTAGACTATCGAGGGGTCCTCACCTTCAAAGACGTTTCCTTCAGAGATGTTGGGGTCATCCGGACTTCGAAGTTAGGCTTTGTGAGGTTCACTTTCTTCATATTGCTTTCCAGTGCCATCTGAAGGTCGTGGGAAGCATATAATTGATCTGGCGCAACATGAACCTTTTGAGTGTAGCAAGGCCTATCTTCAAAGCAGGGTCCTTTTTCAGCTGTCCTAGATACCTGTACGTCGAGAATATTCTCTCGACATCAGGGTGTCTAATGTAGATTAGGTCCCTTCGCTGATGTCTTCAACCTTCCCGTCCTCCCTTTCAACTTTGTAAACTGGATAGGGAATTGGTTGAAGTACTCGACTCTGACTCCCGTCACCCTTTTGATCAGTTCTTCCTTGATTCGTCTTTTCGAAGGCGATCCAGATTGTCGCCTCGTCCTCTCTGAAACTCATCATCATTCGCAGACTTAGGACATAGAATCTTGCCCTTCGTCCCGTCAGATGAGCATCCCACTCAGCTCCAGTTCATCAGGCTTGGTGATACGCTCGTTTCCTCCATATTGTTTTCCGAAACTCTTCCTGGTAAGGTGCCACGATTTTGGCATTTTCCACGGGAGCTCCGGAATCTTCGGGGTTCTCTTGGCGGAGGGTTGTACATGTCGTACCATCGGTTGGCGTGCTCCAAGAGAACAGGAAGTTCGGGGATTTCTGCTTCGTAGTCCTCCCCTTCTTCCAGCTCCTTGTCTTCTATTCTGACAAGTTCAACCTCTGCATTCCCTTAGGAGCTGTCGAGCGTTATCAACATAGCCTTTGAGAACTGTTCTGTAACCGGTCTTTTGAGCCATCCTTCGTTCATAATGTACGCCTCCACTTCAGTGTGTGGTTGGAGGTAATCTTCGAGGTTGAATGGCTCTAAGTCCGGTTGTGTAGCAATGTAGGGCGAAAGAGGTGGGCTTCGGCTTTTTCTGGCTTGTGGGTGGTGGAAGGAGGATTTGGGGTGGTGGTTCTTTGGACTGTAGTGTAGGGATTTCCGAGGTCGACGTTGCTTCGCCAAGGAAGAGTGTCTGGTTCGGCCCTGGCGCCGCTTGTCTTCCTCGAGAACCTCTTCGTGTGGTTGTTGGGTTTGTGTTGTAGGGCCTGCTGCTGATCTGCCCTGTGATGGTGTGCTTCGTCGTACAGATGCTCCGGAGGAGGATAGGCGTTGACGCTTCTCCCCCTCACGGCGATCCTGGTCGTCAGGATCGTCGTGCCGTCTTCGGATTGTTGAGGTGTCGTCTCGGCACGTATCTGTCGTGACTTTGTTTGTTGCGCGAGCAGCATTTTTGGACCGTCACGAGCGCGGGGTGCTTCGGGTCCACTCCTATGAGACGGGCAGTGAAGATGTCCCATAGCGAGCAGTGGCATGGTGTGGGGGTTCGGATGAGGAGGTGGGGGTAGTGGGGAACGTGACGGGGTTTCGTCGACAACTGGAGCTTTGCCTCTGTCCGTGCAGCAGTCGTAATGAGTGACTGCATGCGCGGGACAGCCACTTGCTCGAGAAATTCGGCAAGTCTCCGTTCAAGGTATGTCGCCGTCACGTACGGGGAATCACCGCCGGAGCCACGAAGGCCTCCGTTTGCACCCCCGAAGTGGTGGGGTGGCCAGTTTCGCGGGAAATCAATGGGACTTCGAGCGGCACTGGACTTCCGACCTGTCCTTGCGGTTCCTCACGAAGAAGGACCGCTCCGGTCGTTAGGGCCACGTCACACAGACGGGCGAAGGTGGAGCTCTCACCGGGGCCACTTAGGCGTCCCGTTGGCACGCGTCCGATCGTGATGTTCGGACGGTGGCCCTCTGACGAGGACGATGTGGGGTGTCGTCATCGGGACTTCCGTCCAATCCTAGAAGCGCCTCAATCATGTGCGCATCTATGGACGTTGTGGCCTGTTCGGTGACAGGCGGAGTGATGGTTGAGGGTCGGGGATTTTTGAGACGACCGGTTGTTGGGAACCGGCCGAATGGCTAAGGCTCGTGGTTGCGCCGTTGGGTCGATGTCGGCGTCTTCTATCCTAAGGGGTGACCCGGCTTGTAGTGGAGTGGGGATTGGAGGAATACGACGACGTCTATGGATAAGCGTGCTGTCATCGTCGTCGTCAGAGGAGTCGTCGCTCATTTGTTGGCGTTGAGGAGCGGGCGACGGCTGCCTCGTGGAGGGTGGTGGTGACGGTGGGCGGAGTATGGCATCCCGTCTTCGCCGTCCGAGTCGGAGACGTCGCTCAACATTTGTCGTTGAAGAGCACGCGACGTCGGCGGGATCGGCGATGTGCGGCTGACAGGAGATGGTGGTGGGATGGGTGTGATAAGTGGTGAGGGCTGTCGAACGGGTATTTGTTGTTCGACAGTGTTGGTAGTGTGGATGATTGGGTAATTGATGGAATGGCTGGTTGGTGAGTGTATGACTGAGGAATGGATGAGGACTGCCTCCGGCCCGGTTCTAGGACCTTCATCGGCAGAGTGGGAGGCCCCGGGGTTAGGTTCGAGGGGGTTTTCTCGAACCATGGGGGCGTATACATTGTACTGGCGGCAGTAGTCTTCTATCATGTGCTGCTCCGCCAGTGACAAGAGGATGAAGGGATGGGCATCGGCCGCCGTGCGTATTTCTCATCGACCTTCCCCTTCTGAAGGTACCTGAGCTTTGGCGGGGTGACATATTCGTCGGCGGGCCGGGTTGGTATCCCAGGCAGTGATTGCATAAAGTGGTGGATCATTAGCCCGAACCACCTGGAATATGGCAGGTACTGCGTCTTCTTGCCCTTCGTTCGCTGCATCATTTGGTCGTCGAGGTCCATCATGATGAGCTTGGCATAATCTACGTTTTTGTTGAAGGCAATGCCGTGGAAGATCCGCAGTATTGTGATGTTGCACCTGTCGTGCCCTGAGTGCTTTGGTGAGAAGCACTTATTGACAAGCGCAAAAAGTGTCCGCCATGGATGCGGGATCATGGATTGTTGGATCTGAGAGAGACTTTGACGGGCGTGAAGTAGCCCATTCTTTGAATGTCCTCGAGAAGCTCATCCTCAGAAGCCTCATACTCATTCTCCGGTCGGCTGGGCAGGCGGAGAACATGGCGGATTAATTCGCGGGTGACCTCGACCGTCTGGCCCGCGAGTTTTGCTTCGTAGTAAAGCTATTGTCTGGTGCCACCTTCGTCTGCAGCGTCCCCCAAAATTGTTGAAGGTAAACGGAGGGGACTGGTACAGCGGCCGAGAAGGCGTACCAGAGGTGATGGTGTCTCAATATCGCAGGAATAATGGGTTCCTTCCCTTTGAAGACTTCCAAGTCGAGTTGGAAGTTATTGTCCTTCGGAATGACCCATTTGGACGTTGGGTATATCAGATCTGTTGGTGTCGTATTCATATTTTTTTTGAGTGGGGCGACTCCTTTTTTTTTTTTTTTTTTTTTTTTGTTTGCCCTCTTCTTTTTTTTGTTGTTCCGAACACCTGGATTCGTTAAACCTGCGATGATAGAGTAACCATTAGTTTATACAGTAATAAGAAGCAGAAGGTAACATGATTTGAATAGCTGAAAACAAGTTAGAGTTCAAAATTGTTCAAGTGTTTTGGGCTTTAAAAATTTAATGTTTGATTTTGGGCCCAAAAACAGTTTCAGCCCATTTAAATCATGAGTTTGATACTTAGAAAATTTCTTAAGTGGAGAGTTCGCGCATTAGTTAAAAATTTTCTAAGTCTTTATGTCGCGAAGTGAAAAGTGAGAGTGCGTTAAGAAAATTCTAAGTAAAGGTTCGCGAAACAGATGATAAAAACAATTAAGTGTGGATCGCGATATGAGAGTTTGGTAAGTTCGCTAAAAGCTTTACGAATCCTAGTTTCGCGAATGTTAGAAAGGGTTCGAGAACTGAAATACTTTGCGAATTGAGATTGTGTTCTCGAATTGAAGTGAAATTGAGTTCGCGAAACATGAAGGGATTCGCGAAAGACCATGGGGTTCGCGATCTGGAAGTTTGCGAATTGAGAAAAAGTTCGCGATTTTAAAATGATTACGAATTTAGAGTGGTTCGCGAACTTGAGGTTTGGCGAATTTGAAAGAGGTTCGCGATTTTGAGTTTTGCGAATGCGGAACAAGTTCGCGAACTTTGAAGAGTTCGCGAATCATGGAGAACTTCGTGGGCTAAGACAAATGCGCGAAAAACAGGTTGGAGACTTCGAAAGTCGCGCTTTAAAGATCAAAAAGGGCTGAGTTCGCGAATCATGAAGATTCATCGTGTTCATCATCCGCGAAGTGCAGAAAGTTCCAGATTCGCCAAAATCATCATCAGATAGGTATAGAACTGCTTGAAAATGAAGATTCAACGTTATTCTTACCACAGCAACGCACGAGAGAAGAAGATTTGGAAGCTAAGGAGCAGGTTTCGTCGTGATTTGAGTGGCTTTATCTTGCGGATGAACAGTAGATCGAGAGAATTTTGAACAGTGTAAACCCTAATTTTGAATTGACGGCGACTGTTTCTTCGTGAAACTTAGGGTTTTAAGAGGGAAGAAGTTCGCGGGCTCAAAAAGGTTTGGGCCTCGTAAGAAAGATGGGCCCGTTTGAGGTTCGCGAAGCGTGCGTGAGTTCGCGAAGTAGCATTGAGTACGCGAAACATTGATAATTCGCGAATCACCCTAAATTCACGAATCAAAATGAAGTGGAATAACTGGGCCGAAAAATGAGAAAAGAAGGCCCAATACTGGTTTTTGAATTTTGCGAATTGGCTCAAATGCTTTAGTGATTGTGGGCTCAATTTTTAACTTAGACTCCCCCTCAAAATATGCACTCTTAGAAAATACATTTCAAGTTAAGATATAACAAGAAGACTAAAAATTACTCCCCCTAAATTTTTGGAATGGTGATCATCTTTTAAACTTTATAAAAGGTTGAAATAGGCAAAAATCACGTTATGCTTCCCGATTCAACATGCCTAACTTTGAAACGAGAAACATGAAACGTTTTTCATCCAAAGCCTTTGTGAAAAGATCGGCAAGTTGAACTTCGGTGTTGACGAAGTACATTGTGATTGTGCCTTTTTCGACATGATCTTTTATAAAGTGATATCGAAGGTCTATATGTTTAGTGCGGGAATGATGGACGGGATTACAGGTAATGGCAATAGCGCTCTTCGAGTCGCTGTAAATTGGAATGTTATTGAAAACAAACCCGTAATCCTGCAATTGCGTTCGCAACCACAGGATTTGAGAGCAGCAACTGGCCGCAGCAACGTACTCTGCTTCGGCGGTTGACGTGGACACACAGTTTTGTTTCTTAGACGACCAACTTACTAGTTTGTCACCTAGGAACTGTATTCCACCCGAGGTGCTCTTCCTGTCCATCCTACAACCTGCAAAATCGGCATCCGTAAAGCCAAGTAATTGAAAGTTAGAGTTCTTGGGATACCAGAGTCCGAGTGTCGGTGTTCCCTTGAGATAGCGTAAGATCCTCTTCACTGCAAGCATGTGCGACTCCTTCGGATCGGCTTGAAAGCGCGCACACAGGCAGGTGGAGAAGACTATATCAGGCCGACTTGCTGTCAGATACAGAAGCGATCCTATCATTCCTCTGTATGTAGACGGGTTGACTGATTTGCCCGATGGATCTGAGGCTAATTTGCATGAAGTCGACATCGGGGTGCTTTTAGATGGGGAATTTTCCATGTTGTACTTCTTAAGTATGTCTTGAATATACTTCGATTGACTGATGAAGATTCCTTCTGGGAGTTGCTTGACTTGCAGTCCAAGGAAGAAGTTGAGCTCTCCCATCATGCTCATTTCGAACTTTGTCTTCATCAGTTCCCCGAACTCCTTGCACAACATGGGGTTTGTGGATCCAAAAATAATGTCGTCAACGTAAATCTGAATAAGTAGAATTTCAGACTTGCGTCGCTTGATGAAGAGGGTGGTGTCGATTTGCCCTTTAGTGAAGCCTGACTCGATCAGAAAGTCAGATAGCACCTCGTACCATGCTCGGGGTGCTTGCTTAAGTCCGTAAAGTGCCTTCTCGAGGAAGTACACATAGTCAGGGTGGGCTTGGCTTACGAATCCTTCAGGCTGTGCCACGTAGACTTCTTCTTTCAAGACGCCGTTGAGGAAGGCTGTCTTGACGTCCATCTGATACACCGTGAAGTCTTTGTGGGCTGCGAAGGCTAGGAAAATCCGAATTGCTTCGATTCGCGCTACGGGTGCGAAGGTCTCGTCGTAGTCGATTCCCTCTTGCTGGTTGTAGCCCTTCGCGACTAGCCTTGCCTTGTTGCGAATTACGACACCGTCTTCATCTTTCTTATTCTTGAATACCCACTTCGTACCGATAATCGTCTTTCCTTGAGGTCTCGGTACGAGTTTCCACACTTTCAGTCTTTCGAACTGATGGATTTCCTCTTGCATTGCGTTTACCCAGTCTGGGTCTTTTAGCGCGTCTCCAACTTTGCTCGGCTCAGCCTGGCTGAGAAAGCAGGCATATAGATTTTCATTTATTGTTGATGATCTTGTACTAACTCCTTGGTCTGGATTTCCAATAATTTGAGACGTCGGATGGGCTCGAGTCCACTTCCTTTGATGAGGGAGAGGTTGTTCTTGCTCGTCCTGTGCGGGTTCTTCACCTGTTGTCTCGGGAGTGCTGGAAATTTCGATCGGGGAGTGAGGCTCTATGTCTGGGAAATGTCTTCATCGTCTTCTTCAGTTGAGGCTTCAGGGGAAATAGTGACTTCTATATGTGACGTTGAGGGAGATGCATCAGCTTCGTGTTGGCCTACGGGAGAAGCTGGTGCGTCACTATTTTGGGGTTGGTGAGGAGGTTGAGCTGATCGACGATCGTGGATGGCTAGATCTTCGAAAAGCAGCTCCCATGCGTCGTCGCTCTTGTGGGATGTCGATGCTACCTCCTCGAATGTAGGACTGGGCTGATCGTCTGTCAGCACTCTAATTAGTCCCGGTTCTGGCCTGATTTGGACAGAAGCGTTCGGTTGTAGTACGGGTCCTGAACTGATGTATTCAGAAGCCACAGCGCTTCGTCGAAAGTAACATTTATGCTTTCCATAACAGTCCTTCTATCTTTGAGATAGACTCTATAGGCCTTCGAAGTAGCCGAATATCCAATGAACACTCCTTCGATGGCCTTCGGGTCGAGCTTCCCTCGATCAACTCGGTCATTAGCTACAAAGCACTTGCAGCCGAAAATCCGTAGATATTTGATGTTTGGGACCCTTTGGTTGATTAGCTCGTACGGAGTCTTCCCAAATCTCTTGTGAATGCTCGTTCGGTTTTGCGTGTAACACGCCGTGTTTACTGCCTCGGCCCATAGAAAGTGTGGAAGTCCTGATTGAATTAGCATTGTCCGGGCTGCTTCGATAAGGGTCCGGTTCTTCCTTTCCACTACTCCATTTTGTTGAGGGGTTTTTGCGGCCGAGAACTGCTGAGAGATTCCTAACGAGGTGTAGAAGTCACTGAGGACCTTGTTCTTGAACTCAGTGCCATTATCTGTGCGGACCACTTGGATGTTGCTCTCAAGCAGGTTCTGAGTCGTCTTCACAAAAGAGATGATGATTTCAGGGGTCTCGTCCTTCGTTTTAAGATATCTCGTCCATGTGTACCTCGAGTAGTCATCTACAATGACTAATACGTATTTTCTTCCATTTATGCTTTGTATCCTCATTGGCCCGCATAAATCCATGTGTAGCAGCTCCAGTGGGCGAGAGGTCGAGGCCACGTGTTTTGATGAATGAGATGCCTTCTTCATCTTTCCCATTTCGCACGCCGAACATAGATGCTCTTTGTGGTACTTCAATGCTGGGAGTCCTGTGACTAGCTTATCTTTGTATAGTTTATTCAGCGTTTTGAAGTTGATATGGGACATCCGTCTGTGCCAAAGGTCATTTTGCTGGTGTGATGCCTTTGTCATCAGACAGATGGCGGATGAAGGTCGAAGGGTCTTCAGATTGATTGTGTAGAGATTTGTCTTCCTCGTGCCTGTGAGGAGTTCCCTACCCTGCTCGTTGCTGATGGTGCAGTCGTCAGACTGGAAGGTGACCGTCAGCCTTCTATCGCAGAACTGGCCAATGCTGAAGAGGTTGTGTCCAAGTCCTTCGACGAGCGAGACATCCCTGATTGTGAGGTTGTCATGGATGAGGTCTCCGTGTCCTATGATCGGAGCCGCGTGATTATTTCCGAAGCGCACGTTACCGCCAAAGCGGGCTTTGTAGTTGCTCAGCAGCTCTTTTCTCCCTGTCATGTGTGTGGAGCAACCTGAATCGAGATACCACACATGACAGATCTGCAAAAATAATCAAGAGAGGTCAGTAACCCGATAACGGTCGGGTTCCCCTTGGTTATTTTCGACACGCAAGCATAGATGAAATAGAGAATCAGCTAAGTAGTCTACTATGCTTGGACTTGTTTTGGGAACCCAAATCTGGCGTGTGCCTGATTTGGTCGTGATGGATTCGAGTTCCCTTTTTGTGACCCAAATTTGTTTCGTTTTGAGCGGTTGCGTTTTGATTTTGGGCACGTAATGCTTGGGCTTGGTTTTCTTCTCGTTTTTGCGAGATACTTGATCTGGCTTTTTCTCGAGCCTTGAAGCATTTTGTGGTCTCGCCTTTGGTTGGGGATTTGAGCTTGCGACCTTCTTGGCTTTTACTTCGGGGAAGTGTGCAAAGAGAGGGTTAGTTCGCGAGTTAGGTATAGAAATCAGAGTTCGCGACTTTGATGTGTGCCTTTTAGTTTGCGAGTCTAGTGTGTGTGTGGGTTTGCGAAATAAGTTGCCTGCTAAGTTTCGGGTCAGAAATCCTTTTAGACTTAGAAATAAAACTAGCAGCATTTTTCAACACATTAACACACTCAAGACGATTCTTACAAAACAAAAAGGGAGACATTTTAGTTTTCGTTTTCATTTGCTCCTTTTTGTGAACAGCAACGTCTCCTTTTGTCTCGTCTTGTCTTGCCCTCCACTTCACGCTCTTTTCCCAAGATGCTTTTCCTGTCGATGCAGAAGAGGTCTTGTTAGTGATCTTCGTTGTGCGACCTATAACCGGCTTATTTAATTCTTTATTCTTGAAGAGTTTTGTGTGTGACGTTGTCAAAATGAAAGGAGTATGTGTAGGGATCGTGTGGGGTCTAGTGCTTATTTGATCCTTAAATGATGAAATTACTGCGAGTAAAATATCTTTCTCTAGTTGAGAGAGTTGCTCGAGTGATTCCATCGATGCTCGTAATTTGAAATTTTCTTTATGCGAAAAAGGGATGTAAGCTCTAGGCAACGTTCCCATATGCTTCGAATTCTTCGGTGCTTCTTCAACGACCTTTTGAGAGGGCGGTGCACTAGCCTGGAGACAGTTATCAATCGAGGGTTTTTCCTTTGTCTTGTAACTTTCGTTCAGGCTAAGGTAATCGAACGGTTTTTCGGCCCGATCGCTCCCTTCTCCTGTCGTTGGTTCGCTTTTTGACGACTGAAAGAAGCGTATGAGCGATAGATCCAGATAACTATCATCGTAGCGAATGGGAGTTTTCTTGGCTTCAGGTATGATGGTCTTAACGAAGCCTAACCCCCCTCGTGGATTGTAGAACCTAGTATCTTTGGGCTGACTAAGAAACATGGTTCGTTCTAATACCAGTTCTGATAGCCCTCGTTTCGTGATAATGTCTTCTAGGCTCTTTATCTTCGCATATAGCCCAGCGCGTTCGCTATTCATCAGATTATACTCGCTAGTTTTATTTATTCGCTCATTCTCACTCTTCCTATAATTCGCCGTCAACTCTTCAAGTCTTTTATTTAGTTTAACAATTTCCTCATCTCGACTAGCTACCCTAAGATTTGCAGCTTCTAATCGACAATTCAGGGAACCAATATCGCTTAGTCGATTAATGAGGGATGCACGGTTGTTAGCTAATTGGGCTTCTAGTTCTGTAATTCTAGAATTATTGCTAGAAGCTTCGTTTTTATTGCATTCTAAGATCGCTATCCTATTTGTCAGTTCACTAACTTTATCCTTAGATTTTCCTAAGTCTTGTTCTGTCATACTTAAGCTATTTTCTAACCTTTCTACCTCTTCTAGTGTCATGGTTAGGATAGCTTGAGTTTTTACTAATTTCTTTTCTAAAGACCTAGTATTTTTACGTTCTTTACTTAGGACCTCTATTTTATTTTGTAATTTTAAAAGCATACTATCGTTGAAAGAGTATACCTCCTCGCCGTTGCACGGTTCATCTACTTCATTCGTGCTGGTACTGGTGCTAGCTTCCGGCTGCTCCTCCTCGTCTGATCCGTCTCCATCCAGCCGTGCCATCAGGGCAAGGTTCTCGGGCTCACTTTCCGTGGAGTCCTCGAGCCAGTGGTCCTGCTCGGCCACTAGTGCTTTGCCTTGATTCTTCTGCCTGATCAACTGCAGCTTCCTGAGATAATACTCTTCGTCCTTCTTTTTCTTCGGAAGGGGACAGTCATTGGCAAAGTGCCCTGGTTTGCCACAGTTGTAGCATTTTCTTGGTTCGGCTGGGGCCTTGGTTTCAGCTGGCTGAAATGGTCGGGTCTGAGGATTGGGTCCTGACGAGATCCTTTGTCTGTTGGACGAGGATGATGATTTCTTGAAGAAGTTTTTGTTCATCATCTTCGTTACCAGAGCCAAGTGCTTCTGGAGCTCCTTCATCTCCGGATCGGAGTCCGAGCCTGAGTCATCTTCGGAGGTGGAGGGGCTCGGGATCTTGACGGGTTTGCCTTTACTCAGCTTTGCGCTCTTCTTATCCGTCACTAAGGCTAGTGAGTCGGCCACAGCCTTATTCTTCTGCTCCTCCACCCCCTCGTTTACGTCATCTGAATGCTGTTCGAGGGTCTCGTAGATGCTGTGGATGTCAATTTCATCGAGGTCCTTGTTCTGCCTGAAATTTGTGGCAATCTTCTTCCACTCAGGTTGTAATGATGTAAGGAATCTTACATTTAGCTCCAAGTTGGACTTCATGATGCTGATCTTCCGCAGTACATTGGTTTGGATCATAAACCTACGATAGGTTTCACCAATTGGCTCGCCCTGTCGAGCCTTGAAGGAGTCGTAAGCCGCCAATGTGTTGGCTTTCTTGGCTCTTAAGCAGATATCAGTGCCCTGCATCAACTTAGAGATCTCGTCGAACATTTCCTTGGCAGTCTGGAAGCTATCTACCTGAATGTAGATTTCATTTGGCATGGCTTGTAGGAGGTAGGTCTTGGCCATGAGGTCTGCCCTAATGCTTCGTCTTTCCAGATCAGTGTAGTCGGCTGGAGACTTGGGTACTATCTGTGGAAGGACGGGAGGAGTCACGGTGTTGTCCCCGGGGAGTGTGGTCGTAAATGTTTCGGGGCCGCTTTGGAGTGATCTGATCATTTCCTCTCCGTTTTCTTTGATCTCCAGGAAGTTAAGGAATCTGTTCTTCCAGATAGAGAACTCGCCTCTTCGCAGCACTGGTGGTCTGACGTCGCTTCCCATGGCGAGTGTGTCCATTCTATATTAGATGTGGGTGATCTTTAAACGTGTGTGGAACTTTGAAGTGTTGAAACTTGAAGTTAGTGAGGTTCGCGAACTGGAGCTGGATTCGTGAAATCGAAGGGTTCGCGAACTTGAGCTGGATTCGTGAAATCGAAGGGTTCGCGAAATGGCTGGTTCGCGAATTGAAGATCGGTTCGTGATCTACTTTGGCGAAGTGAGATCACGGGTTGGCAAATTGATTCGCGAAGCTGAACTGACGGTTGGCGAATCGAAAGATCGCGGATGAAGCGGGGTTCGTGAAGTGGCCTGAGCTTCGTGATCCTTGTTCGCGTGTTGAGGTTCGCGGATGTAGCGGAACACTTCGCGAATTGAAGTTCGCGAGAGTGGCGGTTCGCAAAGCAGGGAGGTTCGCGAATTCTTTGTCTGTTCCGCGAATGATGAACAGGATGAAGATCTTCAAGCTGAAACCCAGAAAAATCCGAAAATCTTGCTGTAAATGCCCAAAATCTGCCCAGAAATGCTGTTTTTGCTGGAATAAGTTCCCCAATACCAGAAAATGGCCGAGAAACCCCAAAACCAGCTCAGAAAAGGCAGAAAAACAGCCAAAGTAGTTCAAAAACAGCCCAAGAAAAGTGACGAAAAAAGCTCAAAAACTCCAAAAATGGCTTCAAAGTTCCCTCACGCTTGCTCTGATACCACTTGTAAATCCCTTTTCATCTAATATAATGCAAGCAACAAAGAAAGCAACCTAGAATGATTTTAGCTTGAGAGTGTTTAGGTTAGCTTGTTCAAGGAGGCACAATACTTGCAAAAGGAACACACTGAAACTAGGGCTTGATGGGTCTTTATATACCACATTAGTTGGTATATTAAAGCCCATCAAGCCCAAAACCCATTTAGCCCAAACAACTAATACTTATAATAAAGTAAATTACAAACCCAAATAACATCTCAACCAAAGAACTAAATACACTAAAGACGGAAGCATCTAAAATATAAAGAACACAATAAATGATCCTAACAGTGTGAATTCTACACACACTCAACCTATATATACCAAAGCATATTTTGGTATATTTTCAATCTAGTCCCTATATTTACATAAAATACAATTGAGTCCCAAGACAAAGATAACATGATTATTGAACACTAGAAAATATTCCTAACACATCTTCGCCTGTCCCCTCAGTAAAACGTCCATCGATCATCTCCTTCACCTTCAAGATCTCTGGGGCCTTTTGGCGCTTACGTCCCTTCTCCTTCGCATCCAAAGCAGAACTCGCAGCCCTCTTTACCAACGTATCCAACTGCTCAACAATCATGGTGACAGAGGTTCTTGGCGCCACCATCCCAAATGAAAGATCAGGGACAGATATCAGCTCCTGGCCCCCACCTCCAGCTACCTCTTCGAACAGCGGGTTTAGGTTCTTCTAAAACGGAGTAAAACCTTCTGCCATCTTCTTCAATGCTTGAGGCACGTTCGGACAATCCTTAGCCGTATTCACAAATACCCACCTAAGTTATCGTTACCCAAATACTTCTTGTCGGGGCGTGTCCCGTGTACGGCATCAGCCCCCAAAAAATCATCGTGATAGCGCGGAAGCGTGTTTTGGTTGATCTCGTGGTGTAGGTGCCGAATTTTAAATTTTTAACATTTAAACTAGCACGAACACGTCCCATGAGCGACTCGCAGCCTCGGACATGGCTGTCCTCGGCCACGAACCACCACGGCTTGGACCAGCCATGGTTCACGGCCTCAGCCCTTGAGGCTCACGGCCGTGAACCACCTTAGGCTGCCCCAGCCGTGGTTCACGGCCCTGACACGGCCAGTTCACGGCCGTGACCATGTCTCACGGCCCTGACATTGAGGTTCACGGCTGTGAACATGTTGAGCAGCGGCGTGATCAGCCGCAGCTACTGTTCACGGCCGCGGTAGGTACTGTTCACGGCCGTGAAGGTACAGTTCACAGCCGTGACATGTTGTGCTCGTGGCCGTGAACACTAGCTGCAACCCGACGGGTCCTTTTTTTATTCTGAAATCATATCCGACGTTCTCGAAACTTTATACCATGACTCCATACATGTCTTATGACATTTTAATGGATCATACGGGGTCATACAAGACCTTGCGGGATTTATCAAATAAATCTAAACTAAAGGTTCGAAACCATACCCTTGTTCCGCGTGGCTAATTCGTCACAGAACGGCGTTTGAAAACGCAACGCTTGAGCAAATCCTCCTTCGTCTCGGACTGTCCCGAGCAAGTTCGTCAAGCCGATCCGGATTCGTCAAGCCCGTTGAATGACCCTTGGATAGCTAGCGTCCACTCGAACGGGGCTCGGGAATTGACTCTAAGCAAAAAGTGAGCTTGGCTAGATTTTCTCCCTCTATTTTTCTCTCTCACGTTCTTGCCTTATCCTTCACTAGGAAATGACTTAGCATTTCTTTTTCACAAGTCTCTAAGACTTAAAGCTCATGCCAATACAACTGTCCTAACTTAGTCATCTAATGTGCTTAGCTAGAAGGGCCAAGTGGCACTAATTTAGATATATTACTCATCACTTAAGATGAGTAGTATTTTCCCACTAAGGAAAATTTTTCCTATTTGCTATTAAGGGCTTACAATTTGAATCCAATTCAATTCGAGTCCAACTAATTGTTAATTGATTAATTAAGTCCAACTCAATTAATTTAATTACAATTAAGCCCTCAATAAATTATTTAAGCATTTAAGACAATCTTAAGTCTTAATTATTCTTAAGTGTCAATATCCGACATTGACGTGCCATGGTCTAAACGAACTCCGGGTGCGTTAGTTCTTTAGAGAAAATCTAGCCGTTACAATACGAGTCCGTAATCCTTTTTAAGCCCGACTCCCTTGGTTCGTCTCAACCGTCACGGGAGGAATCTGCGAGTCCGGTATTCGCCTAGCTAATCCCGCAGTACCGGACAGATTCCGATTGAGATCGAATGCGATCCAATCTTATTCGGTCGAACCAACTATAGATCATCACCATATGATTAAACCCTTCACATACGTCCCGGTCAAGTGAGAGCCATGGTCAATGTCAAGCTCACTGGACTCGAACCTATATTATAATCGTGACAGGCGCAATCACTAAACTACACTTCGTGTCCCACACGAGTTAGTTTAAATGCTTCGGCCAAAGACTTTGTGATTGCCGGCCCCAATTATATTATAGGGCGTTTATCTCTTATGAGACTGTGAATCCCAGTGGCGATTAAAGCCCGACAATCACCTTTGTTACCCAGCCGCGTTTTGCCACTGACCCATGTTTAGTTCTTGAACAAGACGGGCCTAGCCAACTAGCGACAAACTAAGATCCCAAAAGCAACTCCGTCGATGACCCCATCGGTCTAAGGCCACTATAGTCTGACGTTCGATCATTGACACCCCGAGATATAGCCATGTGATCGAACGACTATTGAGCCGTATGTTCAAATATGTCCATCTCTCAGATCTGACATATTCCCGCCACGGCCTCCCACTATCCCAAGTGAGCGATTGACACCATCGCGTTGGAGTCGTCAATGAATAAGTCATGATCGGTACTCTAGTCACCCTACTAGAGTCCTAAGACTTACGAACATTTTCCATACGTAGAATAAAAGCATCTGGTGTCATCCTCTCTCATCTCATGAGAATCAAACGCTTAACTCACGCATACGGGCATTATTTATTTATCGCACTACCGGATGCCAAGTAGACTTTAAATCGACAAATAAATAATAATGCCTCATATATATTAAAAGTTTTTACAAACTTATATACTCGAACTATACAAAAGTATATGCCCTATACTTTTTCCAGTCCTCGTATGGCATTCCGAGGGCATACATCCTAACAGTCTCCCACTTGCACTCAATGCCATGCGATGCGCTTAATGCCATGCATTGTGGTATCTAATACCCATCTTCTCAAGATGTCGCTCCAGTATCGTCTGGGATAAAGGATTCGTGAATGGATCAGCCACGTTTTCCGCGGTTGCAATCTTCGGCATGGCTACATAGCCGTTCTCAACGAATTCACGTAGAATGTGATATTTTCTCTCAATATGTTTGAACTTACTATGAGACTGTGATTCCTTGGCTTGCGCGACAACACCGTTATTATCGCACCATAGCGTTAATGGTCTGTCCGCAACTGGGATCACCGTAAGTTCCTCCAAGAACTTTCTCATCCAAACAGCTTCTTTAGCTGCCTCCGAGGCTACTATATACTCCGCCTCGCAGGTGGAATCTGCAGTCGTGCTTTGCTTGGAACTTTTCCAAGACACTGCTCCACCATTGAGTGTAAATACAAAACCTGAAGTAGACTTTCGGTCATCCACGTCTGACTGAAAGTCCTAATCCGTATATCCGTCTACTTCTAAACCTACACCTCCATAGACCAGCATCAAATCCTTAGTCCTTCTCAAGTACTTAAGGATACTTTTGACTGCTGTCCAATGATCTTCTCCCAGGTTTGCCTGAAATCGACTCACTACACTCACAGCGTAAGCGATGTCCGGTCGCGTGCAAAGCATCGCGTACATCAGGGGTGTTGTGTGTTCTTGAGGGGCTTGGGTGGCTCCTTCTCTCTAGAAGCTTATCTCTCTAAATAGTTTTCACACAATACACATTTTATTATGTGTTAGGGTTTGGGTATTTATACCACAAGTTGGTATATAATACTTGGGCCCCTAACAAAGCCCAATTACACTAAGCCTCTTATAATGATAATCTTTATAAATAAACTACAAAGATAATTCTAATTAATTGAACACAATAAAATATTCCTAACAGGATGGCTCGACGAATTCTTGTGGAATGGGCTCGGACTCAGTGGGTTGATTACTCGGACCAAGGTCAGTTGTTTCGATGTCTGGTTCCAAGTCAGTTGCTGGTTCTGTATTGTTTGGGATTGGGTCGTATGTCTGTTGGGTTGAAGGAGGATGAAAGTACAGATTTTCGAACAACATGTCCAGTTCCAGCTCCTCTTGAGTTTCTTGATTTGTTCTAGGCATCTGTGCATGATCAGTATGAGTAGCTGCTTCTGGCTGGTTGTGAGCCAATACTCAAACTACCATTCCTGGTTCTGAACTGTTGTGCTCAGACGCTATTGTGGTTGACTGTTCGGGTCCTCCACTGTGATGTGGGGAAGCTGCTTCGATTCTTTCATCGAAAGTAACATTGATGCTTTCTATGACCGTTCTCCTTTCCTTCAGGTAGACTCGGTACGCCTTTGATTGGGTGGAGTATCCCACAAATATTCCTTCAATAGCCTTGGGGTCCAGAATTGATCTTTCTTCGCGGTCATTGGCTATGAAGCATTTGCAACCAAATATCTTGAAGTGGGCGATGCTTGGCGTTCTTTTGTAGAGAAGGTCATATGGTGTTTTTCCGAATCTTTGATGAATGGTTGTTCGGTTCTGAGTGTAGCAAGCAGTGTTCATTGCTTCTGCCCAAAGGAAGTGGGGTAACGATGACTGCAACAGCATGGTTCTTGCAGCTTCAACTAGGGTTCGGTTTCGTCGTTCGACCACTCCATTTTGTTGAGGGGTTCGGCAACAGCAAATTGTTGAGTGATGCCAAGAGTCTCATAGAATTTACTGAGAGTTTGATTCTTGAACTCAGTGCCATTATCTGATCGGATCACTTGGACTGTGCATTCGAGTAGGTTCTGCGTTGCTTTTACAAAGATCGGAATTTGAATTGACGTCCCATCCTTTGATTTTAGGAAGTGGACCCATGTGAATCTTGAAAAATCGTCTACGATGACCATCATGTACCTCCGTCCGCTTAGGCTTTCTGTCCTCATGGGGCTGCATAAGTCAATGTGGAGCAGCTCCAGTGGTCGTGAGGACGAAGGTATTGGTTTGGTGGAGTGAGACGCTTTCTTCATTTTTCCTCTTTCACAGGCTGAGCATAAGTGTTCTTTTTGATATTTTAGTGCTGGAAGTCCGAGAACCAGCTTGTTGGTTGCCAGCTTGTTGATGGTTTTGAGGTTTAGATGAGACAGTCGACGATGCCAGAGCTCATTTTGTGAGGATGACGCTTTGCTAATGAGGCATATCGTTGTAGAAGGCTTGATTGATCGCACATAAATTGTATAGAGATTTGTCCTTCGAGTGCCCACCAGGAGTTCTTCAACCATCTCATTCACAATTGTGCACCTCTTTTGACGAAACAGTACTTGTAGACCTCGATCGCAGAATTGCCCGATCGAAAAGAGGTTGTGCGTTAATCCTTCTACGAGGGAGACTCCTTTGATGGTTAGCCGGTTGCAAATTAGATCTCCATAACCTCGGATCGTGGCACCATCACTGTTCCCGAAACGGACTATACCTCCGTATTTTTCGGTGTAGTTGCTCAGCAGCTCTTTGTTTCCTGTCATGTGTGTGGAGCAACCGGAATCTAAATACCACACATGAGAGACCTGCAAAACAGGAACTAGAGGGTTTTAGGTACCCATTTGAAAATGGGTCCGCCTCCTCTATCATTGTTAGCTTTAAAAGACGTTTTTCCTAGCCTAGTTTTTATTTGAGCTACAGCGGAAGGATTTTGTTTAGACTTGGGTACCCATTTTCTTGTCGTGTTTTGGCTCATGGTTCCCTTAGGTTCTACCTTGGGCATCCAATGTTGGGTTGTCTTAGTTTTTGCAGGTTTGTTGTTAATTTTAATGGTTGATCGTTTCCTCTTCTTAGATAGAGCAGTTTTAGAAAACATTTTAGAGGAATAATGTAAAGGACGATCGAGTTTGGAATTGCAAGGATGAACATAGTCTAGAGAGTTAAGTACAGACTGATCAAAATAAAACGACTTGTTTCTAGAAGGAAAAACTTTTAAATACAAAACATCATTGAAATCTTGTTTTTCCTTCTTTTTGTCTCCTTTCTGAATCCACGTTTTCTTTAGAGAGCCTGTGGAATTGAAAGGCATTGGGTTAGTAAGGGAAGATTTAAGAGGAAGCTTAGGAAATTTAGGTGCTTTGCTTTTAATAGAGGCAGGAGTGTTCTTTAAATGAGCGATTTCTTTCAAGAGCCTTTGTTTTTCACTCTCAAAAGTTTTTCTTTCGCTATCTAAAGCAGAGTGAAGTTCTGCTATTTTCTTTATACATTCGGGCATGTACCAAGATGAGTCTGGTTGCTCTGATGTAGTAGATTCACTCGAAGATTGCCCTAAGGTTTCACCTTCGGGGGGTAGAGGGATTTCGAACTCGAACTCAGTTATTGCTGGACAAAACCTAGTTTTATAACTGTTGTTCAAGTCCGTATAATCATACTCAATTCAGCACGTGCATTTTTTCGTTTTTCCTCTTCTAATCTTAGGATTTCAGAGTGATTTATAAAGGGCATTAGATGAGTTATGCTTAATTCCATATACCAAATGTCATAAAATTGTAGAACATTACATTTCTTTAGGTTTTGGGGATTGTTGAACCCGATGCCAGAAAGAGGATGGTAGAATTCAGTATCGGCGGGTTGATTTAAAAAGATTGTTTGATCCGTATGTCCCCTCTTGGTTATAATATCCTCTAATTTCTTAATTTTGGAGTATAATCGTAACATTTCCTTATGTATCATTTCATATCTCCATATGCTATCCTTGACATTGTTTTCTGAGGACTTGATCTCATGAGTCAGAGTGCTGATCTTGGATTCAAATTGTACAATTTGTTTTTCCAGACCTGTGATCTTCTCATTCGCGATTACTACACGAGTCATCTCATTTCCTTTTTCTATTAAGGTTTGTTCTAGGACTCGTTGATTATTTGCTAACCTGTCCTCTAGATCTTTAATCCTTCTTTTGTCTACTTTTCTAGACGAATTTAAGGAAGTTAACTCATCTTGCAATTTTATAAGAGATTCAAGTTTTTCTTTGGTTACCTCAACGGTCTCCGTTGCGGCTAGGCATTCTGTGTTTGAATCTCTTCCGGAGGCCTCTGCTCCCGAGCTTTCTTCAATGCGTGTCATCAGTGCTACGTTCTCCTCCTCACTGTCCGAAGTATTTTCGAGCCAGTGATCTTGCTCAGCCATCAGCACCACCCCAGCTTCCTTTTGTTCTGCCAACTTAGCTTTTCTCAGGTAATAGTTAGCATCCTTCTTCTTTGGGGCTCGGCATTCTCTGGCATAGTGACCGGGCTTACCGCAGTTGTAGCATTTAGGAGCCGTTTGTGCATTTTTCTGCTCAGAGGTGTCCACGGTTTGGTCTCTTAGCTTAGAGCCAGAAGTGGTCCTTTGGCGATTTGATGAGGACCCTCCCTTTTTGAAGAACCTCTTGGCCATCGAGCTAGTGATCAATGCCATGGGCTTCATAAATTCCTGTCTATCCTCGTCAGAGTCAGATTCCTACTCTCCTTCCTTCTTAGCGGTCAGTTGCCCAACTACCTTGTCCTTCGACATTTTCTTGGATGGCCCATCGGAAATAAATGCTGCAGACTCCATCCCCATGTCTCTAGTCACCTCTCTTTCTCCTGGAATGCATCTTGCGTACTGGTTGAGGTTGTCAAAGAGTGTGTGGATGTTAATCTGGGTCAAGTCCTTCATCTGCCTCATAAGAATGGCAGTTTGGTCCCATCCTGGGAGAAGTGAGTTCAGGAACTTGACATTTATTTCCAATTCTCCCTTGGTAACCCCAGCAATCTTCAGCTCGTTGAGTATGATGACAAATCTTTGATAAGTCTCCAGCAGGGACTCTCCTTTTCGTGCTTTGAATAGATCATAAGCAGTGTAGGTGTTAGTGATTCTGGTCATCACACTAACATCAGTTCCTTGCATGAGTACGTCAAGAGCATCCCACATTTCCTTTGCCGTTTTGGCACTGTTAATTTGAATGTAGATTTCATTGGGGATGGCCTGCATAAGGTAAGACTTGGCAAGTTGATCGGCCTTTTGGCGGATTCTCTCCTCTTCCGTGAGCTGATCTGATGTCTTAAAAGTACGCAACTCTTCTATCGGTGGATTGTTGTTTGGGGCAGCTGGGACAATTAACCAGAATTGGGCTGGACCTTGATTGATGGATTCGAGCAGGTTCTCAGCTTGGTCTTTCGTCTCTATGAACGTGATGAACCTTTCTCTCCATATAGAGTATTGTTAGGAATATTTTCTAGTGTTCAATAATCATGTTATCTTTGTCTAGGGACTTAATTGTATTTTATGTAAATATAGGGACTAAAGTGTAAATATACCAAAGTATGCTTGGGTATATATAGGGCAAGTATGTGTGATTAACACAAGAACTTGAGTTTTAGTTTCTCTCATTAGATTAGATTTCTCTCTCATCATTAGCATAATTAGGGTTTAATTGTAGAGAGAGAAAGTGAGGTATATTGTAGAGAGAAACTTGGATTGCAATGAAGATTGATTGAAGATTTAATCCATAAGCTTCCCCGCAAATCATAAAAGGTAATCTCGATTGATCTTAATTCTCAAGTTTAATCATATGTTGGATGAAATCTGGGAATTACAATTGGTATCAGAGCAAACGTGTTAGAATTGAATCGATTTGAGTTGAAATTGAGGTTTACGATGCTTGTTTTGAGCTGAATTTAAGGTTTACGATAGTCACTGTTCATCGCGATTTAAAGCTCATCGTAAACTGTTGATTGATCTTTTGAGCTGCTTGCTTAGGTGTTTACGATGAATTCACTGTTTGCGATGATTAATTGTTGATTAATTTGATTGATTGAAGCTGAAATTGGACTAATTGTGTTGATTTTCGATCGAATTGTTCTTATAATCTTCAAAATGTTCATGTGAAAAACTCGAAAATTCTATATGTTTTGCTTTGAACTGGTTTAATCGAGTGTTTTTACATGTTTAATTGCTGTTTTCGATCGATTATCTGAGCTTAATTTGAGAATTTAAGTGTTTTTGATCAAACATATACTGTATTTGTAAAGTTTACAAATAAAAATTTAGTTTACGAACAGAAAACTTCACGATCAAAGCTTTATAGTTTATGGTCAAAGCATTTAAGTTTACGGTCAACGAAAGGTTTACGAAAGCTTTTCAATCGTAAACCTCGTTTACGATCCCAACAGTGGGTGAAGTCAAAGTCTACTTTTCGGTCAAAGGCTAAAGTCAAAGTTAATTTTAACTTTTACAGTGTGTAAAGGTTTACGAGTACTTTTCATTCGTAAACTTTTCTTTACGAATGAACTGTTTACGAAAGCTTTTCAATCGTAAACTTTACTTTACGAAGGTACTGTTTACGAACAATTTTGAATCGTAAACTTTACTTTACGAAAGACACTGTTTACGAATACTTTTCAATCGTAAACTTTACTTTGCGGAAGTTACTGTTTACGAAAGTTGTTCAATCGTAAACCAGGTCAAGGCATTGTTTACGAACATATCTCATTCGTAAACTATCTAAGTGAACTGTTTACGAATACATTTTGTTCGTAAACTATAAAGGCACTGTTTACGGATCATTTTCATTCGTAAACTCGTTTACGAACATGGTTTACGAACAAATTCTGCTCGTAAACCTAAAGACCCGTAAACATTTGAAAAAGTTTTCAGTAAAAAAAAATTCTGCTCGTAAACCTAAAATCCTAAAATTTTTTTTTGCTACTACGAGATTTTTTTTGTACCTACTTTTCAAAGGTTTACTGAGGCTTAGAAAATTTTTTGGGTAAAGAAATTTTTTTCCGGTAAAATTTTTCAGTACAAAAATTATTCTCAGTATAATTTTTTTTTTCGTATAAATCATTTTAAAATCATTTGCGAAAACCTTTTCATACAAACTTAGACCCGTAAACCTTCTATCTGAAACACACAAACGAAATTCGATCGAAGATGAATTGAAGACCTCTTGATTATCATCTGGATTTGCTGCTCGATAATCAAGTAGGTTTCGGATCCACTCTGCCCAGATCGAACGGTTTCTCAAACGTTTAAGGTTTGAATTAAGCTTCCGCACATTTAACATTTCGTTCAAGCCAAACGTAAACTTCAAGCCTTACTTTACGAACAAAAACTGTTTACGAATCAATCTCAATCGTAAACCTTCACATATCTATTGTTTACGAATATATTTCATTCGTAAACTATCTTTAAGTAAGGTTTACGAATATTCTTCATTCGTAAACAAGCGCTATTAGTTTACGATTAACCTTTACTTCAAGAAAGTTACTGTTTACTGTTCTTTAAGATTTACGAACGATTCTCATTCGTAAACATTCTTTACTCGTAAACCAAAAAGCACTGTTTACAGCTTCTCTTTCATTCGTAAACTAATATTGTGTCAAATCAGAACCGTAAAACTTACATTCTTTTAATAATATACAAAGTCTAAGATACAATCCAAGTTGATAATTAATATTTTGTATCTAAACTTTGTTGTGCTGAAAAGTTTATGAACTGAGCTGAAATCAAAAGTTTGCGGTTAATATCAAAAATTAAAATTTTTTTAACAGAATCGAAAATATTGATCACAAATTAAATCAATTCTAAAACACGTCAACGATCAATATACATCCAACAATTCTATTTGATCAAAATTAAAGTCCAACATTCTATATAGAATTTAATTACCAACATTATTTGAACTTAAATTTTCAAAATTCTATATTTGAACTGAAAAGATTAAAATGGATTTATTTCACGAACAAATGATCAAGACACTAGAAGCCAGGCTAGCTAATAACGAGCGTGTCTTAAGAAAACATCTAGAAATTGAAGCTAGTATTGAATGTCAATTGACCAATGCAAAGGATGGGATTTTAAGGTTGAAGACTAAGACCACAGAACATGAATAAAAAATATGTGAGTTGAAAACAAGTCTGTCTGCCTGTGATGAAGCAAACAATTCAATGTTGCAAAAATTCTCATCCACAAATAATGAAAACGAAATTGTCAAGAAATTAGAAGCAAGATTAGCCAATAATGAAGTTGTCCTAAGAAAACATCTATTAGAAGAAGCCAATCTAGGAATAAAGCTTCAATTAGCTAATGAGAAAATAGCTAAACTTAACAATGATCTTGCTAAATCAAATTATGAAACAACAGAACTAAAGGAAAATAAAGATTATCAAGCTCAAAATAAAGATCTTTCTGAAGAATGCACAAGATTACACTCTAAAATTAAAGAACTAGAGCTTCTTCTGGTAAAGAAAGATCAACTTGAGAAAAATTTGTCTCTAAATAAGTCGACTCAAACAATTGAGTCAGTGCCAACTAAGGAACATTCTATACTATCGATAAAACCCGAACCTAAGGATTGCTACACTCCAGACGGGTTTCGAGCTCAAATAGATAAGCTTTTAAAGGAGAATTTAATTCTCAAAAATTCCTCCCAAAAAGGCGCAAGAATGACTAAAGATATCAATAAAGAAAGAATAGAGGAAGACAAATTATCTTCTATTGCCTCGACTAAATTTGGTTCTACCTCTATTCCTAATTCAAAAATACCCAAAGTCATTCTAAAATCAAAATTAAAGAAAGAAGCTACTAAAACTAAAGTAGACAATAATTACACATTCTCTATTAAAACTGAAACGTCTAAAAGTAATAATTGTCTAAACAAAAGTAGCTCATTTAGTACACATTACAAAGTGAATGATGTGAGTCTAGAAGGTGGGAAATACGACACTTCTATACTTAATGATATTGATTCTATAAGCTCGTATTCCTCTCTCAAGTACCCGGTCAAAGTCAAATCCGAATTGCATCTTAAGCGACTGGCGAAAGAGAAAATTTTCTCTTCTACAAAAAGACACACATTCACCGATGCTGAAAAGTTAAATTTCAAAAAGGTACAACAAATTTGGAAACCTAAGCTACAAATGGAAATAAGTAGTCCTCGACAAATGTGGATTCCTATGACTGCTTTATGTGATAATTTTGCTTCCAAATTTGAACCTTATATGCATAATTGTTTCACTGCTAACCAGGGAGGACCCGTCCAAAAATGGGTACCAAAGTCCCGATAATTTGTTTTGCAGGTCCCCGATCATACATGGTAAATAGACGACGATTGCTCCACATGTATGGTCGGTATGCGACGATGAGCAGTCGCACAAGAACCCGACACGTGTGGTATTCGGTTTGCTCCACACACGTGATCGGTATGTGACGTGAGCAGACACACCAAATCAAGACTATTTCAAAGCTCTTGATTTGACATTGTTTTTATTTTTATTTTTTTCGTTATAAAAAAAAAACAAAGGGCCATAAAAAAAAAGGGGGGCCACATATAAAAAAAATAAAAATGAAAGGCCATAAAAAAAAAAGAAATGAAAAAAAAAAAAAAAAAAAAAACAACCGAGAATAACTTTTGAGCTACAATGTTCAAAGAAGGCCGCGCCGATTACAAAATTCAAAAAGCGCTTGGATTTCAGGGACTCAAACTCTATATATTAAGTTTTTCATTTTCATAGGGAGTTCGACTTATTATAAATAGCGTTTACCTTTACAGAATATTTGGTCTTCATATTCTATATTCTTTTTGGGGGAGTGGATAATAGATAGGTAAGGCGCATGAATTTCAGAAGAGCATATTACCATAGTTTCTAATATAAAAAGCGTATATGTTCGAGGGGGAGTGATACTTATAAGTGCAAAAGGACACATTTATTGGGGAGTGTCACTTCACATACAAAAGGCGCTTGATTTCTTCGTAATATGCAATTTCTCAAAAAGCGCATCTATTTAGGGGGAGCACGGGCATCACATTAGAATTAGCGCAAGTATTTAGGGGGAGTGTTACCTAAAAATAGCGCTAGAGCTTAAAAGGGAATGCCCTGAAGACAACCTTCATGCTTTAAAGAGGGAGAGCTACCTAAATGCCAACAAGCGCATGGACACAAAAGAGTTGTTCACATACCTGTTCCAAAGGTTCAGTAGACCCAACTGATCCTAACCCAGGAACAAACTCCGAGTGTATGTGAGGGTATTGAGCGTATCACGATGACATCCTTACAACTCAACCACAAACTATCCGGGCCATAACCATATAGGTACAGGACTGATTTATCAGATCCCGGGTAGAAGACGCTTCATCTGGTCCAAAGGCGCATGCACGACCCTTCCTAGCTACTCATTTGTCTCCCAAAAGACAGATGTTTCAATATCTCACGGCGAACCGCATATGCTATCACCGTTTCATTTGGAAGCGGGAGATATTGAACAAAGTGGTCCACAGCCCCACACCACGACTTTCTTGAACACGTAAATGTCTAGTGTGTCCTCATAGCCTAATTTTTTTTTTACATTTTCTAGGACACATACATTCTTTTACACACATATTGCAGGTCTACGTGACCATGCCAGAACTTCTGTAGATGCATCATTAAATGATGTGCTTCTATGATCAGAAGGAAGTCCTGCCGTTGCAGCATAAAAACAACAGCGGTAGCAGGCCATCTTCTGGAGCACGACTGTAGAACGATGTCAACGGGTTGCCTATGTGGCCCCGTAGTCCCTTCAAATGCAAGTCTGTGTAACTTCGCATCAACGACCAAGAGTGACATCTAGGGATGTTTCACGATGATCGGTCGTCTGTCCCGTTTTCAGGTACTTCATCCGGAATTCAACGACAACACGTTCCGCGTATACTCTGGTTCACCTTGATCAAACAGCATGACGATGCAAATGAATCGCCATGAGGGGGAGAAGTATACAAGGAGGCCAAGCACGTGAACTCATTAAAGAAGCCAAGATTTCAACGCACGTGCTGAACCACAGCAAACAAGACCTCTCTCCATGGTTCGAGCATACACGACAAGTCAATGCTGACGATCCGCGCGACTCTGTTATATGCAAGAAGGTGACGAAGATTCAAGTTGCAAAGAAGAAAAAGAGAGTGCATGTAAATAGGGGGAGAGTGACGATTCTCCAGATGCTCTCAGCTATTTTCTCCAGATGCTCTCAGAAGACCGTGTCAAATTCAAAGTTGAACACAAAGGCAAAAATTATCAAAGGGGGAGATTGTTAGGAATCTTTCTGCTGTGTTCAAATTCTGATGAAGACTGGAGATTATCAAAGACAAAGATAACCGGCGCTTCAATGACAATTGAACACTAAGGGGGAGATTGTTAGGAATATTTTCTAGTGTTCAATAATCATGTTATCTTTGTCTAGGGACTTAATTGTATTTTATGTAAATATAGGGACTAAAGTGTAAATATACCAAAGTATGCTTGGGTATATATAGGGCAAGTATGTGTGATTAACACAAGAACTTGAGTTTTAGTTTCTCTCACTAGATTAGATTTCTCTCTCATCATTAGCATAATTAGGGTTTAATTGTAGAGAGAGAAAGTGAGGTATATTGTAGAGAGAAACTTGGATTGCAATGAAGATTGATTGAAGATTTAATCCATAATCTTCCGCGCAAATCATAAAAGGTAATCTCGATTGATCTTAATTCTCAAGTTTAATCATATGTTGGATGAAATCTGGGAATTAAAAGTATTCGCCCTGTCTAAGAACAGGTGTCCTCATGTCGCTTCCCATGCTATATGCGTCCCTTTTCTGTTGTTTTTTTTTTTAAGTGTGAGTGAGATTTGCTTGAAGTGGAACGCGTGATGTATTTGGTGGGTTTTAAAATTGTCTTTGGATCGAGAGTGCTTGAATTGAATGCCTTAGTTGAAGATTATTGCCAAAACTTTTCTGAGTCCGAAAAGTTATATGTTTCAAAAGGGAGTTTTCGTTTTAAAATGAGTTTTTGGGAAAAGACAGGGTATCGAAAAGTTTGCTGGTCCGAGAAGTTAGAAGTGCCGAAAACTTTTAGATACCGAAAACTGTGGGATACCGAAATGTTTTTAGAGACACTGTAGTGGCGAAGATCTCAGTGTCGAAAACTTTGGTTGATTGCGAAAACCGTTGAAGGCACTGTAGCTGCGAAAACCTCAGTGCCGAAAACTTTTAAGATTGCGAAAACTTCTGGAGGCACTGTAGCTGCGAAAACCTCAGTGCCGAAAACTTTTCAGATTGCGAAAACTTCTGGAGGCACTGTACTGCGAAAACCTCAGTGCCGAAAACTTTTCCTGCAGAATTAAGCGTGTTCTTGTACCGAAAAGCACAGTTCTGGTACCGAAAACGTAGATTTTGAGAGTCAAAAAGCTTAGAGAATGCAGAAAAGTGCTGGAAACTACTGGGTGATGAGCTAGAATGATAGAATCGACACAGAACTACTCAAAAACAGCAGTCAAAACCCAAAACGAAGGAAAAACGCGAAGTTCATGCAGCGAAAAGCTTAAAAATGGGTTTTTGAATCTTCAACAACAAAAACATGTAAAAATCGATCCAACGAAGTTAGAACACTTCCACCCAAACCTCACGGTGGCTCTGATACCACTTGTAGGTTCCTAATCCAAGCAAGAGCTCTCAAACTCAATGGAGTAGTGCACACCTTCGAGTGTGTGTTTGTGCGTGTTTTATGTGAAGGTGGCGGCTGTTAAGTGTAGGGAGAGAGTTCACACTTTTCTAGGTTTAGCTCAAAATAGACTTATTTATCAAAATGGGAAGTGTTACATTAAAATAAGCCCTAGCCCACTATTTATACCAAGAGATTCTTTGGTATAATTACAAGAGTGCCCCCAAATAGCAAACTCATTAAGATACTAACCCAATAAGAAATACATCACTACAAATTATATGATGAACACTACAAAATGATCCTAACAAATTCTCATCGTTTTCGATCCACAAATCGAGCAGAATTGGCTCTGATACCAATTGTTAGGCCCGTTCTTAACAATCTAAGGATGATTAACACTCTATAATGATGAATTACCTTGATGGATTTGAGAAATTAGGGTTAAAGGTAATTGAGAGAGAAAGTGGAGTGTTCTTCAAGTTAAATAAAATCAAGTGTGTTTCATTAAGCTTGGGAAAATGACAGCGTATGGACCTAAGTGAGTTAAGCTAGCTATATATACCATACTTGTGGTATATTTACAAATAGGTCCCTATTCTATAATAAAATTACACACTTGGCCCAATATTAAAGATAGTATACAATTTAGAACACAATTAAAATGTCTTCTACATAGGTCAAACTCGTAAAACATAGATGTTGCGTGAAATAAAAAAAATTGTAAAAATAAAAGCAAAACAGAAACTTAAAAAGAAAATCTTAAAGGATTGGATTGAGGTTATTATTGCTACTTCGAATAATTGGAGACGTAAGCTACAAATTGAGATCAATTTTATAGCAATTCAACTAGTTTTGATTGATTACTATAGTAAAATACTCAAGCATCGTGAACTAAACAATTGAAAAAATAAAGCAAAACAAAAAATAGAAAAGAAATCTAGAATTATTCGATTTAGACAGTTATTGCGGCTGGAGAAATTATCTAGATCAAGACAAATTTATAGTCTGAAAATATGGATGATGGGTGCACAAAATTATTTGAAAACTAAAGCAAAATAAAATTTAAAACGAAAATAAAAATATGATTATGGCGATTGTGGATAACGTGAGAGGTTCGCTACCGGTTGAGAGCAATTGTATAGAAATCCGAGCAGTACTAGAAATTACACAAGAAACGTGAAATACAATATGCAAAGAAGAAAACTAAACAAAAAATTTTAAAGAAAATCAAGTATTATCGGATTGGGATGATTCTTGCGGCAATGTATAACTGAAGAAGTTACATACAATTTGTGATCAATGAACTCAGAATTCGACCAGTTTTTATATGTCCAAGTAGCAAAATATAGAAGTTCTGTGAATGAAATAAATTGAAAAGATTAAAGCAAATAAATATTAAAAAGAAAAAACGACAATTATACGATTTGGACGATTCTTGCGGCGTTAAATAACTCAACAAGTTATCTACCTATTGAGACAAAATATACATGAATCCAACAAGTATTATAGGTCAAACTCGCAAAATATAGATGTTGCGTGAAATAAAAGAAATCGTAAAAACTAAATCAAAACAAAAATTAAAAAGAAAATCTTGAAAGATTGGATTGAGATGATTATTGCTACTTTGGATAATTGGAGACGTTGGCTACCAATTGAGATCAGATTTAGAGGAATTCAACCAGTTTTGATTGTTATTATGGAAAAATACATAAGCAGCGTGAACTAAACCATTGAAAAATAAAGCAAAAAAAAAAATAAAAAGAAAATCTAGAATTGTTAGATTTAGACAGTTATTGCGGCTGGAGAAGTTATCTATTGGTCATGACCAATTTAATGGTCATAGTCGTAAAATATGGAAGATGGTTGAACTAAACTATTCGTAAAAACTAAAGCAAAATAAAAATTAAAACGAAAATAAAAATATGATTATGGCGATTGTGGATAATGTTAGAGGTTAGCTACCGGTTGAGAGAAATTATATAGAAATCCAAGCAGTACTAGAAAATATCCTAGCAACGTGAAATACAATATGTTAAGAAGAAAACTAAACAAGTATTATCGGATGAGATGATTCTTGGGGAAACGAATAACTGAAGAAGTTAGATACAATTTGTGTTCAATTAACTCGGAATTCGACCTGCTTTTATATATCCAAGTAGTGAAATATAGAAGTTTTGTGAATGAAATAAATTGAAAAGATTAATGCAAATAAAAAAATAGAATGAAAAACGACAATTATACGATTTGGATGATTCTTGCGGCATTAAATAACTTAACAAGTGAGAGAATTTTTACAGGAATCCAACAAGTATTATAGGTCAAACTCGTAAAACATAGATGTTGCGTGAAATAAAAAAAATTGTAAAAATTAAATCAAAACAAAAAATTAAAAATAAAATCTTAAAGGATTGGATTGAGGTGATTATTGCTACTTCGAATAATTGGAGACGTAAGCTACAAATTGAGATCAATTTTATAGCAATTCAACTAGTTTTGATTGATTACTATAGTAAAATACTCAAGCATCGTGAACTAAACAACTGAAAGAATAAAGCAAAACAAAAAATAGAAAAGAAATCTAGAATTATTCGATTTAGACAGTTATTGCGGCTGGAGAAATTATCTAGATCAAGACAAATTTATAGTCTGAAAATATGGATGATGGGTGAACTAAATTATTTGAAAACTAAAGCAAAATAAAATTTAAAACGAAAATAAAAATATGATTATGGCGATTGTGGATAACGTGAGGGGTTAGCTACCGGTTGAGAGCAATTGTATAGAAATCCGAGCAGTACTAGAAATTACACAAGAAACGTGAAATACAATATGCAAAGAAGAAAACTAAACAAAAAATTATAATGAAAATCCTGTATTATCGGATTGAGATGATTCTTGCGGCAATGCATAACTGAAGAAGTTACATACAATTTGTGATCAATTAACTCAGAATTCGACCAGTTTTTATATGTCCAAGTAGCAAAATATTGAAGTTTTGTGAATGAAATAAATTGAAAAGAGTAAAGCAAATAAATATTAAAAAGAAAAAACTACAATTATAGGATTTGGACGATTCTTGCGGCATTAAATAACTCAACAAGTTATCTACCTATTTTGTCAAATTATACATGAATCCAACAAGTATTATACGTCAAACTCGCAAAATATAGATGTTGCGTAAAATAAAAGAAATCGTAAAAACTTAATCAAAACAAAAATTAAAAAGAAAATCTTAAAAGATTGGATTGAGATGATTATTGCTACTTTGGATAATTGGAGACGCTGGCTACCAATTGAGATCAAATTTAGAGGAATACAACCAGTTTTGATTGGTTATTATAGAAAAATACATAAGCAGCGTGAACTAAACAATTGAAAAAAAAAGCAAAACAAAAATAAAAAGAAAATCTAGAATTGTTCGATTTAGACAGTTATTGTGGCTGGAGAAGTTATCTACTGATCATGACCAATTGAATGGTCATAGTCGTAAAATATGGAAGATGGTTGAACTAAACTATTCGTAAAAACTAAAGCAAAATAAAAATTAAAACGAAAATAAAAATATGACTATGGCGATTGTGGATAACGTTAGAGGTTAGCTACCGGTTGAGAGAAATTATATAGAAATCCAAGCAGTACTAGAAAATATCCTAGCAACGTGAAATACAATATGTTAAGAAGAAAACTAAACAAGTATTATCGGATGAGATGATTCTTGGGGAAACGAATAACTGAAGAAGTTACATACAATTTGTGTTCAATTAACTCGGAATTCGACCTTCTTTTATATGTCCAAGTAGTGAAATATAGAAGTTTTGTGAATGAAATAAATTGAAAAGATTAATGCAAATAAAAAAATAGAAAGAAAAACGACAATTATACGATTTGGATGATTCTTGCGGCATTAAATAACTTAACAAGTGAGAGAATTTTTACAGGAATCCAACAAGTATTATAGGTCAAACTCGTAAAACATAGATGTTGCGTGAAATAAAAAATATTGTAAAAATTAAAGCAAAACAAAAAATTAAAAATAAAATCTTAAAGGATTGGATTGAGGTGATTATTGCTACTTCGAATAATTGGAGACGTAAGCTACAAATTGAGATCAATTTTATAGCAATTCAACTAGTTTTGATTGATTACTATAGTAAAATACTCAAGCATCGTGAACTAAACAATTGAAAGAATAAAGCAAAACAAAAAATAGAAAAGAAGTCTAGAATTATTCGATTTAGACAGTTATTGCGGCTGGAGAAATTATCTAGATCAAGACAAATTTATAGTCTGAAAATATGGATGATGGGTGAACTAAATTATTTGAAAACTAAAGCAAAATAAAATTTAAAACGAAAATAAAAATATGATTATGGCGATTGTGGATAACTTGAGGGGTTAGCTACCGGTTGAGAGCAATTGTATAGAAATCTGAGCAGTACGAGAAATTACACAAGAAATGTGAAATACAATATGCAAAGAAGAAAACTAAACAAAAAATTATAATGAAAATCATGTATTATCGGATTGAGACGATTCTTGCTGCAATGTATAACTGAAGAAGTTACAGACAATTTGTGATCAATGAACTCAGAATTCGACCAGTTTTTATATGTCCAAGTAGCAAAATATAGAAGTTTTGTGAATGAAATAAATTGAAAAGATTAAAGCAAATAAATATTAAAAAGAAAAAACTACAATTATAGGATTTGGACGATTCTTGCGGCATTAAATAACTCAACAAGTTATCTACCTATTGAGTCAAATTATACATGAATCCAACAAGTATTATAGGTCAAACTCGCAAAATATAGATGTTGCGTGAAATAAAAGAAATCGTAAAAACTAAATCAAAACAAAAATTAAAAAGAAAATCTTAAAAGATTTGATTGAGATGATTATTGCTACTTTGGATAATTGGAGACGCTGGCTACCAATTGAGATCAAATTTAGAGGAATTCAACCAGTTTTGATTGGTTATTATAGAAAAATACATAAGCAGCGTGAACTAAACAATTGAAAAAAAAAAAGCAAAACAAAAAATAAAAAGAAAATCTAGAATTGTTCGATTTAGACAGTTATTGTGGCTGGAGAAGTTATCTACTGATCATGACCAACTTAATGGTCATAGTCGTAAAATATGGAAGATGGTTGAACTAAACTATTCGTAAAAACTATAGCAAAATAACAATTAAAACGAAAATAAAAATATGATTATGGCGATTGTGGATAACGTTAGAGGTTAGCTACCGGTTGAGAGAAATTATATAGAAATCCAAGCAGTACTAGAAAATATCCTAGCAACGTGAAATACAATATGTTAAGAAGAAAACTAAACAAGTATTATCGGATGAGATGATTCTTGGGGAAACGAATAAGTGAAGAAGTTAGATACAATTTGTGTTCAATTAACTCGGAATTCGACCTGCTTTTATATGTCCAAGTAGTGAAATATAGAAGTTTTGTGAATGAAATAAATTGAAAATATTAATGCAAATAAAAAAATAGAAAGAAAAACGACAATTATACGATTTGGATGATTCTTGCGGCATTAAATAACTTAACAAGTGAGAGAATTTTTACAGGAATCCAACAAGTATTATAGGTCAAACTCGTAAAACATAGATGTTGCGTGAAATAAAAAAAAATTGTAAAAATTAAAGCAAAACAAAAAATTAAAAATAAAATCTTAAAGGATTGGATTGAGGTGATTATTGCTACTTCGAATAATTGGAGACGTAAGCTACAAATTGAGATCAATTTTATAGCAATTCAAGTAGTTTTGATTGATTACTATAGTAAAATACTCAAGCATCGTGAACTAAGCAATTGAAAGAATAAAGCAAAACAAAAAATAGAAAAGAAATCTAGAATTATTCGATTTAGACAGTTATTGCGGCTGGAGAAATTATCTAGCTCAAGACAAATTTATAGTCTGAAAATATGGATGATGGGTGAACTAAATTATTTGAAAACTAAAGCAAAATAAAATTTAAAACGAAAATAAAAATATGATTATGGCGATTGTGGATAACTTGAGGGGTTAGCTACCGGTTGAGAGCAATTGTATAGAAATCTGAGCAGTACGAGAAATTACACAAGAAATGTGAAATACAATATGCAAAGAAGAAAACTAAACAAAAAATTATAATGAAAATCATGTATTATCGGATTGAGATGATTCTTGCTGCAATGTATAACTGAAGAAGTTACATACAATTTGTGATCAATTAACTCAGAATTCGACCAGTTTTTATATGTCCAAGTAGCAAAATATAGAAGTTTTGTGAATGAAATAAATTGAAAAGATTAAAGCAAATAATTATTAAAAAGAAAAAACTACAATTATAGGATTTGGACGATTCTTGCGGCATTAAATAACTCAACAAGTTATCTACCTATTGAGTCAAATTATACATGAATCCAACAAGTATTATAGGTCAAACTCGCAAAATATAGATGTTGCGTGAAATAAAAGAAATCGTAAAAACTAAATCAAAACAAAAATTAAAAAGAAAATCTTAAAAGATTTGATTGAGATGATTATTGCTACTTTGGATAATTGGAGACGCTGGCTACCAATTGAGATCAAATTTAGAGGAATTCAACCAGTTTTGATTGGTTATTATAGAAAAATACATAAGCAGCGTGAACTAAACAATTGAAAAAAAAAAAGCAAAACAAAAAATAAAAAGAAAATCTGGAATTGTTCGATTTAGACAGTTATTGTGGCTGGAGAAGTTATCTACTGATCATGACCAACTTAATGGTCATAGTCGTAAAATATGGAAGATGGTTGAACTAAACTATTCGTAAAAACTATAGCAAAATAACAATTAAAACGAAAATAAAAATATGATTATGGCGATTGTGGATAACGTTAGAGGTTAGCTACCGGTTGAGAGAAATTATATAGAAATCCAAGCAGTACTAGAAAATATCCTAGCAACGTGAAATACAATATGTTAAGAAGAAAACTAAACAAGTATTATCGGATGAGATGATTCTTGGGGAAACGAATAAGTGAAGAAGTTAGATACAATTTGTGTTCAATTAACTCGGAATTCGACCTGCTTTTATATGTCCAAGTAGTGAAATATAGAAGTTTTGTGAATGAAATAAATTGAAAATATTAATGCAAATAAAAAAATAGAAAGAAAAACGACAATTATACGATTTGGATGATTCTTGCGGCATTAAATAACTTAACAAGTGAGAGAATTTTTACAGGAATCCAACAAGTATTATAGGTCAAACTCGTAAAACATAGATGTTGCGTGAAATAAAAAAAAATTGTAAAAATTAAAGCAAAACAAAAAATTAAAAATAAAATCTTAAAGGATTGGATTGAGGTGATTATTGCTACTTCGAATAATTGGAGACGTAAGCTACAAATTGAGATCAATTTTATAGCAATTCAAGTAGTTTTGATTGATTACTATAGTAAAATACTCAAGCATCGTGAACTAAGCAATTGAAAGAATAAAGCAAAACAAAAAATAGAAAAGAAATCTAGAATTATTCGATTTAGACAGTTATTGCGGCTGGAGAAATTATCTAGCTCAAGACAAATTTATAGTCTGAAAATATGGATGATGGGTGAACTAAATTATTTGAAAACTAAAGCAAAATAAAATTTAAAACGAAAATAAAATATGATTATGGCGATTGTGGATAACTTGAGGGGTTAGCTACCGGTTGAGAGCAATTGTATAGAAATCTGAGCAGTACGAGAAATTACACAAGAAATGTGAAATACAATATGCAAAGAAGAAAACTAAACAAAAAATTATAATGAAAATCATGTATTATCGGATTGAGATGATTCTTGCTGCAATGTATAACTGAAGAAGTTACATACAATTTGTGATCAATTAACTCAGAATTCGACCAGTTTTTATATGTCCAAGTAGCAAAATATAGAAGTTTTGTGAATGAAATAAATTGAAAAGATTAAAGCAAATAATTATTAAAAAGAAAAAACTACAATTATAGGATTTGGACGATTCTTGCGGCATTAAATAACTCAACAAGTTATCTACCTATTGAGTCAAATTATACATGAATCCAACAAGTATTATAGGTCAAACTCGCAAAATATAGATGTTGCGTGAAATAAAAGAAATCGTAAAAACTAAATCAAAACAAAAATTAAAAAGAAAATCTTAAAAGATTTGATTGAGATGATTATTGCTACTTTGGATAATTGGAGACGCTGGCTACCAATTGAGATCAAATTTAGAGGAATTCAACCAGTTTTGATTGGTTATTATAGAAAAATACATAAGCAGCGTGAACTAAACAATTGAAAAAAAAAAGCAAAACAAAAAATAAAAAGAAAATCTGGAATTGTTCGATTTAGACAGTTATTGTGGCTGGAGAAGTTATCTACTGATCATGACCAACTTAATGGTCATAGTCGTAAAATATGGAAGATGGTTGAACTAAACTATTCGTAAAAACTATAGCAAAATAACAATTAAAACGAAAATAAAATATGATTATGGCGATTGTGGATAACGTTAGAGGTTAGCTACCGGTTGAGAGAAATTATATAGAAATCCAAGCAGTACTAGAAAATATCCTAGCAACGTGAAATACAATATGTTAAGAAGAAAACTAAACAAGTATTATCGGATGAGATGATTCTTGGGGAAACGAATAAGTGAAGAAGTTAGATACAATTTGTGTTCAATTAACTCGGAATTCGACCTGCTTTTATATGTCCAAGTAGTGAAATATAGAAGTTTTGTGAATGAAATAAATTGAAAATTTTAATGCAAATAAAAAAATAGAAAGAAAAACGACAATTATACGATTTGGATGATTCTTGCGGCATTAAATAACTTAACAAGTGAGAGAATTTTTACAGGAATCCAACAAGTATTATAGGTCAAACTCGTAAAACATAGATGTTGCGTGAAATAAAAAAAAATTGTAAAAATTAAAGCAAAACAAAAAATTAAAAATAAAATCTTAAAGGATTGGATTGAGGTGATTATTGCTACTTCGAATAATTGGAGACGTAAGCTACAAATTGAGATCAATTTTATAGCAATTCAAGTAGTTTTGATTGATTACTATAGTAAAATACTCAAGCATCGTGAACTACGCAATTGAAAGAATAAAGCAAAACAAAAAATAGAAAAGAAATCTAGAATTATTCGATTTAGACAGTTATTGCGGCTGGAGAAATTATCTAGCTCAAGACAAATTTATAGTCTGAAAATATGGATGATGGGTGAACTAAATTATTTGAAAACTAAAGCAAAATAAAATTTAAAACGAAAATAAAAATATGATTATGGCGATTGTGGATAACGTGAGGGGTTAGCTACCGAATGAGAGCAATTGTATAGAAATCCGAGCAGTACTAGAAATTACACAAGAAATGTGAAATACAATATGCAAAGAAGAAAACTAAACAAAAAATTATAATGAAAATCATGTATTATCGGATTGAGATGATTCTTGCGGCAATGTATAACTGAAGAAGTTACATACAATTTGTGATCAATTAACTCAGAATTCGACCTGTTTTTATATGTCCAAGTAGCAAAATATAGAAGTTTTGTGAATGAAATAAATTGAAAAGATTAAAGCAAATAAATATTAAAAAGAAAAAACTACAATTATAGGATTTGGACGATTCTTGCGGCATTAAATAACTCAACAAGTTATCTACCTATTGAGTCAAATTATACATGAATCCAACAAGTATTATAGGTCAAACTCGCAAAATATAGATGTTGCGTGAAATAAAAGAAATCGTAAAAACTAAATCAAAACAAAAATTAAAAAGAAAATCTTTGTAGCGCCCCGTTAATCTATCATATTTTATGCACATATTTTCAATGCATCTATAAAACTATTCACGTAAAATTTTTCGCTTTTCATAATCATTCCTGTTAACTAAAAACGGGTGCGCACATCCAGTCGAATCACTTTCACACATAATATACATATATTCACATATCATGATTATTTATACGTCATACAAAAGTCTATAATGTTTCTTAGACTATATGCAAACGATGAACAGAGGGGAGCAGGATGAGAGTGTAGCCGGCCGACCTTGAATCTATGCTTTTATGCAGAAGCTGTGCTTTAAGACGTTCGCTAGTTATCTACAACAACTGTGAAGACAAATATTCAGAGTATGATCGCAACATGTAAAATCAATATCATAACTATTAAGCTGTAAACAGATAACATTCAAATTCCGTCAAGTTCACATAGCCATTCCAGTCATAAATTCAGTCACGTAACCATCATTCATATGATCATTATAACAAATGTAATTATATATACTGATACTTCCGTTATGAACCAGCTAGACTCGAACTATCGATCGTATGTGTGCCCATGCATGGGACTCTGTAGGCATTTCTTTCTTTTGGTGCCTGTACAGGACTCTGTCATCCCCCGATTTGTAGGGACGTAACCGTGGCATAATACATCGCATCATACGAAGCCGTAGCAGTCATAACGGTTTCTCCCTTTTTGTAACATATGAATGCACATGACATATGACATAAAGCCGTACATGTCAAATCAATTCACATTCCACGTATATCACGTAATTCATCACTTTTCACGTATCACGTATTTTGTCAATCATATTACATATATACAAGGCATATTGTAATAGACATATCACATAACGTATCATATCAATTCATGTACTACTGTGAAATCATCAGTCAAACAATTCACATAGGCACATAAGTACACGTTGCCGATCATACTCACAAGTTTGGCGTGAACTTCGAATTTTCTTTATTTAGTCTTGTCGTCGCCTTTTTCGGGATTTTGACCTATGACACGTCCATTTTCAATAATCATCATGAGACTTACATAATTAATTTAAATGCGTGATATGCATGTTGTATATACAAACATGTTTCTATCTCAAACTCCTAGCATTCGGTTTATCCATTTGAATATTTTTGATAAAATTAGTCAAGTGTTTCTGCCCAAAACTGGCAGTGGGTACTGTTTCGACCATAACTTTGAATTCAAAACATCAATTATCCTGATTCAAACTCCTACGTACAGCTAACTTGATTATCTACAACGCTAATGTTTTTCACTTTATCTAGTTCGAAGTGTATCTACTTCGAAAATTAGACACAAAGCTTTTCGAATGGGTTTACGAATGGTTTTACGAATGGTTGATGGCAGTCAACACCTTTTCAACCATAACTTTCGATTCAGGGCATCAATTACCCTGATTCCAATTCCTATGAACATCTAACTTGATTATCTACAACGTTTATGTTTTGCACGTTATCTAGTTCAAAGTGTATCTACTTCGAAAATGAGACACAAAGATTTACGAATGGGTTTACGAATGTTGATGGCAGTCAACACATTTTCAACCATAACTTTCGATTCAGGGCATCAATTACCCTGATTCAAATTCCTATGAACAGCTACTTGATTATCTACAACTTTTATGTTTTGCACTTTATCTAGTTCGAAGTGTATCTACTTCGAAAATGAGACACAAAGGTTTACGAATGGGTTTACGAATGGGTTTACGAATGTTGATGGCAGTCAACACCTTTTCAACCATAACTTTCGATTCAGGGCATCAATTACCCTGATTCAAATTCCTATGCACAGCTAACTTGATTATGTACAACCTTTATGTTTTTCACCTTATCTAGTTTGAAGTGTATCGACTTCAAAAATGAGACACAAAGGTTTACGAATGGGTTTACGAATGGGTTTACGAATGTTGATGGCAGTCAACACCTTTTCAACCATTACTTTCTATTCAGGGAATAAATTATCCTGATTCAAATTCCTATGAACAGCTAACTTGATTATCTACAACTTTGATGTTTTGATATTATTCATATTCGAAGTGTAATTACTTCAAAAATGATCATGAACGAAGAACAGGGGCTGCTGGAAAAGCTAACGTGATCACCTACATCTTTTCTATCAACAATCATGTTTCATCCATGAATAAAAGTGCATAAACTCTTCATGCTCGACCCATATCTTCCTTAATAAGCTAATCATGATCTTAACTTCATGATAAATCATCCAGTATTGAGAAAATATTGATTATAGTAATGAATTACACAAATATACCTTACTATGAGCTTAATTCCCTTCTTGGCTTTGTGTGATGTACTTAGTGATGATTCTTCTCAATTCTTTCTTGGAAATTTTCGAGCCCTTCTCATGGTTAGGATATGAGGTTTCTTAGTTATCAAGTAGTTAAAGTGATCTAATTGGCTAAAATTGCTTACTAAGCACTTCTCAAGCATGAGGTGTTTTCATCTTGTATTTTCATAATATAATAATGTTTTGCTTTTCCCTTATACATAGGTTTTCGATAATATTCTATGTTGAATTAATGTTTTTGATACCCTTAAATGTTCAAAAGTTTTCGATACCATAGGAGAGGGTTTCGGTACAGAAAACGTTTTCGGTACCTAATAGTTTTCGGTACAATATTTCCATGCATGAGTACGAAAATAATTCTATTATCTTTACTAAACCTTATCAAAATATTACACATGCAATCATACAAATGCATGATCTTATAAAATAAGGTTTCGGTTTCGGTTCCTGACAATTCTCCCTCCCTTTAATAATTTCGCCCTCGAAATTCTGTATTGGTATCTGTTAATAACCATGGGTACCGCATCTTCATATTCTCTTTTGTTTCCCAGGTAGCTTCGCGGATGGAATGATTTTTCCATCGTACCTTTACCATCGGAATTATCTTATTCCGCAACTGTTTGTCAGCAAATTCCAAAATCTCTGCGGGTTCTTCTATGTAACTGAGATTTTCGGAAATTTGGACCGGTTCATCATGTAGATTATGAGAAGGATCCGATCTATAACGTCGTAGCATACTGATGTGAAAAACATTATGTATCTGTGATAGCTCTGGAGGTAACTCCAGTCGATACGCCAATGGTCCAATCCTTTCAAGTATTTCATATGGTCCGATATAGCGAGGACTTAATTTCCCTTTTCTCCCAAATCGTAACACACCTTTCCATGGAGATACTCGAAGGAAGACTTTTTCTCCAATTTCATATTCCATCTCCCGTCGATGTCGATCAGTATAACTCTTTTGTCGATCTTGGGCTGCTTTAAGTCGACTCTTGACTATTTTTATCTTTTCCATTGTGTCCTGTATCAAGTCTGGCCCTTCTAATACTTGTTCGCCTTCCACATCCCAACAGATCGGGTTTCGACATTTTCGACCATATAAAGCTTCGTATGGTGCCATCCCAATACTAGAATGGTATTGGTTATTATAGGCAAATTCCATTAACGCGACGTAGTCATCCCATGATCCTTTGAGTTCGATTACGCATGCTCGGAGCATATCTTCCAAGGTCTGTATCGTCCTTTCTGATTGCTCATCAGTTTGCGGATGAAATGCCGTGCTAAAATGCAATTTAGTCCCAAGCGCTTCCTGTAAACTTCTCCAAAATCTTGACGTAAACCGAGGATCGCGATCAGATACAATAGAATCAGGAACACCATGTAATCGAACAATTTCATTGACATATCTCTTTGCCAAATATTCCAAAGTAGAACCCCATCGAAATGGTAAGAAGTGAGCCGATTTCGTAAGTCTATCAACAATTACCCAAACGGCGTCATTTTTCTTTTTCGTTGCCGGAAGACCATAAAGAAAGTCCATTGTTATGCGTTCCCATTTCCAAACTGGTACGGGTAAGGGATGTAATTTACCCGCAGGCGATTGATGTTCAGCTTTAATCTGTTGACATGTTAGGCATTTCAAAACATATTCTGCCACATCTTTCTTCATTCTCGGCCACCAATAATGTACTCTAAGGGTCTGGTACATTTTAGTACTGCCCGGATGCATAGCATAAGGAGCTGTATGCGCTTCTTCCATTATTTCTTTTCGTAGATTGTCCACATTCGGAACACATAGCCTGTTATTAATCATCAAACAACCTTCGTTGTTGATGTAGAAAGACGTTGTTTTTCCTTGTTTCACTTTTTCAGTGATAGAATTCAACTTCTCATCCAAAACTTGAGCCTGTTTAATCTTATCAATCAAGATCGGGCGAATCGTCAATGATGCATACAAGACACCAATTTCATCAACTTTCATTTCGATATCCATTTTCCTTAGTTCAATCAAATCTGGAATTGAACATGACGATAAACAGGAAAGAGTACCATAAGACTTTCGACTTAATGCATCAGCAACCACATTTGCTTTCCCTGGATGGTACTCAATTGTGTAGTCATAATCCTTTCTATCCATCTTCGTTGTCGCATATTTAATTCCTTTTGACTCAATAAGTATTTCAAGCTTTTGTGGTCCGTGAATATTTGGAATGTTGCGCCATACAAGTAGTGTCGCCATATTTTCAAAGCAAACACCACTGCTGCCAATTCCAAATCATGCGTAGGATATGATGTCTCGTATGGCTTTAACTGTCGAGACGCATAAGCAACCACTTTTCCGTACTGCATTAAAACACAACCCAATCCTTGATATGATGCGTCACTATAGATAACAAAACCTTCAGTACCTGATGGAATAGTCAATACTGGAGCCGTAGTTAATCGTTTCTTTAACTCATCAAAGCTCCTTTGACAATCTTCAGTCCACTTAAATGCCGTACCTTTGCGTAACAATTTTGTCATAGGGGTTGCTATAAGAGAAAAGTTCTCTACGAATCGCCGATAATATCCGGCTAAGCCGAGAAAACTTCGTACTTCCGTGATATTTTTGGGAGTTTCCCATTTGATTACCGCTTCAATCTTTCGAGGATCAACCTGAATTCCGTCACCAGATACTACATGTCCTAAAAATATTACTTGGTCTAGCCAGAATTCGCATTTCGAAAGCTTCGCATATAGCTTCTTTTCTCGTAGAGTCTGAAGCACGATTTTTAAATGTTGTTCATGATCTTCCATTGATTTCGAATACACCAAAATATCATCGATGAAAACTATAACAAACTGATCCAGGTAGGGTCGGAAAATGTCATTCATTAATGCCATGAAGACTGCTGGGGCATTCGTCAGTCCAAAAGGCATGACTAGAAATTCATAATGACCGTACCTTGTCCGGAAAGCCGTCTTTGGAATATCACCATCTGAAATTTTAAGCTGATGGTATCCCGACCTTAAATCAATCTTTGAAAAGACCTTTGAGCCTTGCAATTGATCGAATAAATCGTCGATTCGAGGTAACGGATATTTATTTTTCACCGTTACCTTGTTCAATTGCCTGTAGTCAATACATAATCTAAACGTACCGTCTTTCTTTTTGACGAAGAGCACAGGCGCTCCCCAAGGTGATACACTTGGTCGTATATAACCTTTGTCTAACAGTTCCTTCAACTGTACTTTTAACTCAGTTAACTCGATTGGTGCCATCCTATACGGCGGAATAGAAATTGGTGCCGTACCCGGTTGAAGTTCAATAGTGAATTCCGTATCTCGATCTGGAGGTAATCCAGACAATTCATCGGGAAAAACATCCGAATATTCATTAACTATTGGAACGTCTTCCACTTTCAATTCACATAGCCTGATATTTTTAATATACGCCAAATAACCCTCGCACCCTTTATTCATCATTTTGGTGGCTGTCAAACTTGATATTTGATATACCGTCCGTACACTCTTTTCCCCTTTGAATACTATACGAGATTGATCCGAAGGGGAAAATTCAACCTCTTTTAGGAAGCAATCTAGTTTTGCCCGATATTTTGATAACCAATCCATGCCCAATATTACGTCGAAATCCATTAAAGAAATCATTAATAGGGTCGCCCGCATCTCTACTCCTTCAACGATGACTTTACATTCTGAGTATTTCGTGTTTACTATAACTACTTCCCCCGTCGGAAGTCTAACATATAAGTCATACCCAAGAGGTTCGGGTCTATCAGCTAATAATGATGCAAATGTTCGTGAAATGAATGAATGTGTTGCACCTGGATCGAACAAAACATATGCATCAATATCACAGATAGATAGTTTACCCGTGATTATTTGTGACCCTTCTCTAGCCTCCTCCCGAGTCATTGTGAAGATCCGAGCCTGTGTTGGCTGTCTATAGACTTGGCCTTATGTTCCTCTTCCTGTGCTCATGCCATATTGTCCTCGTCCCCTTCCTCTTCCACGATTTGTGGAAATCCCACTAACTCTGGATTGATCGATAGTGGGCTCCTCTCGCATCGCTTGGCAATTTCTAGCCAAATGTCCTGGTTGCCCACATCTAAACCATTCCCCCGTGAGCCATCAACATACACCCCTGTGATTCTTTCCACAGTGTGCACATGTCGACAACGGTTGAGAAATTTCTGTACCTCGACCGGTTGATCTTGTCTCGCCAACATTACTTCTTGCGGGACCGCCTCGTACATTTGTCGGCTTAGGCGCAATATACGTTCTCTTCATTTTTCCACTAGATGATTCCTCGCCTTGCCTTCTTTTATTGCTTTGAAAATTGCGGGATTCCATCTCTAATCTTTCAGCACGTATAACCGCCGCTCTTAGTTTCCCATACGATTCCATATCCGATGGTGGGATACGATTTCGAATCGTATATCGAAGTCCTGCCTCAAATCTTCGACATTTGTTTCTTTCTGTAGCGACCATATGAGAGACATAATGAGATAGCTGGTTAAACAGCACTTCGTATTCAGCCACGGATCTGTTCCCTTGTTTAAGTTCAAGGAACTCGTTTTCCTTTTGATCCTTATAGACTTCGGGCATGTAGGTATCATTAAACTCTCTTAAGAAGTCCTCCCAAGTCAATACCGGTGGACGTATCATACTGTTCGGGACAGTCTCCCACCATTCGTAAGCATGTTCTTGTAAGAGTGAGACGGCATAGTCAAAATTTTCCTCTGGCGTACATTGCATCATATTCAGCACCCTTTCTGTTCGCTTTAGCCATGTTTCCACCTCAGCGGGATTAGTTGTACCCAAAAAGTCCACAGCACCCATCTTTCTTAATTTATCATATCGTCGTTCACGGGGAATTGTCAGGGGGTTTTCATGCTCATATTGCATAAGCGTATGAGATGAATGTGATTCTGGTACAGCCGATCCTCTTCCTCCCTCTATCGTAGGTTCATCGTGTTCTATATGCATGGGTTCATTCGTTGCCCTTTGCCTAAATATGCATTATCGGATTGAGATGATTCTTCGGTGAAAGTCCACAGCCTAAATATGCATTCGTTGCCCGTGCGCACTGCTCTCAACGCCACGCCGCCTAGTATCGAATACCCATCTTTTCTAAATGTCGTTCCAGCACCGTCTGGGACGAAGGCTTGGTTAGTGGGTCCGCCATGTTATCCGCAGTGGCAATTTTCTGCACGGTTACGTAGCCATTTTCAACGAATTCTCTAAGAATATGGTATTTTCTCTCGATGTGTTTGGATTTGCTATGAGACCGTGGTTCCTTTGCCTGCGCTACAGCGCCGCTATTATCGCACCATTGCGTAAGTGGTCCGTCCGTAGCTGGGACCACTGAAAGTTCATTTAAGAACTTTCTCATCCAAACAGCCTCTTTAGCAGCCTCAGAGGCCGCTATATATTCCGCCTCACACGTGGAATCGGCAGTCGTGCTTTGCTTAGAAATTTTCCAAGACACTGCCCCACCGTTGACCGTGAATATAAAACCCGAGGTAGACCGTCGGTCATCCACGTCTGATTGGAAGTTCGAATCGGTATATCTCACTACCTCTAGTCCCGCATCTCCATAGACCATCATCAAATCTTTAGTTCGTCTAAGATACTTAAAGATTGTTTTGACTACTGTCCAGTGTTCTTCTCCCGGGTTCGCCTGAAACCGACTCACCACGCTCACAGCGTAGGCGATGTCCGGTCGCGTGCAAAGCATCGCGTACATCAAGCTACCTACTGCAGACGCATCGGGAATTCCATTCATTCTTTCTCGGTCCTCCTCACTTTGAGGACACATCGACTTTGAAACATGAATCCCTTGTTGCATCGGTAAGAAGCCTCTCTTAGAGTCATTCATCTTGAATTTCTTCAAGATCTTCTCTAAGTAGAGGGCTTGAGATAGGCCGATCATGCGCTTCGCTCGATCCCGAAATAAGCGAATCCCTAGGATATACACGGCTTCTCCTAAGTCTTTCATGTGGCGACCCCACTTTTTAAACATAGATAGTTGGCGGGTTTTCGCAATGAAAGCCGCGGAAAGCCCATTTTACAAAAACAAAATAGTATATTATACAATATATAAAAGAGTCGTTTTACAAAAGTCTTTACAACGGGCCGAAGCCCCAAAATATCAAACTAATCCTAATCCTACGCCTCCACAGGTCGCGTCCCATGTACTGCATCCGCCCCCAAAAGCCCGTGGAGTCACCGCCACCAACCGCTACTCACCCGTACCTATAAAACATGTAACCCTGAGCAAAATTGCCCAGTAGGTGAACATCAAAGTAATGCGATGCATGCGTGCACATGTCCCCAAATTCCAATATCTCGCATGACAAATGCACGCTCATTTTTCTCGTATCTCAATACTCAGGGCCCTAGGTTAGACTCGGCACCTCGCGCGCAACATCACATCAATCATCCGGTCACACAGACTCGGAAATCACATCTCATGGCGGTGGGCACCCCGAGTCGCGTTTTCACACTGTACCCGGGTAGATAGATCGATCACGTCTATCTCCCGCCTAATCTCATCTCATGACGGTGGGCACCCCGAGTCGCGTTTTCACACTGTACCCGGGTAGATAGAACGATCACGTCTATCTCCCGTCAAGTCGAGCAATCCAACGACGGTGGGCACCTCAGGTTGCTCAAGCCTGAGTAGACAGAGCGATCACGTCTGTCTCCCGTCAGGTGCACCTCGAGTCTTAACCTCACAAATCTCTGCCAAAGAAAGGCATACACTCTCCCATCGCACAAATGCGATCAATACTCTCGTCATGACATGCCGTGGATGCATGAACCATTAATCGCAGAACATATCAAGTATATCCGAAAAACCCTCAAAAATCATTAGAATATATAAAACGTACTTAAAATCCCGAGAACAGTAAATTATTTAAGACCCAATACTCCTCTATCAGTTGACCCGAAAATGGGGTCCAAGTTCGAAAATATTTTATAAAAGTTGACCTGGCGAAAACTGTAGAAGTGGCGAAAAGCTTTTTCGTTTTGAACAGTGGCGAAAAGCTTTGGTGCGAAAAACAGTGACGAAAAGCTTCGGTTCGAAAACAGTGGCGAAAAGCTTTGGTGCGAAAACAGTGGCGAAAAGCTTTAGTTCGAAAACCCTGTTTATTTTGAACAGTGACTAGCGAAAAGCTCAATTCGCGAACTATCAGTGGCGAAAAGCTTTGGTTCGCGAAATCTAATGAAAAGTGGCGAAAAGCTTGGTTCGCGAAACCTAATAAAAGTTGGCGAAAAGCTTGGTTCGCGAAACCTAATATAAGTTGGCGAAAAGCTCAGTTCGCGAAACCTAATATAAGTTGGCGAAAAGCTCAGTTCGCAAAAACTGGCTTTCGGCCCGCGAAAACTGGTTTTCGGCCCGTGATGTCTCACAGTTCGCGAAATACCTCAGCCCGCGAAAACTTTTTCCTCTCACATATCGAAAACCTTAGGCCCGCGAAAACTGGTTTGCGGCCCGTGAAAACTTTTTTCTTCCTCACAATTCGCGAAGTAACTGGCCCGCGAAAACTTAAGATGGCCCGCGAAAATGGTTTTCGGCCCGAAAACAAGAATCATTCGAAAATACAGAACAGTATACGAAAAAGACTGTGTTCTTCAAATCTTCATATCTTCAACAAATACCAGAAAACTCATAACACAATTAAAACCCATATTTTGGGTTTTTAAACATCAATCATCACATAAACATCCTTCCAACTCACATAAACACCATGATAACATTTCAAGAACATCACGTAACACACACAAAGCAGCTTATAAATTTTAAAAGGAAACTTGGTGATCCTTTCACCATGAATATTAAAGCTGTTAAAAATGATTTTTCGAGGTTGTAGGTTTCACCTACCTCACGTCCTAAGCAGTGTTTACGCAGGTTTTCGTTGATGAAGGTTGGAAGGAGCTTTTGCCAAATTTCCTGTCTCTTCCTTTCTCTCTCGCCTTCCTCTCCTTGTTCCTTTTCTTCTGAAGTTTTTGAATTATTGTATATTTAAGTTGGGGAGAGAATTACGTGATGAGAAGGAGGTGATAAGGTGGTGATGCAATTTTCCTCTTAAGCTAAGAAAGGGTCTTTTTTGTAATTTTCCTTCTTTTGTATCTTTCTTCATCGTAAACCAAGGTTTCTCTATGAAAATTACGAATCCATCCAGTCCTTTTGGCCTAATTATTTTCCAGTCCTTAAAGTTTTCCTTCTTTATCGGGCTTGGGCCCAATTATTATTTGGGCTCAATTTCAAGCCTGCCCAAACTCATCTTCACTAATTTCGAAGTTTTACGAAATCCCCGTATTAACTTTTCACGGGTATTACATCCTCCCCCCTTTCAAGAAATTTAGTCCTCGAAATTTAGGCAGTCGGAAATAATTCGGGGTATTTCTGCCGTATTTCGTCTTCTCGTTCCCACGTTGCTTCCTCAATTGCCTGGTTACGCCACAAAATTTTGACCAACGGAATATTTTTATTCCGAAGTCGCCTTACTTCATACATCAAGATTTCTACCGGCTTCTCCTCGTAACTTAAGTCTGGTTTCAACCGTTGATGAAGGGTTTCATTTTGTAGCACATGGCTTGGGTCGGCGACGTATTTTCGTAATGTTGACACGTGAAAAACGTCGTGAACCTGATCTAAAGACGCCGGTAATTCAAGTTGATAGGCGACCTCGCCGATTCGTTTTAGGATTCTGAAAGGGCCTATATATCTCGGACTCAACTTCCCTTTGCGTCCGAACCGCTTCACGCCCTTCATTGGGGATATCTTCAAGAATACCCAATCGTCCTCCGCAAATTCTAACGGCCTTCGTCGTTTATCAGCGTAGCTTTTCTGACGACTTTGGGCTGTTTGCATTCTTTCTCGAATCTTTGCAACAGCTTCCGTCATTTCTCGAACTATTTCGGGACCTAGTAGCGGTTGTTCACCGATCTCGTCCCAATGAACTGGGGATCGACATTTACGCCCGTACAAAGCTTCATACGGCGCCATTCCGATCGTAGCCTGAAAGCTGTTGTTGTACGAAAATTCGATCAGTGGAAGGTTTTTGCTCCAATTTCCTTTAAAATCTAGCACGCATGCTCGTAACATATCTTCCAGTGTTTGGATTGTCCGTTCAGATTGTCCGTCTGTCTGGGGATGATAAGCTGAACTGAAAGACAACTTGGTTCCCATAGCTTTTTGTAAACTTCCCCAGAAATTAGACAGAAACCTCGAGTCCCGATCTGAAATGATCGAAATTGGGATTCCATGGAGTCGAACAATCTCTTGAATATATAATTCCGCATACTTCTCCGTGGAATATGTTTTATTGATTGGCAGAAAATGGGCAGATTTTGTCAATCTATCGACAATTACCCAAATTGCGTCGTGGCCTTTCACAGTCTTTGGCAGTCCAACGACGAAATCCATTGTTATATGGTCCCACTTCCATTCAGGAATCGTTAACGGTTGTAACATTCCTGCCGGCCTTTGGTGTTCCGCCTTAATCTGTTGGCAAGTCAGACATTGATTTACATAGGCGGCAACATCTTTCTTTATCCCCGGCCACCAATAGTTAACTCGTAAATCCCGATACATTTTCGTCGTACCAGGATGTACAGAGTATGGTGTAGTATGTGCCTCCGTCAATACTTTAAATCGGAGTTCTTCCTTATTTGGCACATACAGACGGTCGTTGTATCGTAAGCTCCCGTCTCCTCGGATTTCAAAATCCGCCGTAGTATTTTTGTTCTGTTCCCCTTTAATCTTCACATAAAGGTCATCTTCCTTTTGGGCATTAGTGATTTGTTCCAATAATGTTGGTTTGAGCGTTAATGCTTCCATTCTCGCTTCGACCTCACCGAAGTTGACTACCTCTATTCCAATCTGACATAGCTCCGCACTCACGGCTTTACGACTCAAAGCATCTGCAACTACGTTGGCTTTACCCGGATGATAATTGATCACGCATTCGTAATCGTTCACTAACTCAAGCCATCGTCGTTGCCTCATATTTAACTCCTTTTGGGTGAAGAAATACTTCAAGCTCTTGTGATCCGTAAAAATTTCGCATCTTTCTCCGTAGAGGTAATGTCGCCAGATCTTCAGGGCGAATACCACGGCTGCTAGTTCTAGATCGTACGTGGGGTAGTTTTTCTCGTACTCCTTTAGGTGTCGGGAGGCATAGGCAATTACCTTCCCGTTCTGCATTAGCACGCATCCCAAACCACTCTTCGAGGCATCCGTATACACTAAAAATCCTTCAGTTCCTGACGGTATTGCTAAAACCGGAGCGGTCGTTAGTCTCTTTTTCAGTTCTTGGAAGCTTTGCTCACACGATTCCGTCCATTTAAACGGAACATTCTTCTTCGTCAAATTGGTGAGTGTTGAGGCAATGCTGGAAAAATCTTTGATGAACTTCCGATAATATCCAGCAAGCCCGAGAAAACTTCTAATCTCCGTGGGAGTGGTTGGTTCTGGCCAATTCTTAATTGCTTCAATCTTACTAGGATCCACCGAAATTCCGTCTCCAGAAATAATGTGTCCCAGAAAGGCCACTTCTGTCAACCAAAATTCGCATTTCTTGAATTTTGCGAATAACTGCTTCTCCCATAAAATTCCTAGAATTGTTTTTAGATGCTCCTCATGTTCATCCTTCGTTTTTGAATAAATAAGGATATCATCTATAAAGACGATCACGAAGCAGTCTAGGAAATTCTTGAATACCCGATTCATCAGATCCATAAAAGCAGCTGGTGCATTTGTTAACCCGAAAGGCATGACCAGAAACTCGTAATGGCCGTACCTTGTGCTGAATGCGGTTTTAGGAATGTCTGCCTCACGGATCTTTAACTGATGATACCCAGAACGCAGGTCGATCTTAGAGAATACCGTTGCTCCTTGCAATTGGTCAAACAAGTCATCAATCCTTGGCAACGGATACTTATTCTTTATCGTGATCTTATTTAGCTCACGATAATCGATGCACAATCTCATCGACCCGTCTTTCTTTCGAACGAACAGAACCGGTGCTCCCCATGGAGAGAAGCTCGGTTGGATGAATCCTTTCTGCAACAATTCTTCCAACTGTTCTTTCAGTTCCCGTAGCTCGTTCGGCGCTAATCGATATAGAGCTTTCGATATCGGGGCAGCCCCAGGCACAAGATCGATTTTGAATTCGATCTCTCTATTAGGAGGTAAACCTGGAAGGTCGTCGGGAAACACGTCGGGGTATTCATTCGCAATCGGAACTTCCTCGAGTTTCAAAAGAGGAGATTCCTCAGCCTTCATGGCAGAACAAAGATAGAATTCGCAACCCGAGTTAACAAGTCGTCGGGCCTTCAGAGCAGATATTCGAGAAATTCCATCCTTGCTCGCCTTTCCCGAAAAGATGAACTCTCCTCCCTCGGGTGATTGGATCCTCACGATTTTCTTAGAACAGTCAATCATGGCTCCGTATTTCGAAAGCCAATCCATCTCGAATATGATGTCGTAATCATTCATCGGGATTATAATTAGATCGACTAACAATTCTCTACCCTCCATATTTATTGGGTACTTTTCTATCACTAAATTGGTTCGGGTCGGGTTCCCATGTGGCAAACTAACTAAATAATCCTTCTTAGAATGGGTAGGATATATTCCGACCCTTGTCACAAAATCAGCCGACACAAACGAATGTGTGGCTCCCGAGTCAATTAAAATAGAAGTCGGGACATGGTAAATATTTAAAGTACCCGTCACCACATCGGGGTTTGTCTCCGCCTCCTCTTTTGTTAATGTAAAGACCCGTGCTGGTACAGGTGGAGGTCGGATTAACTGTTGGGGTTGATTCTGCACCAGGGGTTGTCTCTCTGGGCATGCCCTAGCGAAATGCCCAATCTTTCCGCATTGGTAGCACTGTGGACGTTGCCTTACTCCGTAGCAGACCCCAAAGTGATAGCGCCCACATTGCTGGCATTGAGGCGTAACATTCTGAGGTCGATTAGAAATATTTGTCGGCCCTTGATTCGGCCTCGGGCGCCAGTTTTGTTGGCCCGGTCGGTTTCCTTGGCTAGACCGCCCTTTGCCAAAGGATTGGCGCTTTTTGTTTCCCCCTCCGCCTTGTTGATTTTCTCTTCTTTTCCTCGCTTCCTGGGCTTCCACAACTACCCGCTCTGCTTGTTCGGCAATTAAGGCGTGTTCGGTAACTTGCATAAATTCCAGATGTCGTGCGCCGGCTATGCTCAAATCCCGATAGATTTCGAGCTCGAGTCCCTGAATGAATCGAGTCACCTTCAGGGTGTTGGTTGCCACAAGAAACGGGGCAAAACGTGACAATTCTTCAAAACGACGGATGTATTCCGCCACTGGCATGCTTCCTTGTCGTAAATTCATGAATTGGAGCATAAGCTGCTCCTGTTCATGAGCGGTGAAATATTTGGTGAAGAACAGCTCCTTGAACCTGTTCCACATCATAGTGATTGGGTCTTCCAACACCTTTACAGTATTCCACCAATAGCGCGCATTTTCCCGTAGGAGGGAAACGGCGCAAAGTACCTTCTCATTATCAGGCACTCTGCTATAGATGAACATGTCCTCTATAGTGCCTATCCAGTCCTCAGCTACCGCAGGGTTGGCGGCTTCAGTAAAGATGGGAGGATTCAATTTTCGGAAGCGCTCCCCGATTATTTGCACATGATCGGGTTGTGGGGAAGGACGATGCTCCGACGACCTCTGATGGTGTATAAGGTCACTAATTTGCTCCGACTGATGCTGAATTAGTTCGGTCAGTCTATCGATGGTATTATGTTCGTGTGTTGGAGATTCGGGCTCGCCTCTTCGGCTCGACTCCCCAACATGTTTACGTGCCCCTCTCGGTATTTTGTAGCTATTCTCCATTCACAGACACATACAAGCACATAGTCATGTACCACATACTATCGTTAAAAATTAAAACTTACAGGCGCGGCTGGTTTTCCCGGCTTTTGGGCAGCAGTACATGGACAGTCTTCAGAATCTAAAACCTATGCTCTGATACCACCTTGTGGCGACCCCACTTTTTAAACATAGATAGTTGGCGGGTTTTCGCAATGAAAGCCGCGGAAAGCCCATTTTACAAAAACAAAATAGTATATTATACAATATATAAAAGAGTCGTTTTACAAAAGTCTTTACAACGGGCCGAAGCCCCAAAATATCAAATTAATCCTAATCCTACGCCTCCACAGGTCGCGTCCCATGTACTGCATCCGCCCCCAAAAGCCCGTGGAGTCACCGCCACCAACCGCTACTCACCCGTACCTATAAAACATGTAACCCTGAGCAAAATTGCCCAGTAGGTGAACATCAAAGTAATGTGATGCATGCGTGCACATGTCCCCAAATCCCAATATCTCACATGACAAATGCACGCTCATTTTTCTCGTATCTCAATACTCAGGGCCCTAGGTTAGACTCGGCACCTCGCGCGCAACATCACATCAATCATCCGGTCACACAGACTCGGAAATCACATCTCATGGCGGTGGGTACCCCGAGTCGCGTTTTCACACTGTACCCGGGTAGATAGATCGATCACGTCTATCTCCCGCCTAATCTCATCTCATGACGGTGGGCACCCCGAGTCGCATTTTCACACTGTACCCGGGTAGATAGAACGATCACGTCTATCTCCCGTCAAGTCGAGCAATCCAATGACGGTGGGCACCTCAGGTTGCTCAAGCCTGAGTAGACAGAGCGATCACGTCTGTCTCCCGTCAGGTGCACCTCGAGTCTTAACCTCACAAATCTCTGCCAAAGAAAGGCATACACTCTCCCATCGCACAAATGCGATCAATACTCTCGTCATGACATGCCGTGGATGCATGAACCATTAATCGCAGAACATATCAAGTATATCCGAAAAACCCTAAAAAATCATTAGAATATATAAAACGTACTTAAAATCCCGAGAACAGTAAATTATTTAAGACCCAATACTCCTCTATCAGTTGACCCGAAAATGGGGTCCAAGTTCGAAAATATTTTATAAAAGTTGACCTGGCGAAAACTGTAGAAGTGGCGAAGAGCTTTTTCGTTTTGAACAGTGGCGAAAAGCTTTGGTGCGAAAAACAGTGACGAAAAGCTTCGGTTCGAAAACAGTGGCGAAAAGCTTTGGTGCGAAAACAGTGGCGAAAAGCTTTAGTTCGAAAACCATGTTTATTTTGAACAGTGACTAGCGAAAAGCTCAATTCGCGAACTATCAGTGGCGAAAAGCTTTGGTTCGCGAAATCTAATGAAAAGTGGCGAAAAGCTTGGTTCGCGAAACCTAATAAAAGTTGGCGAAAAGCTTGGTTCGCGAAACCTAATATATGTTGGCGAAAAGCTCAGTTCGCGAAACCTAATATAAGTTGGCGAAAAACTCAGTTCGCGAAAACTGGCTTTCGGCCCGCGAAAACTGGTTTTCGGCCCGTGATGTCTCACAGTTCGCGAAATACCTCAGCCCCCGAAAACTGATTTGCGGCCCGCGAAAACTTTTTCCTCTCACATATCGAAAACCTTAGGCCCGCGAAAACTGGTTTGCGGCCCGCGAAAACGTTTTTCTTCCTCACAGTTCGCGAAGTAACTGGCCCGCGAAAACTTAAGATGGCCCGCGAAAATGGTTTTCGGCCCGAAATAAGAATCATTCGAAAATACAGAACAGTATACGAAAAAGACTGTGTTCTTCAAATCTTCATATCTTCAACAAATACCAGAAAACTCATAACACAATTAAAACCCATATTTTGGGTTTTTAAACATCAATCATCACATAAACATCCTTCCAACTCACATAAACACCATGATAACATTTCAAGAACATCACGTAACACACACAAAGCAGCTTATAAATTTTAAAAGGAAACTTGGTGATCCTTTCACCATGAATATTAAAGCTGTTAAAAATGATTTTTCGAGGTTGTAGGTTTCACCTACCTCACGTCCTAAGCAGTGTTTACGCAGGTTTTCGTTGATGAAGGTTGGAAGGAGCTTTTGCCAAATTTCCTGTCTCTTCCTTTCTCTCTCGCCTTCCTCTCCTTGTTCCTTTTCTTCTGAAGTTTTTGAAGTATTGTATATTTAAGTTGGGGAGAGACTTACGTGATGACAAGGAGGTGATAAGGTGGTCATGCAATTTTCCTCTTAAGCTAAGAAAGGGTCTTTTTTGTAATTTTCCTTCTTTTGTATCTTTCATCATCGTAAACCAAGGTTTCTCTATGAAAATTACGAATCCATCCAGTCCTTTTGGCCTAATTATTTTCCAGTACTTAAAGTTTTCCTTCTTTATCGGGCTTGGGCCCAATTATTATTTGGGCTCAATTTCAAGCCTGCCCAAACTCATCTTCACTAATTTCAAAGTTTTACGAAATCCCCGTATTAACTTTTTACGGGTATTACATTTCATAGGGCAAATATGTCATCTACATCGTTTCCTACATCGTGTTCTATCACGTATTATCGGATTGAGATGATTCTTGTGGCAATGTATAACTGAAGAAGTTACATACAATTTGTGATCAATTAACTCAGAATTCGACCATTTTTTATATGTCCAAGTAGCAAAATATAGAAGTTTTGTGAATGAAATAAATTGAAAAGATTAAAGCAAATAAATATTAAAAAGAAAAAACTACAATCATAGGATTTGGACGATTCTGGCGGCATTAAATAAATCAACAAGTTATCTACCTATTGAGTCAAATTATACATGAATCCAACAAGTATTATAGGTGAAACTCGCAAAATATAGATGTTGCGTGAAATAAAAGAAATCGTAAAAACTAAATCAAAACAAAAATTAAAAAGAAAATCTTAAAAGATTGGATTGAGATGATTATTGCTACTTTGGATAATTGGAGACGCTGGCTACCATTTGAGATCAAATTTAGAGGAATTCAACCAGTTTTGATTGGTTATCATAGAAAACTACATAAGCAGCGTGAACTAAACAATTGAAAAAAAAAAGCAAAACAAAAAATAAAAAGAAAATCTAGAATTGTTCGATTTAGACAGTTATTGCGGCTGGAGAAGTTATCTACTGATCATGACCAATTTAATGGTCATAATCATAAAATATGGAAGATGGTTGAACTAAACTATTCGTAAAAACTAAAGCAAAATAAAAATTAAAACGAAAATAAAAATATGACTATGGCGATTGTGGATAACGTTAGAGGTTAGCTACCGGTTGAGAGAAATTATATAGAAATCCAAGCAGTACTAGAAAATATCCTAGCAACGTGAAATACAATATGTTAAGAAGAAAACTAAACAAGTATTATCGGATGAGATGATTCTTGGGGAAACGAATAACTGAAGAAGTTAGATACAATTTGTGTTCAATTAACTCGGAATTCGACCTGCTTTTATATGTCCAAGTAGTGAAATATAGAAGTTTTGTGAATGAAATAAATTGAAAAGATTAATGCAAATAAAAAAATAGAAAGAAAAACGACAATTATACGATTTGGATGATTCTTGCGGCATTAAATAACTTAACAAGTGAGAGAATTTTTACAGGAATCCAACAAGTATTATAGGTCAAACTCGTAAAACATAGATGTTGCGTGAAATAAAAAATATTGTAAAAATTAAAGCAAAACAAAAAATTAAAAAGAAAATCTTAAAGGATTGGATTGAGGTGATTATTGCTACTTCGAATAATTGGAGACGTAAGCTACAAATTGAGATCAATTTTATAGCAATTCAACTAGTTTTGATTGATTACTATAGTAAAATACTGAGGCATCGTGAACTAAACAATTGAAAGAATAAAGCAAAACAAAAAATAGAAAAGAAATCTAGAATTATTCGATTTAGACAGTTATTGCGGCTGGAGAAATTATCTAGATCAAGACAAATTTATAGTCTGAAAATATGGATGATGGGTGAACTAAATTGTTTGAAAACTAAAGCAAAATAAAATTTAAAACGAAAATAAAAATAAGATTATGGCGATTGTGGATAACGTGAGGGGTTAGCTACCGGTTGAGAGCAATTGTATAGAAATCCGAGCAGTACTAGAAATTACACAAGAAATGTGAAATACAATATGCAAAGAAGAAAACTAAAAAAAAAATTATAATGAAAATCATGTATTATCGGATTGAGATGATTCTTGCGGCAATGTATAACTGAAGAAGTTACATACAATTTGTGATCAATTAACTCAGAATTCGACCAGTTTTTATATGTCCAAGTAGCAAAATATAGAAGTTTTGTGAATGAAATAAATTGAAAAGATTAAAGCAAATAAATATTAAAAAGAAAAAACTACAATTATAGGATTTGGACGATCCTTGCGGCATTAAATAACTCAACAAGTTATCTACCTATTGAGTCAAATTATACATGAATCCAACAAGTATTATAGGTCAAACTCGCAAAATATAGATGTTGCGTGAAATAAAAGAAATCGTAAAAACTAAATCAAAACAAAAATTAAAAAGAAAATCTTAAAAGATTGGATTGAGATGATTATTGCTACTTTGGATAATTGGAGATGCTGGCTACCAATTGAGATCAAATTTAGAGGAATTCAACCAGTTTTGATTGGTTATTATAGAAAAATACATAAGCAGCGTGAACTAAACAATTGAAAAAAAAAAGCAAAACAAAAAATAAAAAGAAAATCTAGAATTGTTCGATTTAGACAGTTATTGTGGCTGGAGAAGTTATCTACTGAACATGACCAATTTAATGGTCATAGTCGCAAAATATGGAAGATGGTTGAACTAAACTATTCGTAAAAACTAAAGCAAAATAAAAATTAAAACGAAAATAAAAATATGATTATGGCGATTGTGGATAACGTTAGAGGTTAGCTACCGGTTGAGAGAAATTATATAGAAATCCAAGCAGTACTAGAAAATATCCTAGCAACGTGAAATACAATATGTTAAGAAGAAAACTAAACAAGTATTATCGGATGAGATGATTCTTGGGGAAACGAATAAGTGAAGAAGTTAGATACAATTTGTGTTCAATTAACTCGGAATTCGACCTGCTTTTATATGTCCAAGTAGTGAAATATAGAAGTTTTGTGAATGAAATAAATTGAAAATATTAATGCAAATAAAAAAATAGAAAGAAAAACGACAATTATACGATTTGGATGATTCTTGCGGCATTAAATAACTTAACAAGTGAGAGAATTTTTACAGGAATCCAACAAGTATTGTAGGTCAAACTCGTAAAACATAGATGTTGCGTGAAATAAAAAAAAAATTGTAAAAATTAAAGCAAAACAAAAAATTAAAAATAAAATCTTAAAGGATTGGATTGAGGTGATTATTGCTACTTCGAATAATTGGAGACGTAAGCTACAAATTGAGATCAATTTTATAGCCATTCAACTAGTTTTGATTGATTACTATAGTAAAATACTCAAGCATCGTGAACTAAACAATTGAAAGAATAAAGCAAAACAAAAAATAGAAAAGAAATCTAGAATTATTCGATTTAGACAGTTATTGCGGCTGGAGAAATTATCTAGATCAAGACAAATTTATAGTCTGAAAATATGGATGATGGGTGAACTAAATTATTTGAAAACTAAAGCAAAATAAAATTTAAAACGAAAATAAAAATATGATTATGGCGATTGTGGATAACATGAGGGGTTAGCTACCGGTTGAGAGCAATTGTATAGAAATCCGAGCAGTACTAGAAATTACACAAGAAATGTGAAATACAATATGCAAAGAAGAAAACTAAACAAAAAATTATAATGAAAATCATGTATTATCGGATTGAGATGATTCTTGCGGCAATGTATAACTGAAGAAGTTACATACAATTTGTGATCAATTAACTCAGAATTCGACCTGTTTTTATATGTCCAAGTAGCAAAATATAGAAGTTTTGTGAATGAAATAAATTGAAAAGATTAAAGCAAATAAATATTAAAAAGAAAAAACTACAATTATAGGATTTGGACGATTCTTGCGGCATTAAATAACTCAACAAGTTATCTACCTATTGAGTCAAATTATACATGAATCCAACAAGTATTATAGGTCAAACTCGCAAAATATAGATGTTGCGTGAAATAAAAGAAATCGTAAAAACTAAATCAAAACAAAAATTAAAAAGAAAATCTTTGTAGCGCCCCGTTAATCTATCATATTTTATGCACATATTTTCAATGCATCTATAAAACTATTCACGTAAAAATTTTCGCTTTTCATAATCATTCCTGTTAAATAAAAACGGGTGCGCACATCTAGTCGAATCACTTTCACACATAATTTACATATATTCACATATCATGATTATTTATACGTCATACAAAAGTGGATAATGTTTCTTAGACTATATGCAAACGATGAACAGAGGGGAGCAGGATGAGAGCGTAGCCGGCCGACCTTGAATCCATGCTTTTATGCGGAAGCTGTGCTTTAAGACGTTCGCTAGTTATCTACAACAACTGTGAAGACAAATATTCAGAGTATGATCGCAACATGTAAAATTCCGTCAAGTTCACATAGCCATTCCAGTCATAAATTCAGTCACGTAACCATCATTCATATGATCATTATAACAAATGTAATTATATATACTGATACTTCCGTTATGAACCAGCTAGACTCGAACTATCGATCGTATGTGTGCCCATGCATGGGACTCTGTAGGCATTTCTTTCTTTTGGTGCCTGTACAGGACTCTGTCATCCCCCGATTTGTAGGGACGTAACCGTGGCATAATACATCGCATCATCCGAAGCCGTAGCAGTCATAACGGTTTCTCCCTTTTTGTAACATATGAATGCACATGACATATGACATAAAGCCGTACATGTCAAATCAATTCACATTCCACGTATATCACGTAATTCATCACTTTTCACGTATCACGTATTTTGTCAATCATATTACATATATACAAGGCATATTGTAATAGACATATCACATAACGTATCATATCAATTCATGTACTACTGTGAAATCATCAGTCAAACAATTCACATAGGCACATAAGTACACGATGCCGATCATACTCACAAGTTTGGCGTGAACTTCGAATTTTCTTTATTTAGTCTTGTCGTCGCCTTTTTCGGGATTTTGACCTATGACACGTCCATTTTGTTAGGTCCGATTTTAACATCCAACGAAGAACTCGAGCATAGATTTAATCGAAATTACCTTGAACAAGATTTAGCGGAAGCATTTGGGTAATATTCAATCAAATCTTCATTAAACACAAACTTTCTCTCCAATTAACCTCTTTCTCTCTCTACAATTAACCCTAGCTTAGATAGTGATTAGAGAGAGTGTTTCTAGTGAGAGAAAGCTAAACTCAAGTTGTGTGTATTTTACACACACTTGCCCTATATATACCAATCAATATTGGTATATTTGCATTCTAGTCCCTAACTATACATATATTACAATTAAGTCCCTAGACAAAGATAACTTGATTATTGAACACTATAAAATACTTCCAACAATCTCCCCCTTAGTGTTCAATTATAATTGAAGCTTCGGTTGTCTTTGTCTCTCGAATCTTCAGTCTTCATCATCAGTTGAACACAACAGAGTAATTTCCAACAATCTCCCCCTTTGTGCTCAACTTCGAATTTGACACGGTCTTTGTTGCTGTTTGAAGAAATAGCTGAGAGCGTCTGGAGAATCTTCAGTCTCCCCTTATTTACATGCACCCTCATTTTCTTCTTTGCAACTTGAATATTCGTCACCTTCTTGCATATATCAGAGTCGCGCGGATCATCAGCACGTGCGTTGAAAGCTTGGCTTCTTTAATAAGTTCACGTGCTTGGCCTTACTGATATACTTCTCCCCCTCATGGCGATTCATTTGTATCGTCATGCTGTGTGATCAAGGTGAACCAGAGTGTTCGCTGAACGTGTTGGCGTTGAATTCCGGATGAAGTACCTGAAAACGGGACAGACGACCGATCATCGTGAAACATCCCTAGATGTCACTCTTGGTCGTTGATGCGAAGTCACACAGACTTGCATTTGAAGGGACTACGGGGCCACATAGGCATCCCGTTGACATCGTTCTAGAGTCGTGCTCCAGAAGATGGCCTGCTACCGTTGTTGTTTTTATGTTGCAACGGCAGGACTTCCTTCTGATCATAGAAGCACATCATTTAATGATGCGTCTCCCGAAGTTCTGGCATGGTCACGTAGACCTGCAATATGTGTGTAAAAGAATGTATGTGTCCTAGAAAAATTGAAAAAAATATTTAGGCTATGAGGACACACTAGACATTTACGTATTCAAGAAAATATTCAGTGGTATGGGGCTATGGACCACTTTGTTCAATATCTCCCGCCTCCAAATGAAACGGTGATAGCTTATGCGGTTCCCCGTGAGATATTGAAACATCTGTCTTTAGGGAGACAAATGAGTAGCTAGGAAGGGTTGTGCATGCGCCTTTGGACCAGATGAAGCGTCTTCTACCCGGGATCTGATAAATCAGTCCTGTACCTATATGATTATGGTCCGGATAGTTTGTGGTTGAGGTGTAATGATTTCATCGTTATTCGCTCGAATACCCTCACATACACTCGGGGTTTGTTCCTGGGATAGGTGCAGTTGGGATGAACTGAACCATGGGAACAGGTATGTGAACACCTCGTATTGTCCATGCGCTAGTTGATGTTGACACTCCCTCAAAGCTTGAAGTTTGTCTTCCGGCATTCTCTTTTATCTCTTGCGCCTTTTAGGTAACGCTCCCCCTAAATTATTGCGCTATTCCTAATGTGATGCCCTTGCTCCCCCTAAATAGATGTGCTATTTCAAATATGATGCTCTTGCTCCCCCTAAACATGTGCGCTCTTGTAGAAATTTGCATATTACTTTCTTTCAGGTCAAGCGCCTTTAGTAAATGAAGTATCACTCCCTCTTTAAGATGTGCGCCTTTTAAGTATGCGCTTATGAGTATCACTCCCCCTAAAACATATGCTCTTTTGATAATAAAACTACGGTAATACGCTCTTTTGAAGCTCTTGCACATTTTCTATCGATCCACTCCCCCTAAATAAAAACAATATAGAATATGAAGACCGAATATTCTGTAAATATAGAGTTTGACTCCCCCAAAATAAAACTCAAGTGCCTTTTGCAATTTGAAATTGGCTCGGCCTTCTTTAAACATTGAAGCTCAAAAGTTTTTTTTGTTTTTTTTTTTTTATTTTATTTTATTTTTATGGCCTTATTTTTCTTTTCTTTCTTTTTTTTTATTGGCCTTATTTTTCTTTTTCTTATGGGCTTATTTTCTTTTTTTTTTATTTTTTTTAATGGCCTTCTTTTTCCTTTTATTTTTTTTTATGGCCCTTTTTTTTTTTTTTTTTTTTTTTGAAAAATTAAAAATAGAAACAATGTCAAATCAAGAGCTTTGGAATAGTCTTGATTTGGTGTGTTTGCTCACGTCCCATACCGATCACGTGTGTGGAGCAAACCGAATTCCACACGTGTCGGGGTCTCGTGCGACTGCTCATCATCGCATACCGACCATACATGTGGAGCAATCGTCGTCTATTTACCATGTATGATCGGGATCCTGCAAAACAAATTATCGGGACTTTGGTACCCACTTTTGGACGGGTCCTCCCTTATTAGCAGTGAAACAATTATGCATATAAGGTTCAAATTTGAAAGCAAAATTATCACATAAAGCAGTCATAGGAATCCACATTTGTCGAGGACTACTTATTTCCATTTGTAGCTTAGGTTTCCAAATTTATTGTACCTTTTTGAAATTTAACTTTTCGACATCGGTGAATGTGTATCTTTTTGTAGAAGAGAAAATTTTCTCTTTCGCCAGTCGCTTAAGATGAAATTCGGACTTGACTTTGACCGGGTACTTGAGAGAGGAATACGAGCTTATAGAATCAATAGCATTAAGTATAGAAGTGTCGTATTTCCTACCTTCTAGACTCACATCATTCACTTTGTAATGTGTACTAAATGAGCTACTTATGTTTAGACAATTATTACTTTTGGACGTTTCAGTTTTAATAGAGAATGTGTACTTATTGTCTGTTTTAGCTTTAGTAGCTTCTTGCTTTATCTTTGGAATGACTTTAGGAATTTTCGGAAGAAGAATAGAGTTAGGAACAATTTTGTTTATTGTAATAGAAAATGAATTGTCTTGCTCTATTCTTTCCTGCTTTATAGGTTTAGTCATTTGAGTTTTCTGATCCTGTTTAGAAGATATATCGTTTAAAGGTTCAGGTTTTACAGGATGAATGGTTGTAGTTGTGCCCTTTTCTAAGGAATATTTGAGAAATGAATTCTCCTCCAAAAGCTTATCCATTTTTGCTCGAAACTCTTTACGTTCTGATTCCAGAAGAGAATGTAATTCAGCAATTTTGCGTTCATTTTCTAGAATATCATAATCTTTAGAGTTTGGTTTTGTTGATTGTATAGAATGTTCCTTGTTTGGCACGGACTCAATTGTTTGAGTCGACTTATTTAGAGACAATATAGTTTCTTTTATTTCGCGTTGCTCAGTTTGTCCTCGTTTAGCTAGAACATCTTCTAATTCTTTAATTTTTGAATATAATTGATTTCTTTGTTCAAGAAGACTTTTATTTTGGGCTGCACTATTTATTTTTTCGTCTCTACATGTAGATAATTCTTTTGTAAGTTCGCTTATAGTTAGACATGCCCATTATTAACCGTAACCGGCGGTTACAACCGTTAACCGCCGGTAACCGTAACCGGCCCCAACCGTAACCGGCAACCGTGGGTTGCCGGTTACGGCGCGGTTGGTCCTTCCGACCAACCGCTGACCGCCGGTTAAAAACCGCCGGTCAATAAAAAAATTTTTTTTTTTTTTTATTAATTATATAGCTGTTGTAAAAAAAAAAAAAAAAAAATTTGAATTTTTTTTTTATTTTTATTATAGCCGTTGAGTTGACCGTTGTAAAAAAAAAAAAAAAAAATTTTGAATTGTTTTTTTTATTATAGCCGTTGGAAAAAAAAAAAAAAAAAAAAAAAAAAAAAAAAACCGGCGGTTAGTCAACCGCCGGTCAATCTAACCGTCAACCGGGGGCGGCTAACCGCCAACCGCCGGTTACGGTTAACCGGCGGTTGGGCAAGTCTACTTATAGTTGATTCTTGTTGTGCGACCCTTGTTTTTAAGCTCGTCAGCCTTTCTTGTTCTATTGTTAGTTTATTTTTAAGAATAGATTTTTCTTCTAAACTCTTAACTAAGCAGTTGTAATTATTTTCTAGCCTAGCTTCTAATTCTTTGATTTTTATCAAGTAGTTGGCTTCCATATTTACTTTTTTTGGGTTGGATGTTTTTTTTTATCGTTATCGTGTTTTTTAATTGATATTAAATTTTGGATCAATGTGTTCGAATAGATTTTCGAAGGATTAAGTTTTCAGAAGTTTAGGTATCAAAAAAAACTTTTGAAATGATTAGAAAAGAAAAAAAACTTATACCGAGAATAATTTTTGTACCGAAAAATTTTACCAGTCCAAAAAAAATTTTGTTACCCAAAAATTTTTATTTTTTTTTATTTTTATTTTTTTTTTGCTACCTAAAACTATCGAAAGCTTTGCGGTATCGAAAATCTTTTTCCCATCATAAATTTTCGTATATGTATAGAAATGTCTGTCGTATGAGAAAAGTTTTCGTATGAGATAGGATACGAAATCCTTAAAGAAATAATAGAATAGTTATACGAAAATTTTTTGCAAAGGTTTTCGTATGGAATAGTGTTTTCGTATCACAAAACTTTTCGTATGGAAATCAGAAAGTTTTTCGTATGAGGTAAAAGTTTTCGTATTGACTAAAAGCGTACGACAACAATAGATTTCGTACGAAAGTAATGTTTTTCGTTTATGTTTTCGTACGACAAAAAAATATATTTCGTATCAAAGCATTTTTCGTACGAGAAAAAAAATTATTTTTCGTATACACAAACTTTTTCGTATGGAAATTTTCTCGTATAAGTTTTTGTAAGGCCTAGATAATCCAACTAAACATATATTTAAACGATCTTACCACGATTGAAGGTCGGAAGAATTCGAGCTCGCGTGGGGTGTTGTGTGTTCTTGAGAGGTTGGGGGCTCACTTTGGATTTTCACACAATTCACTATTATTATGTGTTAGGGTTTTGGTATTTATACCACATTTTGGTATATAATACTTGGGCCCCCAACAAGCCCAATTACACTAAGCCTCTTATAAAGAGAATCTTTATAAATACACAACAAAGATAATTATAATTAATTGAACACAATAAAATATTCCTAACAATCTCCCCCTTTGTGTTCAATCGTCAATTCGACATGGATTATCTTTGTGGGGCTTAGTGCATTTGCCTGAGTCCTAAAGGAATTTCCTCCTTGTCTTGTCTTTTGACCTCTTCTTTTTGGAGATCTTCAAGCTCACCGTGTCTTGATCTTCGCTTCTCGGCACCGCGTCTTCTTAATCTTCTTTGTAAGCTCGACTCGTAAATGCCGGAAGGGATTTGAAGTCGCTTGCCGGATTTCTTCTTTTTGTGTTCGATCTCTCCTTTCGATAATAGCGCAACTCCCCCTACTTTTGGTCAACCTTATGTTGGGATTGGGAAGTTCTCTTTGAAACTTTGAGAGACGCACACGAGGCAGCAACTTCGATCTTTGTAGTCCATGGTGTTCGCTTGATTTGACGACGCTTGATGATTTGGCATGTTGGTCACGTCGTCGGGACAAGGAGGATGGCGTTGGTAGGCACAGTAGGAGCTCGGGCTAAACTGTCGGTGACGGGGGCCTTGCCGGTGTCTCGAGATGAGCCTTCCATCGCTCGGTAGACTTTGGTTAGGATTTGGTCTTCTAACGTCTTGGCAAAGTCTTATAGTCGTGTCTCGAAGGCGATCGCCGTCACGAACAGGGAAAATGACGAGACGGAGCCACAAAGGCAATCCGTCGTATAAAAAATCGGGGTCACGAAGACTTCCCGTTAACATCTTGAGTCCTAGCAATCTCCCCCTACAAGGGCTATCTCCCCTTCTTGCAGAGGCTTTGAATGCTCTTCAGCTAGGACTCTCTTGACTTGACGCTATACTCTGTAGACCGGATGTAGATAGTGATCCACGCCTTGAAATTTGACTTTGATGATGTCGCGGATCTTGTACTTTGATCGCATCTTATCCTGGTCTTTCTCCGTAGTTTGAAGTCGTCAAGTCAAGTCTACTCCTCTTCTTCTCGGCGCCGGATTCGTCTTCTTCGAAGGAAATTGTCTGGTTCGGCCTCGAGGAAGCTTGTCTGGCTCCGGAAGAAGGTACGCGTGGGGTGTTGTAAAAAGTGCCGAGGCTCCTTTGGAATGTTCCATTCAAGTGTAGGGGAGCCCGACTTCAGAGTGGTAAGCTCGGCGGAAGTTGGTGGGTGGTCCGACCTGTTTGTTTATGTGTGTCCCCTTCTCCCCCTCATGGCGATTCGTGTTAACGAAATCGGCATGCTTGTATAGGAAGATTAGAAGGACACAAACGATAGGTCGGTGATGGTAATAACCAGACGGAGCCAATAAGGCAATCCGTCGACACGACTTCAGAGACAAACTCCGAGACGTGGCCTGTGAGGACAGGGCTTGAAAAACCGGGGCCACATAGGCGTCCCGTTTGCATCGTTCTAGAGACTAGCTCGAGAAGATGGCCTGATTCCGTTGTTGCTTTGATGTTGCAACGGCAGGACTTCCTTCCGATCCTCGAATCATGTCGAAGCAAGACATGTCTACGGAAGTTCTAACTTGATCACAAAGATCAGGTGTTATAAAAGTGTATGTGTCCTAGAAAATATTAAAAATATGGGAAGTGAGGACACACTAGACTCGATTGTGCGCAAGAAAATGTGGTGGTGGGGCTGAGTACCACATAATTCAATATCTCCCGCTTCCGAGTGAAGCGGTGATAGCATACGTGGCTCCCCGTGATTTCTGAAACACCTGTCTTTTGTGAGACAGACGAGTGGGTAAGGCTCGGTTGTGCACGCGCCGTTGGACCTATTGCGGCGACTTCTACCCGGGAGCTAATAAAATTAGCACCTGTACCTATGAGGGTTGGTCCGAATAATTTGTGAGTTGAAGGAATCATGTAGCGTAGGTCTTTTCAAAAGGTTTTAGTAGACGTGGCTGTTTCTTCGTGATTCGACTGACTCTCGGTGATGTTCCGGGGTTAGATTCAGTTGGGTTTGACTGAATTGTAGGAACGAAGCATCCATGCATCCGGTAGGAAGTAGTGAGTGCTGCTTTGTTTGTCAGCAAGCCGGAGCAGAACGGTTGAAGCGAGCACCGAGATTTGAATTTGTAGCCACCGTCGCCTTTTGAAAAGAATTGACCGTTGTAGGCATGAGATTCTTCTTTTGAAGTCCATATTCGGAGGTTGGAGGTAATCTTCATGAAGCTTGCTGATGTGGAGAGAAGAAATAATTTTTTTTTTTTTTTTGTATTAGTAATATATATTAGTATATATATAATATAGTATATGTATATATATATATATATATATATATCGTCCCCCTCAAAACATGCTTCTAAAAATAAGGTTGCTCCCCCTCAAAAGATGCGTGATAAGTTCAAAAAATCTGTGAATCTCTTTCCCTAAATTCACATATTTGAAGTTCGCTCCCCTTCAATAATGTAATTATTGCTCCCTTCTAGAGATTAAGGGTTACTTCTCTTTTAAAAATAAAATAGTAGCTCCCCCTCAAATTAAGCTCATTTTATAGAAAAAATGGTATCTATCATTTCCGTGAGTAATATGCATTTTAAATTTGAAAGTTTTGAAAATGCATATTTAAAATGTACCATTTTGAAAAATAGGTATTTTTGCGATTCAGCTTATATGCATACTTGAAAATTTAAGCTCGAAAATCTTAAAATTGTATGCATAATGAAAATGTACCTTTAAAATAGGGTATTTCGCATTTCGGCTCAGGTATGCATGCATGCAATAATTTGAAAGTAAAAGTCCTTTTGAAGCATGCATAGCTATAATGTACCCTATTATTTTCAAAGTAGGTATATTGTCTTTTCAGCTCGATATGCATGCCAAAATTTACTATGGAATGCATATATAGAATTTACCTACGGTGTAGTTGCTCACCGTGCTTCCCTTTATAACGTATGTGGAGCAACTTCAAAGTACCATACGTGAGGGATGCGGTTGCTCGCGTCTCTTACCAGTCATGCATGTGGAGCAACCCGAGTACCGTGCATGCTGGAAGTTGTGGTTGCCCTCGTCTCGTACCGATCATGAGTATGGAGCAACCATCTTCTAATTACTACTCATGACCGGGGTTTTGTGGTTGCTCTCGTCTCATACCAATCACGCGTGTGGAGCAACCATCGTCGAATTACCACACGTGATTGGGCTCCTGCAAAACATTATCGGGACTTTGGTACCCATTTTTGGATGGGTCCTCCCATATTAGCAGAAAACAATTTATGCACATTTGGTTCAGATATACATCCTAAATCATCCTTTAAAGTTCTATTTAATTTGATTTCTGATTTAGGAATCCAAGTTTGGTGAACCTTAGAGGGAAATGACAATTCAGCGCCGGTGAACGTGTGTCTAGGTTTAGAAGATCTGGAGATTTTCTCCCTAGCCAGTCGCAGAAGGTGTCTTTCAGACTTAATCTGGACCGGGTATTTCAAGTATGAATACGAACTTATCGCACTATATGCGTCATCAGATGATGAGTCGTATTGCCTACAAGAATTCACATCATTCACTCTATAATGATGGGGAATAAGCGTGGAAGTTCGCTTGCTTAGGCTTTGAACTTCTTCTTGGCACGCTTTCCTTTGAAGAGGAATAGGAGAGGAAAAATCTTGAACATGTTCGACCTTAATTTTGAAAGACAATGGAGATTTTCCTTTCTCCATCCTAATTTTCTGTTCCATGGAAGTATTAAGCTTAAGGCTTTTACTTATCTTTTCTGCGCCAGCCAAGGGTGACTTAGAATGCATATTTTCTTTCGTCACCGTTGACTTAGAATTATTAGTAAAAGTCTTTTTAATTTTAGGAACAAATGCGTCCGTTTGCGTTCCCTTATCCGGTTTAATGGAAGATATTTCTTTAGAAGGATTATTTAACACAGGTAAGGATGGGGAGTTTTTGAGATTAGAAATCTCCTCTAAGAGTTTTTGCTTTTCTGCTCGGAAACCTACTCTTTCCGATTCCAGAGTTGCGTTCAATTCTGCAATTTTACTAGCAACCTTTGGAATTTCCCAACAAGAGATAGGTTTATTAGAATGTAAAATATTTTCCCCGTTGGACGCTAAGTCTTTAGAGGAACTTTGGTCTGTTTGACCCTTTTTCGTGAGAATGTCTTCTAAGCTCTTAATCTTACCATATAGCCCAGCGCGTTCGCTATTCATCAGATTATACTCGCTGGTCTTATTTATTCGCTCATTCTCACTCTTCCTAAAGTTCGCCGTTAACTCTTCAAGTTTTTTATTCAATTTAATTATTTCCTCATCTGGACTAGCTACCCTAAGATTCGTGGCTTCTAATCGACAATTTAGGGAACCAATATCGCTCAGTCGATTAATGAAGGATGCACGGTTGTTAGCTAATTGGGCTTCTAGTTCTGCAATTCTATCATTTTTGCTAGAAGCTTTAACTCCCATGGCGAGTGTGTCCATAGTATATTACTATATTTTTTTTAATTTAGTTGGATATGCGATCGTTAACGCGTTGTGTAGATTTGATAATTTTTGGGTTTTGAAAAATTTAGCCCCGAAAAGTTTTGGTGTGTCGATAAAAGTCGTGAAGTTTCGAAAATTTTAAGTCTCGAAAACTTTTTGGTGTGTACCGAAAAGTTTTAAAGTGATGTCGAAAAACTTCGAAAATGTTACCAAAAGCTTTTTCTATAATGTGCCAATAATATTTTGGAATAAAAAAATTGGCTTTTAAAAATTTCTGCACCGAAAGTTTGATTTATCGAAAAATATTGTGAAGTATCGAAAATTTTGGGTACCGAAAAGATTTTTGGTGTATACCGAAAAACTTTTGAGGTGATTTTGAAAACTTCGGAATGTATCAAACTTATCTATAATTTGCCAAAAGATGTTTTGATGTGATATGATGCAAAAATAAATTTTCGGAGTGCTTGGATGTGAAAATTTAAATTTTCGATATGTATGCGAAAAGTATTTTCAAAATATAGTGGATGCGAAAACATGATGCGTAAACCTTTTTTTTTTTTGAAAACTGATTCACAAACCTAATTTTTTATTATTATTATTTTTTTTAAATTCGCAAACTGGATTCGCAAACTTTAATTATTTCGAATGAACAGTGATTCGCGAATGAACAGTAACGTGCGATTCGCGAATGAACAGTGTTCGCGAATGAACAGTGATTCGTGAATGAACAGTAACGTGCGATTCGCGAATGAACAGTGATTCGCGAATGAACAGTAACGTGCGATTCGCGAATGAACAGTGATTCGCGAATGAACAGTGATGTGCGCAAATTTTTTTTTTTTTTTTTTTTTTTGGATTATTTGGGTTTGCGAAGTGGCAAGAGGTTTTTTTTTTTTTTTTCGCAGGGAGGTTTGCGAAGTGACACCCACTTTAAATATTAATCGAAACACTTATATCCTAACTCCTAAACACTCAATCAAGCATCTAAACACCAAAACATGTCAAAATTTTCGAAAATTCTTTGAAGAACACGAAGAACACCAAAAATTTTTTCGAAGATTTTTAACCAAATCTGAGCGCGTTTGGCTCTGATACCACTTGTAAGGCCTAGATAATCCAACTAAACATATATTTAAACGATCTTACCACGATTGAAGGTCGGAAGAATTCGAGCTCGCGTGGGGTGTTGTGTGTTCTTGAGAGATTGGGGGCTCACTTTGGATTTTCACACAATTCACTATTATTATGTGTTAGGGTTTTGGTATTTATACCACATTTTGGTATATAATACTTGGGCTGACAAGCCCAATTACACTAAGCCTCTTATAAAGAGAATCTTTATAAATACACAACAAAGATAATTATAATTAATTGAACACAATAAAATATTCCTAACAGTTTTCGTATGATAAATGTTTTCTGTCACTGTAGCGTTCGAAAACTTTGACAATGTTTTTCGTATGATAAAATATATTTTCGTACTTCAAAATTTTTCGTATGGAAAGTTTTTCGTATCAAGGCATAGAAAGTTTTTCGTATGTGGAAAAAATTTCAAAAATTTTCTTATCCAATTATTTTCGTACGAAAGTCAGACTTTTTCGTTTTTCGTATGGACTTTTTGTACGAGAAAAGAAATAATTTTGGTATGAACTACTGTAGCGTTCGAAAACTTTTTTTTTTTTTTTTTCGTATGGGAAACTTTTTTCTTTTTCGTACGCACTTTTTTTTCGTATTCAAACTTTTTCGTATTGGAACAAAAAATTGTTTTTCGTATGTAGACTTTTTCGTACGAAAGTCAAACTCAAAAGTTTCTCGTATGAATTTTTTTTTTTCGTTCGACAAAATAATGTTTTTCGTATCAATGTCCTTTTCGTACGAGAGAAAAAAAATATTTTTCGTATAGAAATTTTTTTCGGATGAACAGTGTTTTCGTGTGAACAGTGCGTGCGAAAAAAAATTTATTTTTCGGATGAACAGTATGCGAAAAACTTTCCGTATCCAAGGGTTTTTTTTTTTCGTAAGCTACAGTATACGAAACTTATAAAGTCAATGCGACAAATTCAGCAAATGTGAGAGGTACGAAATCCAAGTCAATGCGAGAAAGAAAACTTGGTACGAAAAAAATCTTTATGAATGGTGCGAAAATTTTTTCGTGCGAAAACTTTTGTTTGGTGCGAAAAACGTGATTTTATATGCGAAATCTTCAAATAACACTCAAATTATTACTTTAAGCACAGTTAATCGATCGAAATTGACTGGGTAATCATATAAAACACTCGATTAACACGATCGAATCCAAATTATACTCCAATTTAGTAATTTCAGAGAAGAACAGTTTGAAGATGAAGAAAAAATTTCGATCGTAGATTTAAATCTCAGGCTCAATTAATGGAAGATAATCGCAATTAACATATATCAAATCATTCGCACATAGATTTCGTTCAGAATCATGCAAAAATAGCAATCAAAATAGCATACGAAAATCATATAGTCATGCGAAAAAGATGAAATGGCGCGAAGAACACATCATACGAAAACTGCAATATATCGAACTAAATTCATCAATTCAACAACGATTCGGCTCTGATACCAATTGTTAGGTCCGATTTTAACATCCAACGAAGAACTCGAGCATAGATTTAATCGAAATTACCTTGAACAAGATTGAGCGGAAGCATTTGGGTAATATTCAATGAAATCTTCATTAAACACAAACTTTCTCTCCAATTAACCTCTTTCTCTCTCTACAATTAACCCTAGCTTAGATAGTGATTAGAGAGAGTGTTTCTAGTGAGAGAAAGCTAAACTCAAGTTGTGTGTATTTTACACACACTTGCCCTATATATACCAATCAATATTGGTATATTTGCATTCTAGTCCCTAACTATACATATATTACAATTAAGTCCCTAGACAAAGATAACTTGATTATTGAACACTATAAAATACTTCCAACATCATGTATTATCGGATTGAGATGATTCTTGCGGCAATGTATAACTGAAGAAGTTACATACAATTTGTGATCAATTAACTCAGAATTCGACCAGTTTTTATATGTCCAAGTAGCAAAATATAGAAGTTTTGTGAATGAAATAAATTGAAAAGATTAAAGCAAATAAATATTAAAAAGAAAAAACTACAATTATAGGATTTGGACGATTCTTGCGGCATTAAATAACTCAACAAGTTATCTACCTATTGAGTCAAATTATACATGAATCCAACAAGTATTATAGGTCAAACTCGCAAAATATAGATGTTGCGTGAAATAAAAGAAATCGTAAAAACTAAATCAAAACAAAAATTGAAAAGAAAATCTTAAAAGATTTTTGCTACTTTGGATAATTGGAGACGCTGGCTACCAATTGAGATCAAATTTAGAGGAATTCAACCAGTTTTGATTGGTTATTATAGAAAAATACATAAGCAGCGTGAACTAAACAATTGAAAAAAAAAAGCAAAACAAAAAATAAAAAGAAAATCTAGAATTGTTCGATTTAGACAGTTATTGCGGCTGGAGAAGTTATCTACTGATCATGACCAATTTAATGGTCATAGTCGTAAAATATGGAAGATGGTTGAACTAAACTATTCGTAAAAACTAAAGCAAAATAAAAATTAAAACGAAAATAAAAATATGATTATGGCGATTGTGGATAACGTTAGAGGTTAGCTACCGGTTGAGAGAAATTATATAGAAATCCAAGCAGTACTAGAAAATATCCTAGCAACGTGAAATACAATATGTTAAGAAGAAAACTAAACAAGTATTATCGGATGAGATGATTCTTGGGGAAACGAATAACTGAAGAAGTTAGATACAATTTGTGTTCAATTAACTCGGAATTCGACCTGCTTTTATATGTCCAAGTAGTGAAATATAGAAGTTTTGTGAATGAAATAAATTGAAAAGATTAATGCAAATAAAAAAATAGAAAGAAAAACGACAATTATACGATTTGGATGATTCTTGCGGCATTAAATAACTTAACAAGTGAGAGAATTTTTACAGGAATCCAACAAGTATTATAGGTCAAACTCGTAAAACATAGATGTTGGGTGAAATAAAAAAATTGTAAAAATTAAAGCACAACGAAAAATTAAAAAGAAAATCTTAAAGGATTGGATTGAGATGATTTTTGCTACTTCGAATAATTGGAGACGTAAGCTAAAAATTGAGATCAATTTTATAGGAATTCAACTAGTTTGGATTGATTACTATAGTAAAATACACAAGCATCGCGAACTAAACAATTGAAAAAATAAAGCAAAACAAAAAATAGAAAAGGAAACTAGTAGAATTATTCGATTTAGACAGTTATTGCGGCTGGAGAAGTTATCTAGATCAAGACAAATTTAAATTCTGAAAATATGAATGATGGTGAACTAAATTATTTGAAAACTAAAGCAAAATAAAATTTAAAATGAAAATAAAATTATGATTATGGCGATTGTGGATAACGTGAGAGGTTAGCTACCGGTTGAGAGAAATTGTATAGAAATCCGAGCAGTACTAGAAAATACACAAGGAACATGAAATACAATATGCAAAGAAGAAAACTAAACAAAAAATTGTAGGTCACAGATTTCACATCCAACCAATGAACTTGAGAATGGATCGATGAAGAATTACCTTGTAATTAACGCGCGGAAGCTTTGGGTAATTATCAATCAATCTTTCATTAATCACCAAGCTTTCTCAACAAGTAATCCATTTCTCTCTCTACAATTAAGCCCTAATTACTATAATGGTGAGAGAGTGTTTCTAGTGAGAGAAAGCTAAAACTCAAGTTGTGTGTTAATCACACACACTTGCCATGTATATACCAAAGCATACTTTGGTATATTTTCAATCTAGTCCCTATATTTACATAAAATACAATTAAGTCCCTAGATAAAGATAACATGATTATTGAACACTAGAAAATATTCCTAACAATCTCCCCCTTAGTGTTCAATTGTCATTGAAGCGCCGGTTGTCTTTGTCTTTGATAATCTTCAGTCTTCATCATCATTTGAACACAACAGAAAGATTCCTAAAAAAATTATAAAGAAAATCAAGTATTATCGGATTGAGATGATTCTGGCGGCAATGTATAACTGAAGAAGTTACATACAATTTGTGATCAATTAACTCAGAATTCTACCAGTTTTTATATGTCCAAGTAGTAAAATATAGAAGTTTTGTGAATGAAATAAATTGAAAATATTAAAGCAAATAAATATTAAAAAGATAAAACTACAATTATACGATTTGGAAGATTCTTGCGGCATTAAATAACTCAACAAGTTCTCTAACTATATAGATAAATTTGTAATTCACAGTTTTAACACATCCAACGAATATAAACTTGAGAATTAAGATCAAATGAGAATTACCTTTAAAATAAGCGTGCGGAAGACTTTGGGTAATTATCAATCAACCTTCAATTAATCACAAGCTTCTCTCTACAATAAGCTCCTTTCTCTCTCTACAATTTGTAGGTCAAGAAATCAATCAACACATCAAATTAAACACACAATTAGGTTCGAACGAAAGGTAAATGTGCGGAAGCTAAAATCGAACCTTAAATTGTTGAATTACAGCTCGATCGAATACAGTGTGGTTCCGAAATCTGTTTGATTATCAAGCAGCAAATCCAAACGATAATCAAACAGCCTTCAATTAATCTTCGATCAGAATTTGTATGTGTGTGAGGTTTTCGCGCGCGTAAAGTGAAAATGATGGAGAGAGAATTTTGCCAACAAATTTTCTATTAAGCTTTCCAAACTTTACATGCGTAAAACTATGTTTTCAAAAACCTACCGAAAAATAATGAGGACCGAGAATATATATACCTTTCTGCGTTTGGTATATATTTACAATTTGGTCCTCGGACTATCTAGTATTACAGACTAACCAATAACAAGAGGAATACAATGATGAACACAATAAATATTCCTAACAATCTCCCCCTTTGTGTTCATCTTCTTCTGTTAGCACCTCGTCCTCTTGTCCTTGGGCGATCTCGAAGGTAGAACGATTTGCGTAGACCGAGAATTATCTCAAACTGCCTGATGTTGTTTCTCAAGTTGAGCCTTTCTTCAATGCCAGTGATGACTTTCTCGGTAAGACATTCTTCTTCGAGATCTAAGTCAGATTTCGGTTGCTCCACTCTCTGCAGGCCATCCAGTTTCTGACGTAGACTTTGAAGAACCTTCTTGAGTGTCCCATCGCAATACATGTTGAGTTCTGACATGAGCATCACTCTTTTCTGGTCTTCTAAGTCTTCGTAGATTACAGACAGCTCGGGTTTGGTGAAGATGAAATTGAGTTCAAACCCATGAGCTGAAGCTGTTCGGTTGCTCGGGCCTGGCAGGTTGACCTTCTTCATATTGTTTTCTATTCCAATCTGAAGGTCTTGAGCAGCATAATACTTGACTTGCCTTAGCATCAGCGTCTTCAGTGCGTCCAATCCGAGTTGATAACGGTATTCCTTCAGGGTGAACTTCCTGTACAATCCGTATATGTTGATGATGTCTTGGAAACGCAGAAGTGGCAAGTCAGCTTCCGAAATCCTCTCGACTCTTTCTCTGGCTGAGTCGAAATCAACGAACTTGACGATAAAGATCAGGAATTAAACACTTCGGCCATAGCTGTGGTGCTCGACCTCAACTAAGTCCATGACTTTTCCTTTGTCCCTGATCCTCATTTGGTCCTGTCTGCGGTCCCTTAATGAATTTACGAACTTCTGCGCCAGCATATATAGATATGCTTTTGCTTCCGTCCCTTTGAGATGCGTAAGGCCCCGCAGATTTAGTTCGTCAAGCTTCTTTATTTTCTCCTCCCTTCTCCAAATCCGGTGCCGAATATATTCTAGAAAAGGAACTACAACTCTTTTGTTCACCCAGGCTGTTTCCAATTGTCGAGTCCCTGTTGATAGTTGAGGTTGTGGGTCGACATTTTTGGTCATAGCCTCTTGGAGATTGGGTGGTTCGGTGTTGCAGTCTTCTCTTTCTGTAATTTCTGACGGCTCTATTTGGAAGATGTTGAAGATGGACTGCTTGATTAGATCTCTGATCTTCAGCATTCTTACTGCAGTCTCATCATCCGTTTCTGCCCTTTTTGATGGTTGATCTTGGAGCACGTACTCTTCGATCACCTCGTGTAGGTCGACGTCAGGCAGGGAGGAGGAGGTTCCAGCAGCTTCTAGATGTGTCTGAGAAGACCCAAAGTCTGCTGCCGGTGCCTCTTGGTAGGTTTGGACTAGTGGAGAGGCAGGCCGTTGTCTGGTTGTTCGTGGTGTTGACCTTGTACGGCCTTTTGAAGAGGTGGATGGGGTGGTTGATTTAGTGATCCAGGTTGTCTGGATCGTCATGACGTTGTTTGGAACCCTGAGGTTCGTCACGGCAAGATGTAGTCGGTGGTGGTTGGGGTGATGGGGATTGAATTCGCTTCAAGAGCTCAATCATGTCAGGGGTTACGTCTTCTGACATGAGCCGGGACATAAGAATATCCCGTAGCTCAGGAAGAGGCATGGTGTATGGATTGGGAAATGATGGTGGCGAGGCAAGGATGGGAATCTGAGGGGGTGATGACAGAGCAGGTTCGAGGACGGGGGCTTTCCCTTTGTCCTAAACGGCTGCGGTTGTAGCAGCACGTACTTCTGGCATCAAGGAATCCTTGAATGAAGCCAGAGCGGACGTCAAGCGTTCCTCGAAGCGGGAATCTGTCATGTAGGGTATGTCACCGCCGGGGCCACTTAGGCGCACCGTTGACGTGACAGTGGAGAAAGTATCCACTGCACGGCCTGCTGTCACAGCGGTCGTGGGGTTGACCGTGACAGGACTTCTCTCCAATCCTCGAAGGACTTCTTGTATAGAAGCATCTATGGAGATTCTGTCTTGCTCACAAAGAGCAAGAGGGGTGGTGGCAAAAAGAGGCTGTGTCCTAGTAAAATCAAAAAATTTTGGGATGGTGGAAACTAGACTCGAAGCGGTCAATGAAGGTGCGGTGGTTTGGGGCTGGGTACCACCTGATTCAATACCCGCTGCCTCAGAATGAGGCAGGGATAGCGTACGTGGCTCCCCGTACATATCTGAGACAACTGTCTGTTGGGAGACAGTTTAATGGTCTAAGGCAGATTGTGCATGCGCCGTCGGACCTGACGCGGTGACTTCTACCCGAGCATTGGTCACAAAGACTTCAGTGCTTGTACCTATAGGGGTGGTCCTAGGTGGTGAAGTGACTATAGGGACGGTCACCACCGTAGTTGGTGGAGTGATGGTGACCGTTTCACTCACTGACCCCTCACCCTCTCTTTGGCTGGTACTCTCGGGGTTAGGTTCAGAGGGGTTTGTCTGAGCCATGGGAGGAGTGGCAATTCGGTGGCGTTGTCGGTATGCAGCAGACATTGTGGAGTCCGCCATTTGTAGTAAGTACTCAGGAATGGCCATCGGTTTGAGGGATGGATTATCCTTTGCCTTCTGAAAAAATTTGATCTTCGGCGGGGTGAAATCCTCACAAGGCTGGGTATTCGGAACGGTTGAGACGGCATCCATATATCTTCTGATGAGGATTGAGAACCATCTCAGGTATGGGACATACTGCGGCTTCTTTGTACGATCTCGAGTGTGCAGCTGATGATCGAGATCGTTCCAGATAAGTTGGACATAGTCGTACTTTTTGTTGTACACTATTCCATGTAGAATCCGCAGGATGTTGATATTGCATCTGTCGAAGCCTGTGTGCTTTGGAGAGAAGCACTTGTTGACCAGGCTGAATAGTGTTTTCCAAGGATGTGGGAGGAGTTGCTGCTGAAAGCCCACAGTCTTTGTTTGGGGTTCTCCATGGCCTACAATCTTCATGTCGATTATTAACTCTTTTTCAGAAGGAAAGTCTTCATAGGCTTCATGGGCAGGCAGTTCCAGCGTTCTTCGAACGAACTCTTTTATGAGTATGAGACGTACATTTTCGAGATACGTCTCATAGTAGATGGATTGGTCGGTGTCAATCCGTCGTTTCATCTCCGCCCAAAATTGATGAACGTAGACGATCGGGACTGTTGCGGTTTTGTTGAATGCCGGCCACATTGGGTGTCCTTGGAGAATTGAAAGAATAATTTCATCCGGTCCTTTGTACGTGGCCTGGTCCAACTGAAAATTGTTGTCTTTGATGGGCAACCACGAATCTCGTTCATGTAAAAGATAGTCGGTTGATGTTGTTGCCATATTTATCTGTCAAAGACATAATAAGTATTAGTTTGGAAAAATTGAAGTATATGCATGTGTTCTGTTTTTGCTCTGTTTTTCGCAAAAAAAATGATTTGAAAATTATTCTAAGTATTGAGACTCGTAAACATGTTATGAGTATGGACTTTGCGAATAACAGGAAGCGTTTGAGTAAAATTGAAAAAAGTTCTTAAGTGTTGAATCGTAAACTATTTTAAAGTAGAACGCGCCGTAAACAGTAGGTAAAGTTTACGATCGTAAGTTGTGAAACGCGTTGAAAACAGTAGGCAAAGTTTACGATAAGGCCCTGTTTACGAACGTAAATCATTCGTAAACCTTGAAGCACTGAAAACAGTACGCTTTAGTTTGCGATGAAGTGACGTTTACGAATGAATTTCGATCGTAAACCGCTTAAGACCTGAAACAGTAATATATGGTTTACGATAAAGACCTTTTACGAATGAGACTCGAAGAATAATAGTTTGATAGTTTACGATTCGAAAAGTTTACGATTGACATATGGTTTACCGCTGTTTATCCTGAGACAATACTAGTTAGTTTACGATAAGACTATGTTTACGAATGAAAATCACACGTAAACAATTTAAAGAGAAAACAGTATAAGTTCGATCGTAAACATACACGGTGAACAGTAATTTCATCAGTCGTAAACACATTCATCATTCGCAAACATTCATCCATCATTCGTAAATATTTAGCAGGGTTCGTAAACATGATCCTCGCCTTAAGAATACTCAGATTAAGCAACACAAAGATCATTTAAGTAATCTAATACATCATTCGAACACAAAATCATCAAATACAGTTTTTAAAACATCGATTGCATCATGAATACATCAAAATCCGAACGAAATCGAAGCTTAAAAACACTCATTAGACGCATAAATCGTAAACCTACCCAGGTGAATGAAGATTTAAGGGTAGCAGGTTTTCAGTTTGAGTGATTTTGCGAGAAGATCAAAAGGATTTTGAAGGGATATGAAGATTTGCGAAAGAGGGGTTTTTCGAAGAGAGAGAGAAAAGGATTTTTAGAAAGAGAAAATAATGGTAACAGTAAACACATAGGTATTTAAAGTTTTCGAACGAAAATCGTTCGTAAAGTAAGAAAGCGTTAAATTGAAAGTTTGCGAACGAAAATCGTTCGTAAAGTAAGAAATCGTTAAATTGAAAGTTTACGAATGAGAATAAACGTAAAGTAAAAGCCGTAAACAAGATAATAATTATTATTTTTTTTATAATCTCTCTTGCTAAGAACTCTTTCGTACTCTATATCATCATTCACTCCCCCTCAATAGGAGAATGTGGTATTTACAAACAATTTTATAGCTCCCTTTTGAAATATAAGTACTTCCCCTCAATTTTGTAGCCAACAAGGTTAAACGCTGAATTTTTCGGATACCATAGACCTAGTGTGGGTGTTCCTTTGAGGTATCGGAGGATTCTTTTAACAGCGGGAAGATGAGATTCTTTCGGATTAGCCTGAAATCTTGCACAAAGACATGGAGCAAACATAATATCTGGTCTACTAGATGTCAGATAAAGCAATGAGCCAATTATACCTCGATAGTTTGTATTATCTACCGACTTCCCAGATGGGTCGGAATCTAATTTGCATGTAGTACTTATCGGGATAGGGATCGATGAGCAATTATCCATACCATATTTTTCCAATAGGTCATGGATATACTTAGTCTGATATATAAAAATTCCATTTGGTAATTGTTTGATTTGCAATCCAAGAAAGAAATTCATCTCTCCTATCATGCTCACTTCAAACTTTTTAGTCATCAGCTTACCAAATTTCCCACATAGTTTTGGATTCGTAGAGCCAAAAATAATGTCGTCTACATAAATTAGAATTAGCATAATATCCGAACCGTGATTTTTAAAGAATAAGGTTGTGTCTATATGTCCTTTAGTGAACCCTGATTCAACTAAAAATTGGGACAGGACATCAACCAAGCACGAGGGGCTTGTTTGAGTCCGTATAGGGCCTTGTCTAACCTATAGACATAATCAGGATTTTCCTTATCTAGGAATCCTTTGGGCTGAGAGACATAAACTTCTTCCCTAAGAATTCCGTTTAGAAAGGCCGTTTTAACGTCCATTTGATAGACGGTGAGATTCTTATGAGCTGCATATGCTAGGAACAGTCGTATTGATTCTATTCTAGCGACTGGTGCATATGTTTCGTCATAGTCAATGCCTTCTTGTTGGTTGTAACCTTTGGCTACCAACCTTGCCTTATTCCTTATTATAATTCCGTCTTCATCTCGCTTGTTTTTAAAAATCCATTTTGTACCTATGATAGTTTTACCCTTAGGTCTTGGTACTAATGTCCACACATTTAAGCTCTCAAATTGGTTTATCTCCTCTTGCATGGCTATTATCCAATTTGAGTCGGATAAGGCTTCTGACACTTTGGTAGGTTCTATTTGACTTAGATAACAAGAATATAAGTAGTCATTTGAAGTTGAAGCTCGAGTTCTAACACCGTGAGTCACGTTTCCTATAACTTGGGAGATAGGGTGAGCTCTTGTCCATTTATGTTGTTGAGGTGTGGAGCTGTCCTCAGTTTGGAGTTCAGAGGTTATAGGTGGACTGTGTATTGCTTGAGACGTTTCCAAATTTGGATTGAATGTCTCATCGTTCAGAGGGGGATTTGGTGAAGAAACAGGAGTTTCGCTTACTGATGTAGAACCTATAGGGGAGGTTCTGTCAAATGATTCAGTAATGTCATCATTTGAAGTGTTAGACTCAGTGGAGATAGGAATGTCCTCATCGAGAGTTTGGACATCACATATTTTGTTATTATTCCTATAGACAGTATCGAATAGTGAATCTAATTCAATTAAGTCTTGTAACTCAGATTTAGAAAGAACGTCTGAGTTATTAGGTTGTTGACTTTTTGTCAACTTTCCAGTAGGAACAGGTTCTGATTGGTCTTGATCAGAAGCTACTAGTGGAGGCGCGGGTCTTGAACCGTTTTGTTCAAGAGCCAACGAGGTAGGTTCGTCAAATGTTACATCCATGCTTTCTATAATAGTTCTATTTTCTTTGAGATAAACTCGGTAGGCTTTAGAATTATCGTGCGGTTTTGAGTAAAACAAGCTGTATTTACAGCTTCAGCCCATAAGAAATGTGGAAGTTTAGCAAATATAAGCATAGTACGAGCTGCTTCCACTAGAGTCCTATTTCTGCGCTCAACAACACCGTTTTGTTGAGGAGTTCTAGGGACTGAGAACTGTTGAGTGATACCAAGGGACTCATAAAATTGACTTAAGTCATTATTTTTGAACTCTGTCCCATTGTCAGTACGGATAATCAGAATTTTACTTTGAAGTAAATTCTGAGTTGTGTTCACAAATGTTTTAATCACCTCTGGTGTTTCATCTTTGGTCCTTAGGAATTTTACCCACGTATAGCGAGAGTAGTCGTCAACAATAACTAGGATATATTTCCGACCATTTATACTTTGTATACGCATAGGTCCACACAGATCCATATGTATCATTTCTAAAGGTTGTGAAGTAGAGGGAAACAGTTTTGTCCTATGTGACGTTCTTTTCATCTTTCCTAATTCACAAGCTGCACACAAATGTTCTTTTTTAAATCGAAGAGTTGGTAAGCCTTTTACCAACTGTTCAACTTGCAGCTTATTTAAAGTCTTAAAGTTTAAATGGGAGAGACGTTGATGCCATAGATTGCTTTGTTGTAAAGAAGCCTTTGACAACAAGCAAACAGTTGTTGAGGGTTTGACTGTTTTCAAATCTATTGTGTAAAGATTTGATTTTCTGGAACCGACAAGTAACGTCTGTCCCATTGAGTCATTTATGCTGCACTGTTTAGCTCTAAAGTTGACCTCAAGGCCTTTATCACAAAATTGTCCTATGCTAAACAGATTGTGACTCAAACCCTTAACATATGACACGTCTTGAATGGAAAAGTTTTCTAGAACTAAGCTACCATGGCCTAATATAGAAGCAGAGTCATTGTTACCAAAACGAACCTTACCGCCGAATCGTTCGGTGTAGTTGCTCAGCAGTGCTTTGTGTCCGGTCATGTGTGTGGAGCAACCCGAGTCTAGGTACCACACATGATGGTTCTGTAGATGAAGAATCTAAGGTGATTTAGTGTCCCATGTAAACATGGGATTAGTAACAATGTTAGTGAATAAGTCTAATTTTGGTGCAAACTTAGTTTTTGGAATCCATTTCTTAATTAATTGGGTTTGTTGTCTCTTATCTCTTTTGATCACCCAAGTTTCTTTTATTTCACTAGAAGCTTTTGATTTAGCTACCCTCTTTGGTGTGTGTTCTTTAGCAATTTTTGGGTGAGTTGTCTTCTTTGTTTTACTTCTAGTTTGACCGTCTGTTTTTGTTTTGCGCTGTTCATTCTTGGCGGGTTTCTTTTCTTTGGAGATTTCCTTAATTCTATATTGTGTATTTTTCGTTGGGAATTAAGGCTTTGAAAATCTATATTCTTAATAGTATTTAGCTTTAATATCGAAGAAGAAACAACATTACATGACTGGACTAAGGTACTTTTCTTATCTAAAGAAGAAGAATTAGAGAGCTCTTTTATTTTCCACTTAGGCTCTAATTTGACTTCCTTTTCTCTTTTCTTCTTTACGGATTTTGCCTTTGCCTTTGCCTTTAGCTTTAATTTCGTCACTTCCCCTGCTCGTTCATTTGGAGACGAATTAGAAGAAAATAACTCCTTTTTAATATGAATTCTTTTGGAAGAAGTATCGAGATTTCTAAGATCTTCAATTTGTTCTAGTAGACGTATTTTCTCGTCATAGAATGTCTTCCTTTCCTTTTCAAGAGTAGATTCTAAGTCCACAATCTTTTTTATTTTAGCAGGTATGTATGTATTTGACTTTTTATGTTCTGTCTTGTTCTCTTCTTTTAGCAAGTCATCTTTGTTTACTGGATAAGTAGTTACATTCTCATTACCAGAAGATATTACTCGTGTTTTGTAACTTTCGTTTAATTCCCTATAGTCGTAGGAGATTTCAGTTTTAGCTTTCTTATTTCTCTTTTCCTCTTCGATGGCATTAATTTCTCCCGCACTTGTGAAAAGCATCAGGTCCATCAATCCTATGTCCACATGTCCATACTAATATAATTGTTTTCTTCGTGCTTTTTGTAGGTTGCATGGGTTAGTAAATCCTAACCCGTTGTAAGGATTATAGAAATCAACTAGTCTGGGTTTATTTAAGTATATTGTTTGCTCAGTATGTCCATATTTGATAATAATATCATCTAGTTCTTTAATTCTGGCATATAGTTGTTTTCGCTCGTCTATAAGAAATTTAATTTGTGATAAGTGACTTTGATTTTCAGCATCACTAGCATTAAGGCTTTTTGTTAATTCTTGTATTTTATTTTCATTGTATTTAGCCTTCGATTCAGTATTAGATATTTTTTTATTTGCTATTTGAAGTTGTATTCTAAGATCAGCTTCTGCTAGTAAATGTTTTCTTAAGACGACTTCATTATTGGATAATCTTTCCTCTAAAGTTTTAATTGTTCTTCTCTCTTTAGTTATTTGTTGTGGTTTTAGTTTAAAGTCAGAGATATTCAAGGAAAGATGTAAGGCCCTAAATATCCAACTAAACATTATTAAAACGAGTTTACCACGATTTAATTGGAAGAATTTGCTTAGCGTGGGGTGTTGTGTGTTCTTGAGGGGCTTGGTGGCTCCTTCTCTCTAAAAGCTTATCTCTCTAAATAGTTTTCACACAATGCACATTTTATTATGTGTTAGGGTTCAAGTATTTATACCACATTTTGGTATATAATACTTGGGCCCGTAACAAAGCCCAATTACACTAAGCCTCTTTTAAATATAATCTATTTAAATAAACTACAAAGATAATTCTAATTAATTGAACACAATAAAATAATCCTAACAATCTCCCCCTTTGTGTTCAATCTTCAATTTGGCATGGATTATCTTTGCGGGGCTTAGTGCATTTGCCTGAGTCCTACGGGAAATTCCTCCTTGTCTTGTCTTTTGACCTCTTCTTTTGGAGATCTTCAAGCTCACCATGTCTTGATCTTCGCTTCTCGGCACCAGGTCTTCTTAATCTTCTTTGTAAGCTCGACTCGTAAATGCCGGAAGGGATTTGAAGTCGCTTGCCGGATTTCTTCTTTTTGTGTTCGATCTCTCCTTTCGATAATAGCGCAACTCCCCCTAATTTTGGTCAACCTTATGTTGGGATTGGGAAGTTCTCTTTGAAATTTGGAGAGACGCACACGAGGCAGCAACTTCGATCTTTGTAGTCCATGGTGTTCGCTTGATTCTTTGACGACGCTTGAGGATTTAGCGTTTCTGATCTATCTTGCACTTTCGTCGTGGTGTTGCTCCCATTTTGCTTTAGTACTACTCCCCCTCATGAAGATCGAGTTGGGGAGATCGCCATGCGATGGGTCAAAATGAGGCATTATCTTTGGCAAGAAGATCACGTCGTCGGGACATGAGGATGGCGTTGGTAGGAACTCAGGTTAGGTAATAACCTGACGTAGCCACTAAGGCAGTTGTCAAGTCTTCTCCAATCTTCTTCTTCTCGGCGCCGGATTCGTCTTCTTCGAAGGAAGTTGTCTGGTTCGGCCTCGAGGAAGCTTGTCTGGCTCCAGAAGTAGGTACGCGTGGGGTGTTAGGCTCCTTTGGAATGTTCCATTCAAGTTCAGGGGAGCCCGACTTCAGAGTGGTGAGCGCGGCGGAGATTGGTGGGTGGTCCGACCTGTTTGTTTATGCGTGTCCCCTTCTCCCCCTTATGGCGATTCGTGTTAATGAGATCGGCATGCTTGTATAGGAAGATTAGAAAGACACAAACGACAGGTCGGTGATGGTAATAACCAGACGAAGCCACAAAGGCAATCCGTCGTGTAAGAAACCGGGGTCACGAAGACTTCCCGTTAACATCGATCTAGGAGCTATGCTCGTACACGATGGCCTGAAACCGTTGTTGCTTCGATGTTGCAACGACAGGACTTCCTTCCGATCGTCGAAGCATGTCTAAACAAGACATGTCTACGGAAGTTCTAGCTTGATCACAAAGATCAGGTGTTAGAAAAGTGTAAGTGTCCTAGAAAATATAAAACTATATGGGAAGTGAGGACACACTAGACTCGAGTGCGCAAGGAAGTGTGGTGGTGGGGCTGAGTACCACATAATTCAATATCTCCCGCTTCCGAGTGAAGCGGTGATAGTAGACGTGGTTCCCCGTGATTTCTGAAACACCTGTCTTTTGTGAGACAGACGAGTGGGTAAGGCTCGGTTGTGCACGCGCCGTTGGACCTATTGCGGCGACTTCTACCCGGGAGCTAATAAAATTAGCACCTGTACCTATGGGGGTTGGTCCGAATAATTTTTGAGATGAGGGAATCATGTAGCGTCGGTCTTTTCAAAAGGTTTTAATAAACATGGCTATAATTTTGACTGTCTCTCGGTGATGTTCTCGGGTTAGATTCAGTTGGGTTTGACTGAATCATGGGAACGAAGTCCTTGCATCCGGTAGGAAGTGGTGAGTGCTGCTTTGTTTGTCAGCAATCCGGAGCAGGTCGATTGAAGCGAGCACGGAGATATGCATTTGTAGCCACCGTCGCCTTGGAAAGAGTTGACCGTTGTAGGCTCGAGATTCTTATTTTGAGGTCCATCTTCGGAGGTCGGAGGTAATCTCCATGAAGCTTGATGAAGAGGAGAGAACATTCTTTTTTTTTATTATGGCCCTTTTTTTTTTAAATATTGATGGCCTTTTTTTTTATATATATATATTAATCGTTATTACTAAAATATATTTTTATACTATATATTATATGGATATAATATATATATATATATTAATCGTTATTAGTAAAATATATTTTTATACTATATATTATATTGATATAATATATATTGTATTAGTAATATATATTAGTATATATATAATATAGTATATGCATATTATATATATTTTGTTATTCCTCCCCCTCAAAACATGCTTCCAAAAATTAAATTGCTCCCCCTCAAAAGATGCGTGGAAAGTTCGAAAGATCTGTGAATCTCTTTCCCTAAATTCACATATTTGAAGTTCGCTCCCCCTCAAAAATATAATTATAGCTCCCTTCTAAAGAAATAAGGGTCACTTTTCTTTTAAAAAAAAGAGTAGCTCCCCCTCAAATTAAGCTCATTTTACAAAAATGGTATTTTTCATTTCCGTGTGTAATATGCATTTTAAATTTTAAAGTTTTGAATATGCATATTTAAAATGTACCATTTTGAAAGATAGACATTTTTGCGATTCAGCTTATATGCATGCTTGCAAGTTTAAGCTTGAAAATCTTAAAATTGTATGCATAATGAAAATGTACCTATCTTAAAATAGAGTATTTTGCATTTTGACTCATGTATGCATGCATGCAAGAATTTGAAAGTAAAAGTCCTTTTGAAGCATGCATAGCTATATTGTACCCTATTATTTTTAAAGTAGGTATATTGTCTTTTCAGCTCGATATGCATGCCAAAATTTACTATAGAATGCATATATAGAATTTACCTACGGTGTAGTTGTTCACCATGCTTCCCTTTATAATGTATGTGGAGCAACTTCAAAGTACCATACGTGAGGGATGTGGTTGCTCGCGTCTCTTACCAGTCATGCATGTGGAGCAACCCGAGTACCGTGCATGCTGGAAGTTGTGGCTGCCCTCGTCTCGTACCGATCATGAGTATGGAGCAACCATCTTCTAATTACTACTCATGACCGGGCTTTATGATTGCTCTCGTCTCATACCAATCACGCGTGTGGAGCAACCATCGTCGAATTACCACACGTGATTGGGCTCCTGTAAAATATTATCGGGACTTTGGTACCCATTTTTGGATGGGTCCTCCCATATTAGCATAAAACAATTTATGCACATTTGGTTCAGATATACATTCTAAATCATCCTTTAAAGTTCTATTTAATTTTATTTCTGATTTAGGAATCCAAGTTTGGTGAACCTTAGAGGGAAATGACAATTCAGCGCCGGTGAACGTGTGTCTAGGTTTAGAAGATCTGAAGATTTTCTCCCTACCCAGTCGCAGAAGGTGTCTTTCAGACTTAATCTGGACCGGGTATTTCAAGTATTAATACGAGCTTATCGCACTATATGCGTCATCAGATGATGAGTCGTATTGCCTACAAGAATTCACATCATTCACTCTATAATGATGAGATATAAGCGTAGAAGTTCGCTTGCTTAAGCTTCGAACTTCTTTGCACGCTTTCATTTTATGAGGAATAGGAGAGGGAAAATCTTGAGCATGTTCGACCTTAATTTTGGAAAATAATGTTGATTTTCCTTTCTCCTTCCAAATTTTCTGTTCCTTGGAAGTATTAAGCTTAAGGCTTTTACCTATCTTTTCTGTGCTAGTCAAAGTTGACTTAGAATTACTAGTAAAAGTCTTTTCAGTTTTAGGAACAAAAGCGTCAGTTTGAATTCCCTTATCCTGCTTAATAGAAGATATTTCTATGGAGAGATTATTTAGGACAGGTAAGGGCGGAGAATTTTTGAGATTTGAAATCTCCTCTAAAAGTTTTTCTTTTTCAGCTCGGAAACCCACTCTTTCCGATTCTAGAGTTGCGTTCAATTCTACAATTTTACTAGCAACCACTGGAATTTCCCAACAAGAGATAGGTTTATGAGAATGTAAACTATATTCCCCGTTGGACGCTAAGTCTTTAGAGGAACTTTGGTCTTTTTGACCCTTTTTCGCAAGGATGCCCTCTAAGTGATGAACTTTAGAGTGCAATTTACTGCGTTCCTCAAATAATAGTTTAAAACTACTCCGCGAATTGCTCAAATCAGACAGATAATTATTGCGTTCGAGTTCGCAATTGTTTAATTTATTTGTTAGTTCACTAATTTGAGCTTTTAATTTTACTTCTTGAGATTCAAGATTAGTGATTTTCTCACGCACGTTTTCTAAATGGCAAGTAAGACTACCTCTTTCTTCTAAACTCTTGACTAAGCATTTGTAATTATTATCTAGTCTACTCTCTAACTCACTTATTGTAATACCCGTAAAATTTAATACGGGATTTTGATGTAATTAACTATATAATTATGTGACTTAGAAATTTTATTTAGGTGAAGAATCTCCAAAATTCGGGTAAACATAGACAACTAAAATAGAAGGAACACCCGAAAATGTTATGTTTGGACAAAAGAGGGCTAAAATTCGGGTGATGGCAGCATTAAGTGAAGCCCCAATAAATTCGGGTGAAGCAATTTTCGGGTAAGAACAAAGGGAAGAATTCGGGCAAGACATTTCTTAACCTAAGAGGAAAATCTCGTCACCTCCTTGTCACCTACTTATCATCATTTACCTCAAAGTATATTTACACCCCATTAAGTGAAAAACAGAGAACATTTTCGAAACAAAGAAAAGAGAAGGAAAGAATCGCACAAAGAACTTGGCTAACAAAAGATGAGGGAGCTCGAGAAAATCCTAAAACTTTAAAGCTTCGGACGTGAGGTAGGTGAAATCTTTCATCTACAACACGTAAATATTATGTGTTTTATGTGATAAAGTATTTTGCTATGATCTTACGTGACTTACATGATGATTAGGTGAATTTTCGGGTGGCTATATGCGTTAAAAAACCCAGATTTTTGGGTTTGAATCTATGTTACGTGTTATAGTTGTATTTACATGGAAGTTGAATGAGTTAGGAATGTTTTCGGGTAGATGTTATTCGGGCACTTGAATGTTTTCGGGTGTTTGGATAGTTTTTGGGCATAGTACTTTGTACTGTAGTCTGGAAATTATATAAATTCGGATAGGTATACGTTACGTTTCCGGGTCTTTAATATTTTCGGACAAAGTATTTTCGAGTACCAAGGTTTTCGCAGAATAAAATATAATTTTCGGGTCTTGTAAATATTCTGAGTCAGAAAGGAAATTCGGCGAATTGTGTTTATTTTCGGGTAAAGAGTTTCGGGCCTTCGAAAGATATTCGGGCTCAAGTTTTCGGCGTTTAAAACTAAGATTTTCGGGTGGAACTGTCGGGCCACATTCTCGGGTCAAAACAGTTTCGGCGTCAGACTCATTTTCGGGCAGCAACTTTCGGGCTCGAATAAAATTCGGGTCTTTGTTAAAAAAAAAAAAAAAGTCTTTTGGAGGAAAATTATTTTTTTGTCATTGAATGAGAAAAATGTTCCGAGTCCAACGGGCATAGTCTATTCTAACGCCCGATTAAAAGTTTTCGAAATAATATTTTCAGGGAAGGCAGTTTTAATGGGTACTGTGACTTTTCATTTGCATAACACACATGCATTTCATACCAGTATGAGGGAGGAGTACCGTGTTGATACGGTAACACTTTGATATAGTGATGAGCGGGGTAGATCGTGATTGCGTTGATGATTCGTAGAAGAATCGAGGTTAGCACTCATATATGACACCTGACGGCAGTCAGGCGTGATCGATTTGTCTTGTTACGTCCGTTTTTACATCCAACATATGAACTTGAGCATCGATCTAATCGAAATTACCTTGAACAAGATTGAGCGGAAGCATTTGGGTAATATTCGATCAAATCTTCATTAATCACACACTTTCTCTACAATTATCCTCTTTCTCTCTCTACAATTAACCCTAGCTTAGATAGTGATTAGAGAGAGTGTTTCTAGTGAGAGAAAGCTAAACTCAAGTTTTGTGTATTTTACACACACTTGCCCTATATATACCAATCAATATTGGTATATTTGCATTCTAGTCCCTAACTATACATATATTACAATTAAGTCCCTAGACAAAGATAACTTGATTATTGAACACTATAAAATACTTCCAACAATCTCCCCCTTAGTGTTCAATTATAATTGAAGTTTCGGTTGTCTTTGTCTCTCGAATCTTCAGTCTTCATCATCAGTTGAACACAACAGAATAAGTTCCAACAATCTCCCCCTTTGTGCTCAACTTTGAATGTGACACGGTCTTCTATTGCTGTTTGAAGAAAATAGCTGAGAGCATCTGGAGAATCTTCAGTCTCCCCCTATTTACATGCACTCTCTTTTTCTTTTTTTTTGCAACTAGAATATTCGTCACCTTCTTGCATATATCAGAGTCGCGCGGATCATCAGCATTGACTTGTCGTGTATGCTCGAACCATGGAGAGAGGTGTTGTTTGTTGTGGTTCAGCACGTGCATTGAAAGCTTGGCTTCTTTAATGTGTTCACATGCTCGGCCTCCTTGATATACTTCTCCCCCTCATGGCGATTCATTTGTATCGTCATGCTGTGTGATCAAGGTGATCCAGAGTGTTCGCTGAACGTGTTGGCGTTGAATTCCGGATGAAGTACCTGAAAACGGGACAGATGACCGATCATCGTGAAACATCCCTAGATGTCACTCTTGGTCGTTGATGCAAAGTCACACAGACTTGCATTTGAAGGGACTACGGCGCCACATAGGCAACCCGTTGACATCATTCTAGAGTCGTGCTCCAGAAGATGGCCTGCTACCGTTGTTGTTTTGATGTTGCAACGGCAGGACTTCCTTCTGATCATAGAAGCACATCATTTAATGATGCGTCTACAGAAGTTCTGGCAAGGTCACGTAGACCAGCAATATGTGTGTAAAAGAGTGTATGTGTCATAGAAAAGTGGAAAACATTTAGGCGATGAGGACACACTAGACATTTACGTGTTCAAGAAAAGTCGTGGTATGGGGCTGTGGACCACTTAGTTCAATATCTCCCGTTTCCAAATGAAACGGTGATAGCAGATGTGGTTCCCCGTGAGATATTGAAACATATGTCTTTTGGGAGACAAATGAGTAGCGGAGGAAGGTTGTGCATGCGCCTTTGGACCAGATGAGGCGTGTTCTACCCGGGATCTGATAAATCAGTCATGTACCTATATTGGTTGTACTCCGGATAGTTTGTGGTTGAGTTGTAAGGATGTCATCGTGATACGCTCAATACCCTCACATACACTCGGGGTTTGTTCCTGGATTAGGATCAGTTGGGTCTACTAATCCTTTGGAACAGGTATGTGAACAACTCTTTTGTGTCCATGCGTTTTATTGACATTTAGGTAGCACTCCCTCTTAAAAGCATGAAGTTTGTATTCAGGGCATTCTTCCCTTAAGCTCTAGCGCCTTTTCATTGTAACACTCCCCCTAAATAGTTGCGCTGTTTCTAATATGATGCCCTTGCTCCCCCTAAAGTTGTGCGCTCTTGTAGATTTTTGCCTATTACTTTCCTTCAAGTTATGCGCCTTTTGTGATTGAAGCACACTCCCATTTTGAACATTTCGCGCCTTTTTGATATTGCGCTTATGAGTATTCCTTCCCCTAAAACATATGCGCTTTTTACAATAAACTATGGTAATACGCTCTTTTGAAACTCTTGCATCTTTTCTATCCACAACCCTCTTTCTTTTTTTTTTTTTATGGCCTTATTTTTCTTTTTCTCCCCCTTTTTTTTTTATGGCCTCCTTTTTTTTTATGGCCCTTTTTTTTTATTGCCTCTTCCTTTTTTTTTTTTTTTTTTATGGGCTTATTTTTTTTTTTTTTAATGGCCTTCTTCTCTTTTTTTTTTTTTTTTTTTTTATGGGCTTATGTTTTTTTTTTTTTTTTATGGCCTTATTTTTTTTTCTCCCCCCTTTTTTTTTTTTTATGGCCTCCTTTTTTTTTATGGCCCTTTTTTTTATTGCCTCTACTCTTTTTTTTTTTTTTTTTTTATGGGCTTATTTTTCTTTTTTTTTTTTAATGGCCTTCTTTTTCTTTTTTTTTTTTTTTATGTCCTTTTTTTTTATGGCCTTTCTTTTTTTTTTTTTGTTTTTTTGTTTTTTTTGTTTTTTTAAAAATAAAAATAGAAACAATGTCAAATCAAGAGCTTTGGAATAGTCTTGATTTGGTGTGTTTGCTCACGTCTCATACCGATCACGTGTGTGGAGCAAACCGAATACCACACGTGTCGGGGTCTTGTGCGACTGCTCATCATCGCATACCGACCATACATGTGGGGCAATCGTCGTCTATTTACCATGTACGACCGGGACCTGCAAAACAAATTATCGGGACTTTGGTACCCATTTTTGGACGGGTCCTCCCTGATTAGCAGATAAATATTTAAGCACAAATGGTTCAAGTATGGAATTTGCATGTAAAGTATTCTTGAACTGAGGAACCCAATGTTGCTTTGGTCTACTTATTTCTATTTCTAGCTTAGGTTTCCAAACTTGTTGAACCTTATGAAAATTAAAAATTTCAGCATCGGTGAATGTGTGTCTTGCGTTAAATGAGAAAATTTTCTCTTTCGCCAGTCGTTTGAGATGCTTTTCGGATTTGACTTTGACCGGGTACTTGAGAGAGGAATACGAGCTTATAGAATCAATGGCATTAAGAATAGAAGTGTCGTATTTCCTACCTTCTAGACTCACATCATTCACTTTGTAATGTGTACTAAATGAGCTACTTTTGTTTAGACAATTATTACTTTTGGACGTTTCAGTTTTAATAGAGAATGTGTACTTATCGTCTGTTTTAGCTTTAGTAGCTTCTTGCTTTATCTTTGGAATGACTTTAGGAATAGAGTTAGGAACAATTTTGTTTATTGTAATAGAAAATAAATTGTCTTGCTCTATTCTTTCCTGCTTTATAGGTTTCGTCATTTGAGTTTTCTGATCCTGTTTAGAAGATATATCATTTAAAGGTTCAGGTTTTACAGGATGAATGGTTGTAGTTGTGCCCTTTTTTAAGGAATATTTGAGAAATGAATTCTCCTCTAAAAGCTTATCCATTTTTGCTCGAAACTCTTTACGTTCTGATTCCAGAAGAGAATGTAATTCAGCAATTTTGCGTTCATTTTCTAGAATATCACGATCTTTAGAGTTTGGTTTTGTTGATTGTATAGAATGTTCCTTGTTTGGCACGGACTCAATTGTTTGAGTCGACTTATTTAGAGACAATATAGTTTCTTTTATTTCGCGTTGCTCAGTTTGTCCTCGTTTAGCTAGAACATCTTCTAATTCTTTAATTTTTTAATATAATTGATTTCTTTGTTCAAGAAGACTTTTATTTTGGGCTGCACTATTTATTTTTTCGTCTCTACATGTAGATAATTCTTTTCTAAGTTCGCTTATAGTTGATTCTTGTTGTGCGACCCATGTCTTTAAGCTCGTTAGCCTTTCTTGTTCTATTGTTAGTTTATTTTTAAGAATAGATTTTTCTTCTAGACTCTTAACTAAGCAGTTGTAATTATTTTCTAGCCTAGCTTCTAATTTTTTGATTTTTATCAAGTAGTTGGCTTCCATATTTACTTTCTGGGTTGGATGTTTTTGATCGTTTCCGTATTTTTGAATTGATATTAAATTTTGATTAATGTGTTCGAATAGATTTTCGAATGATTAAGTTTTCAGAAGTTTAGGTATCAAAAAAAATTTGAAATGATTAGAAAAGAAAAAAAAACTTATACCGAGAATGATTTTTGTACCGAAAAATTTTACCAGTCCAAAAAAAAATGTTACCCAAAAAATTTTTCGTATGAACCGGGAACCTTTTTGAAGCAGGTACACAAAAAATCTCGTTGCTAAAATCGTTTTCCCATCATAAGTTTTCGCATGTGTAGATAATATTTTTCCGTATTATAAGAGTTTTTCGTATGAGAGGGGATACGAAAACTTTAAAGAAATAATAAAATATTCATACGAAAATTTTTAGTAAAGGTTTTCGTATCACAAATATTTTTCGTATAGATTTTCGGACGATAAAAGTTTTCGTATTCACTGTAGCGTTCGAAAACTTTGAAAAATGTTTTTCGTATATGTTTTCGTACGAAAAAAATGTTTGTCTTATCAAATAATTTTTTTGAATGAATAGTGTGTGCGAAAAAGTTTTTCGAATGAACAGTAGCTTGCGAAAAAAAATTTTCGGGTCGGTAGTATGCGAAAAAAACTTTTTCGGGTCTATAGTAGGTGCGAAAAACAATGTTTTTTTTATCGAATTCAAAGTTTTTTTTCTCGTAACTAAAAGTTTTCGTACTGAAAATCAGAAAGTTTGTCGTATGAAACCTTTTCGTATTGGAACAAAAAATTGTTTTTCGTATGTAGACTTTTTCGTACGAAAGTCAAACTCAAAAAGTTTTTCGTATGAGATATTTTTCGTATAAAATTTTTTTTTTCGGATGAACAGTGTTTTCGTGTGAACAGTGCGTGCGAAAAAAAATTTATTTCTCGGATGAACAGTATGCGAAAAACTTTCCGTATCCAAGGTTTTTTTTTTCGTAAGCTACAGTATACGAAACTTATAAAGTCAATGCGACAAATTCAGCAAGTGTGAGAGGTACGAAAATTTTGGTCAATGCGAAAATAGGTACGAAAACAGTGTCATGCGAAAATTTATGCTTGATACGAAAAAGTATGACTGGTGCGAAAAACGTGATTTTATTTGCGAAGTTTTCAAATAACACCCAATTTAACACATTAAGCACGGTTTATCGATCGAAATACGTTGGGCAATCACCTAAAACACTCGATTAACATGATCGAAACCAAAATATAGTCCAATTAAGCAAAATCAGCGAAGAACACTTTGAAGATGAAAAAATATTTTCCGATCGTAGATTTCAATCTCAGGCTCAATTACTGGAAGATAATCGCAATTAACATATATCAAATCATTCGCACATAGATTTCGCTCAGTATCATACAAAAATCACAGATCAATCATCATTTCAGCACTGTAGCATGCGAAAAATGCTTTTGACGTGAAGAACACATACGAAAAAAAAAATTCAGATAAAAAAATCAATCAATTCATACACGATTCAGCTCTGATACCAATTGTTAGGTCCGTTTTTACATCCAACATATGAACTTGAGCATCGATCTAATCGAAATTACCTTGAACAAGATTGAGCGGAAGCATTTGGGTAATATTCCATCAAATCTTCATTAATCACAAACTTTCTCTCCAATTAACCTCTTTCTCTCTCTACAATTAACCCTAGCTTAGATAGTGATTAGAGAGAGTGTTTTTAGTGAGAGAAAGCTAAACTCAATTTTTTTGTATTTTACACACACTTGCCCTATATATACCAATCAATATTGGTATATTTGCATTCTAGTCCCTAACTATACATATATTACAATTAAGTCCCTAGACAAAGATAACTTGATTATTGAACACTATAAAATACTTCCAACAATCTCCCCCTTAGTGTTCAATTATAATTGAAGTTCCGGTTGTCTTTGTCTCTCGAATCTTCAGTCTTCATCATCAGTTGAACACAACAGAATAAGTTCCAACATGTCTACTCGGGCGTGAACGTCCCGAGGTGCAAAACCGTCTTTTATGTTATTTTCGCGGAAGGAGCGACTTGGTAGGGCAGTAGCGGGAACGTCTAAACGCTAACAGTGTAGGCTACCGTGATTGTTATGGGCGCGCGAGGTGTCGAGTCTAACCTAGGGCCCTGTGTTGAGATATGATAAGAAGGATTGAGAGGTAAAAGTCGAGCATGCATTTATGGTAAGATATTTTGGGATGATGGGTGAGCGCACGCTGCATTCATGCATGTTTTCACCTACTGGGCAATCGCTCAGTCTTATGTGTTGTAGGTACGACCGAGTCCGACGTCAAGGTACGTCGCGACTGAGGCAGGTTGATGGCGGTAACTCCACGGACTTTTGAGGGCGAGGTTGTACATGGATGAAGACCTGTGGAGCAGCATTAGGGCATTTTGATATTTTGAATATTTTGGGGCTACGGCCTTTGTAAATATACGACTTTGTAACCCGTATGTACTATAATATATTCTATTTTACGAAAAAGTTTTTGTAAAATGGGTCTTCCGCGGCTTTCGTTGCGGGAATCCGCCACTAATCGTATTTAGAAAATGAGGGTCGCCACAGGTGGTATCAGAGCCAGGTTATAGATTCTGAAGACTATCCATGTACGGCCGCTCAAAAGTCTGGAGGATCAGCCTTTGCCTGTAAGCTTTTATGTTTTAAGTATAACTGAATGTAGAAGTAATATACCTACTTGTATGAATAATTGTAGATAATAGTAAGAATGCCGAGAGGAAGAAAAAGAGACGCGGGTGAATCTAGTCGTAGGGCTGAAACCGAGTCCCCTACTAATGAGCGGGACTCTACCATCTTACGACTTACTGAACTGGTTGTGGCGACCCCACTTTTTAACATAAATAGTTGGCGGGTTTTCGCAACGAAAGCCGCGGAAGACCCATTTTACAAAAACTTTTTAAAACAAACTAAGATACCTATATATATAAAAATATTATTTTTACAGCACCACCATCTTTACACGGGCCTCGGCCCCAAAACAAAATCCAAAAGTTCCTACGCGCTCCACAGGTCGCATCCATGTACCGCACTGCCCTCAAAAGTCCGTGGAGTCACCGCCATCAGCCTGCCTCAGTCGCGACGTACCTCGACGTCGGACTCGGTCGTACCTACAACACATAAAACTGAGCGATTGCCCAGTAGGTGAAAATATGCGTGAATGCAGCGTGCACTCAACCCCAATCCCGACACCTCACCATGCTATGCATGCTCGTCCCACGACCTCATCTCATCTTATCTCAACCACAGGGCCCTAGGTTGGACTAATGCACCTCATAAATAACCCTACGGCACCTACCGTAAAGTTCGAGCGGCACCAACCACTCATCTCGACGGCACCAACCGTCCATACTCATTAGTGGCACCAACCACTAATCTCGACGGCACCAACCGTCTATATAAATAAAGCTGGGCGGCACCAACCGCCCATCTCGACGGCACCAACCGTCAGGTGCAACTAGTACCAACCTCAACTCGACTTCGAGTCGACAACCAGCATCGGTCACATTCTACCCCGCTCAACGACACCTTGAGGTGTCACCGTATCAATACGGTCATCCAATCTTACCTAAATATGTCGTGATATGCGATGCGTGTCATACAAGTCGCACAATATAACAACCACATCTCGTAAAACCCAAAAATCCGGAAATCCTTTAAAATCCCGAAAATAATACTTATAGCTGAAAATAAAATAACCGTTGACCAGGGAATTTAATCAAAACCTTTTGACCTGGCGAAAAACTTTCTATGTCGCGAAAAGCTTAGGCTAGCGAAAAGTAGCGAACAGCTCAAACTTGGCGAAAACTTTGGAAATGGCGAAAAGCTTTTTCATTTTGAACAGTAGCTAGCGAAAACTTATATTAAATAGCGAAAAGTTTTGGTTCGCGAAAACACACAAAAAGTGGCGAAAAGCTGGGTTCGCGAAAACCTATCAAAAGTTGGCGAAAAGCTTGGTTCGCGAAAACCTATCAAAAGTTGGTGAATAGCTTGGTTCGCGAAACCTCACAAAAAGTAGCGAAAAGCTTGGTTCGCGAAAACTTTTTTTTCCCTCACAGTTCGCGAAGTAACTGGCCCGCGAAAACTTAAAATGGCCCGCGAAAATGGTTTTCAGCCCGAAAACAAGAATCATTTGAAAGTAAAGAACAGTATACGAAAACACTAAGTTCTTCATATCTTCAACAAATTCCAGAAACTCATAACATAATTAAAACCCATATTTTGGGTTTTTAAACATCAAACATCACACAAACATCCTCCTAACTCACATAAACACCTAAATAAATTATAGAACTCATATGTTGAACTTGAACAAGCATCATAACACCTCAAAACATCTCGAAAGTGCTAGAAATTCGAGAACTAAAAATCGGATTTAACGCAAACATTTACGTGTTGTAGATGAAATCTTCACCTACCTCATGTCCGAAGTTAGCTAAGCTACGATTTTTCCTAGCTCTCGATCGTTGGTTGTTGAGTTTGAAGGTTCTCTTCTCCCCTTTTCTTCTCCTTGTCCCTTTTCTTCTTAATGAAGTTTTTGAAGTATAGTTGTATATTTAAATTGGGATAGACTTACGTGATGACAAGGAGGTGATAAGGTGGTGATGTAATTTTCCTCTTAGGCTAGGAAAGGTTCTTTTTTTGTAATTTTCCTCTTTTATTGGGTTTGGGCCCAACTATTCTTTGGGCTCAATTTCAAAATATCGGGCTTGCCCGAAATTAACTTCATTAATTTCTAATATACTATGCGTAATTCCCGTATTAAAATTTTACGGGTATTACACTGGTCCAACGACAATCGGACCAGATCAATGAACTTATCCATAATAGAAACTCGTCTGAACATGGTCAGTCTCCACAACCGGAGCGTATAGAGATTATAGGAGAGAGATTTAGAAAACTAAACCCCCCAACGTTTGCGGATGCCACTAACCCTGCAGTAGCAGAAGATTGGCTGCGTACAATTGACGATATGTTTATCTATAGTCGGGTGCCGGAGGATGAAAAGGTCCTTTGTGCCGTTTCCATGCTAAGGGGAAACGCTAGGTTCTGGTGGGACAAAGTTAATTGTGGGAACGATTCAGAGAATTATTCCACAGCAAATACTTCACAACCCACGAACAAGAAAGAAGGATGCACGAGTTCATGTGCTTAAAACAAGGAGGGATGAACGTCGCAGAGTATATTCGCAAATTTGAGGAGCTGTCTCGTTTTGCCCCTCATATGGTGACAACTAATCTCTTGAAGGTAACGAGGTTTATAATGGGCCTCAAACCCGAAATCTATCGAGACTTAAGTATAGCGGGAGCCCGACAGATGGAATTCACACAAGTGGCAGAGCGGGCGATGATTGCTGAGCAAGCGGAGGCGCAGATTGTCGAGGCTCAAGAGGCGAAAAGAAGAAGAGAGAATCAGCAAGGAACAGGGGGTGATCGTAAACGCCAATTCTTTGGCAGAGGTCCTAGTAATCAAGGAAACCGCCAGGGTCAACAAAACTGGCGTCCAAAGTCAATGCCTAATCAAGGATCGACTAGCTTCCCGAATAAACCCCCAAACTTTACGCCCCAATGCCCAAAATGCGGGCGCTATCATGTTGGAGCTTGTGTCAGAACGGGGCCAAATCCGAATCCCCAGTGCTTCCGATGCGGGAGATTAGGCCATTATGCCAGAAATTGTCAAGAAAATTTTCCGCAGAACTCGACCCAACCACCGGTCCGACCTCTACCCGTTCCAGCTCGAGTTTTCACCTTGACGAACGAGGAGGCAGAAGCAAACCCCTCGGTAGTGACGGGTACGTTAACTATCTATAACATACCTACATCTGTGCTCATTGATTCGGGAGCCACACATTCGTTTGTGTCGGCTAAATATGTGGCAAAGGTAGGAATATCTCCTACCTTATCTGAGTGTAACTATGTAGTAAGCTTACCACACGGTGATCCGACACACACTAATCAAGTGTTGGAAGGATGCTCCGTGATCATAAAGGGTAGAAAGTTAAGAGTCGATTTGATCGTAATCCCGATGAACGACTACGATGTTATCTTCGGGATGGATTGGCTTTCAAGATATGGAGCCATCATTGACTGTAATAGAAAGATAGTAAGATTCCAATTACCCGAGGAAGAGGTGTTCACTTTTTCGGGTAAGGTAACTCATAACAGTATCCCTCGAATTTCTGCTTTAACGGCTCAACGACTTTTGGGGTCAGGTTGTGAGTCTTTTCTAGTATATGCGGTGAAAGCAGATGAGTTATTTCCTCCAGAACTAAAACACGTGCCAATAGTCAACGAATACGCCGATGTATTTCCTGATGATCTCCCGGGGTTACCCCCTGATCGAGAAATACAGTTCACGATAGATCTAGTGCCAGGAGCAGCCCCAATCTCTAAAGCCCCTTACCGTCTAGCGCCTAATGAACTACGAGAGTTGAAAGAACAGCTGGAGGAACTGTTGCAAAAGGGGTTCATTCAGCCCAGCTTCTCACCGTGGGGAGCACCAGTTCTTTTTGTACGGAAGAAGGATGGGTCGATGAGGCTGTGCATCGACTACAGAGAGCTGAATAAAAGCACGATCAAAAATAAATATCCATTGCCGAGGATCGACGATTTATTCGACCAATTGCAAGGTGCTACGGTATTCTCGAAAATCGACCTCCGTTCTGGATACCATCAACTGAAGATCAAGGAGTCAGATATTCCGAAAACCGCGTTCAGCACGAGGTACAGCCATTACGAGTTTTTGGTCCTGCCTTTCGGGCTGACAAATGCACCAGCCGCTTTTATGGACCTGATGAATCGGGTTTTCAAAGACTTTCTTGATCGCTTTGTCATCGTCTTCATCGACGATATTCTCATATATTCTAAGACGAAAGAAGAACACGCAACCCATCTACGCACTGTCTTAGGAATTATGCGGGAGAAACAGCTCTACGCCAAATTTAAGAAGTGTGAATTCTGGTTGGAGCAAGTAGCCTTTCTGGGACACATCATTTCTGGAAATGGAATCTCGGTGGATCCCAGTAAGATCGAAGCAGTGAATAACTGGCCACGACCCACTACTCCTACTGAAGTACGGAGTTTTCTAGAACTTGCAGGATACTACCGTAAGTTCATTGCTGACTTCTCTAGTATTGCCTCAATCCTGACGAATATGACAAGGAAGAATATGCCGTTCGTATGGACGGAATCATGTGAGCAGAGCTTCCAGGAACTGAAGAGACGACTTACTTCAGCCCCAATTTTGACGATACCATCGGGAACCGGAGGATTTTCGGTCTATAGCGACGCATCGAAGAATGGCTTGGGATGCGTGTTGATGCAAAATGGGAAGGTTATCGCATATGCTTCTCGACAATTGAAAGAGTACGAGAAGAATTACCCAACACATGATCTGGAACTCGCAGCAGTAGTTTTCGCTCTGAAGATTTGGCGGCACTAACTTTACGGAGAAAGATGCGAAATCTATACGGACCATAAGAGCCTGAAGTACTTCTTCACCCAGAAGGAGTTGAATATGAGGCAACGACGTTGGTTAGAACTCGTTAAGGACTACGACTGCGTGATCAATTACCATCCAGGCAAAGCGAACGTAGTCGCCGATGCATTAAGCCGAAAAACCGTAAATGCAGAACTTTGTAGACTTGAAGTGGAAATAGTAAATTTGGGCGAGGTTGAAACGAAATTAGTAGCACTGACCCTTCAGCCCACATTACTAGAAAGGATCAGGAGGACACAAGAAGAAGACGAGCTCTACTTGAAGATCCGAAGTGCGCAAATGGAGCAAGCACCACCCGACTTCGAAATACGAGAAGACGGGAGTTTACGATACAAGAATCGCTTATATGTACCCAATGACGAGGAGCTACAACGAACCATAATGACGGAAGCACACGCCACGACATACTCGGTACACCCAGGTGCTACAAAAATGTATCAAGACTTACGAACAACCTACTGGTGGCCTGGAATAAAGAAGGACATTGCGGCATTCGTAAGTCAATGTCTAACATGTCAACAGGTTAAGGCGGAACACCAACGACCGGCAGGGACCTTACAACCCCTACCAATTCCCGAATGGAAGTGGGACCACATTACGATGGATTTTGTCGTCGGCTTACCGAAGACTGTAAAAGGCCACGACGCCATTTGGGTGATTGTTGATCGCTTAACCAAATCTGCTCATTTTCTGCCGATTAGCTCAACCTTTTCCATGGAGCGGTACGCGGAGTTATATATTCAGGAAATACTTCGACTCCATGGGATTGCATCTTCTATCGTCTCGGATCGACATCCGAGATTTCTATCAAATTTCTGGAGAAGTTTACAGAAAGCAATGGGAACCAAACTCTCGTTCAGTACCGCCTACCATCCTCAGACAGACGGACAATCCGAACGAACGATCCAAACCCTTGAGGATATGTTACGTGCATGCGTACTAGACTTCAAGGGAAATTGGAGCAAATACCTCCCATTGATCGAGTTCTCATACAATAATAGCTATCACGCGACGATTGGGATGGCACCGTACGAGGCCTTAGACGGGCGTAAATGCCGATCTCCAGTACACTGGGATGAAGTCGGCGAGCGAACATTATTAGTCCCCGACATGATACGTGAAATCACGGAAGCCATAGAGAAAATTCGGGAGAAAATGCGAACGGCTCAAAGTAGATAAAAGAGCTATGCGGATCAGAGACGGAGGCCATTGGAATTCGTAGAAGACGACTGGGTATTTTTGAAGATATCCCCGATGAAAGGCGTAAAGCGATTCGGACAAAAAGGCAAGCTGAGTCCAAGATATATAGGCCCATTTAAAATTATTAAACGAGTCGGCGAGGTCGCGTATCAGTTAGAATTACCAGCTTCACTATCACAGGTCCACGATGTATTCCACGTATCAACATTACGAAAATACATCGCGAACCCAAGCCAGGTGGTGGAGAACGAGTTTTCTTATCAGCAGTTGAAGCCAGACCTAAGTTATGAAGAAAAGCCGGTAGAGATTTTGATGCAGGAAATAAAACGACTTCGGAATAAAAACATTCCGTTAGTCAAAGTATTGTGGCGGAATCAAGCAATTGAAGAAGCCACTTGGGAGCGAGAGGACGATATGAGAAATCGTTATCCCGAATTATTCCAATTGGCGTAATTTCGGGGACGAAATTCTTTTAAGGGGGGGAGGATGCAATACCCGTAAAATTTAATACGGGATTTTGATGTAATTAACTATATAATTATGTGACTTAGAAATTTTATTTAGGTGAAGAATCTCAAAAATTCGGGTAAACATAGACAACTAAAATAGAATGAACACCCGAAAATGTTATGTTTGGACAAAAGAGGGCTAAAATTCGGGTGATGGCAGCATTAAGTGAACCCCAAATAAATTCGGGTGAAGCAATTTTCGGGTAAGAACAAAGGGAAGAATTCGGGCAAGACATTTCTTAACCTAAGAGGAAAAACTCGTCACCTCCTTGTCACCTACTTATCATCATTTACCTCAAAGTATATTTACACCCCATTAAGTGAAAAACAGAGAACATTTTCGAAACAAAGAAAAGAGAAGGAAAGAATCGCACAAAGAACTTGGCTAACAAAAGATTACGGAGCTCGAGAAAATCCTAAAACTTCAAAGCTTCGGACGTGAGGTAGGTGAAATCTTTCATCTACAACACGTAAATATTATGTGTTTTATGTGATAAAGTATTTTGTTATGATCTTACGTGACTTACATGATGATTAGGTGAATTTTCGGGTGGCTATATGCGTTAAAAAACCCAGATTTTTGGGTTTGAATCTATGTTACGTGTTATAGTTGTATTTACATGGAAGTTGAATGAGTTAGGAATGTTTTCTGGTAGATGTTATTCGGGCACTTGAATGTTTTCGGGTGTTTGAATAGTTTTTAGGCATAGTACTTTGTACTGTAGTCTGGAATTTATATAAATTGGGATAGGTATACGTTACGTTTCCGGGTCTTTAATATTTTCGGACAAAGTATTTTCGAGGAACAAGGTTTTCGCAGAATAAAATATAATTTTCGGGTCTTTTAAATATTCTGAGTCAGAAAGGAAATTCGGCGAATTGTGTTTATTTTCGGGTAAAGAGTTTCGGGCCTTCGAAAGATATTCGGGCTCAAATTTTCGGCGTTTAAAACTAAGATTTTTGGGTGGAACTGTCGGGCCACATTCTCGGGTCAAAACAGTTTCGGCGTCAGACTCATTTTCGGGCAGCAACTTTCGGGCTCGAATAAAATTCGGGTCTTTGTTAAAAAAAAATAAAAAAAATAAAATATAATTATAGCTCCCTTCTAAAGAAATAAGGGTCACTTTTCCTTTAAAAAAAAGAGTAGCTCCCCCTCAAATTAAGCTCATTTTACAAAAATGGTATTTTTCATTTCCGTGTGTAATATGCATTTTAAATTTTAAAGTTTTGAATATGCATATTTAAAATGTACCATTTTGAAAGATAGACATTTTTACGATTCAGCTTATATGCATGCTTGAAAGTTTAAGCTTGAAAATCTTAAAATTGTATGCATAATGAAAATGTACCTATCTTAAAATAGAGTATTTGGCATTTTGACTCATGTATGCATGCATGCAAGAATTTGAAAGTAAAAGTCCTTTTGAAGCATGCATAGCTATATTGTACCCTATTATTTTCAAAGTAGGTATATTGTCTTTTCAGCTCGATATGCATGCCAAAATTTACTATAGAATGCATATATAGAATTTACCTACGGTGTAGTTGCTCACCGTGCTTCCCTTTATAACGTATGTGGAGCAACTTCAAAGTACCATACGTGAGGGATGTGGTTGCTCGCGTCTCTTACCAGTCATGCATGTGGAGCAACCCGAGTACCGTGCATGCTGGAAGATGTGGCTGCCCTCGTCTCGTACCGATCATGAGTATGGAGAAACTATCTTCTAATTACTACTCATGACCGGACTTTATGATTGCTCTCGTCTCATACCAATCACGCGTGTGGAGCAACCATCGTCGAATTACCACACGTGATTGGGCTCCTGCAAAATATTATCGGGACTTTGGTACCCATTTTTGGATGGGTCCTCCCATATTAGCAAAAAACAATTTATGCACATTTGGTTCAGATATACATCCTAAATCAGCCTTTAAAGTTCTATTTAATTTGATTTCTGATTTAGGAATCCAAGTTTGGTGAACCTTAGAGGGAAATGACAATTCAGCGCCGGTGAACGTGTGTCTAGGTTTAGAAGATCTGAAGATTTTCTCCCTAGCCAGTCGCAGAAGGTGTCTTTCAGTCTTAATCTGGACCGGGTATTTCAAGTATGAATACGAGCTTATCGCACTATATACGTCATCAGATGATGAGTCGTATTGCCTACAAGAATTCACATCATTCACTCTATAATGATGAGATATAAGCGTAGAAGTTCGCTTGCTTAAGCTTCGAACTTCTTTGCACGCTTTCATTTTATGAGGAATAGGAGAGGGAAAATCTTGAGCATGTTCGACCTTAATTTTGGAAAATAATGTTGATTTTCCTTTCTCCTTCCTAATTTTCTGTTCCTTGGAAGTATTAAGCTTAAGGCTTTTACCTATCTTTTCTGTGCCAGTCAAAGTTGACTTAGAATTACTAGTAAAAGTCTTTTCAGTTTTAGGAACAAAAGCGTCAGTTTGAATTCCCTTATCCTGCTTAATAGAAGATATTTCTATGGAGAGATTATTTAGGACAGGTAAAGGCGGGGAATTTTTGAGATTTGAAATCTCCTCTAAAAGTTTTTCTATTTCAGCTCGGAAACCCACTCTTTCCGATTCTAGAGTTGCGTTCAATTCTACAATTTTACTAGCAACCTCTGGAATTTCCCAACAAGAGATAGGTTTATGAGAATGTAAACTATTTTCCCCGTTGGACGCTAAGTCTTTAGAGGAACTTTGGTCTGTTTGACCCTTTTTCGCAAGGATGCCCTCTAAGTGATGAACTTTAGAGTGCAATTTACTGCGTTCCTCAAATAATAGTTTAAAACTACTATGCGAATTGCTCAAATCAGACAGATAATTATTGCGTTCGAGTTCGCAATTGTTTAATTTATTTGTTAGTTCACTAATTTGAGCTTTTAATTTTACTTCTTGAGATTCAAGATTAGTGATTTTCTCACGCGCGTTTTCTAAATGGCAAGTAAGACTACCTCTTTCTTCTAAACTCTTGACTAAGTATTTGTAATTATTATCTAGTCTACTCTGTAACTCACTTATTGTAATACCCGTAAAATTTAATACGGGATTTTGATGTAATTAACTATATAATTATGTGACTTAGAAATTTTATTTAGGTGAAGAATCTCAAAAATTCGGGTAAACATAGACAACTAAAATAGAAGGAACACCCGAAAATGTTATGTTTGGACAAAAGAGGACTAAAATTCGGGTGATGGCAGCATTAAGTGAAGCCCAAATAAATTCGGGTGAAGCAATTTTCGGGTAATGTAAGTCCCTTTTAATCTAATATAATGCAAGCAACAAAGATAGCAACCTAGGATATGGTGAGATCGATTTTAGCTTAGGAGTGTTTTAGGTTGGCTTGATCAAGAAGACACAATGCTTGCAAAAGGAACAACATTTGAAACTAGGGCTTGGTGGATCTTTATATACCACATTAGTTGGTATATTAAAGCCCATCAAGCCCAAAACCTAATTAGCTCAAACAACTAATACTTAATTAAGTAAATTACAAACCCAAATAACATCTAAACCAAAGAACTAAATACACCAAAGACGGAAGCATCTAAAATATAAAGAACACAATAAAATGATCCTAACAGGTAAGAACAAAGGGAAGAATTCGGGCAAGATATTTCTTAACCTAAGAGGAAAAACTCGTCACCTCCTTGTCACCTACTTATCATCATTTACCTCAAAGTATATTTACACCCCATTAAGTGAAAAACAGAGAACATTTTCGAAACAAAGAAAAGAGAAGGAAAGAATCGCACAAAGAACTTGGCTAACAAAAGATGAGGGAGCTCGAGAAAATCCTAAAACTTCAAAGCTTCGGACGTGAGGTAGGTGAAATCTTTCATCTACAACACGTAAATATAATGTGTTTTATGTGATAAAGTATTTTGTTATGATCTTACGTGACTTACATGATGATTAGGTGAATTTTCGGGTGGCTATATGCGTTAAAAAACCCAGATTTTTGGGTTTGAATCTATGTTACGTGTTATAGTTGTATTTACATGGAAGTTGAATGAGTTAGGAATGTTTTCGGGTAGATGTTATTCGGGCACTTGAATGTTTTCGGGTGTTTGAATAGTTTTTGGGCATAGTACTTTGTACTGTAGTCTGGAATTTATATAAATTGGGATAGGTATACGTTACGTTTCCGGGTCTTTAATATTTTCGGACAAAGTATTTTCGAGTAACAAGGTTTTCGCAGAATAAAATATAATTTTCGGGTCTTTTAAATATTCTGAGTCAGAAAGGAAATTCGGCGAATTGTGTTTATTTTCGGGTAAAGAGTTTCGGGCCTTCGAAAGATATTCGGGCTCAAGTTTTCGGCGTTTAAAACTAAGATTTTCGGGTGGAATTGTCGGGCCACATTCTCGGGTCAAAACAGTTTCGGCGTCAGACTCATTTTCGGGCAGCAACTTTCGGGCTAGAATAAAATTCGGGTCTTTGTTAAAAAAAAAAAAAAAAGTCTTTTGGAGGAAAATTATTTTTTTGTCATTGAATGAGAAAAATATTCCGAGTCCAACGGGCATAGTCTATTCTAACGCCCGATTAAAAGTTTTCGAAATAATATTTTCAGGGAAGGCAGTTTTAATGGGTACTGTGACTTTTCATTTGCATAACACACATGCATTTCATACCAGTATGAGGGAGGAGTACCGTGTTGATACGGTAACGGTTTGATATAGTGATGAGCGGGGTAGATCGTGATTGCGTTGATGATTCGTAGAAGAATCGAGGTTAGCACTCATATATGACACCTGACGGCAGACAGGCGTGATCGATCTGTCTACTCGGGCGTGAACGTCCCGAGGTGCAAAACCGTCTTTTATGTTATTTTCGCGGAAGGAGCGACCTGGTAGGGCAGTAGCGTGAACGTCTAAACGCTATCAGTGTAGGCTACCGTGATTGTTATGGACGCGTGATAAATGAATTTTATGCTATATTTTATACTCCGTAAAAAGGCATTACCGGTTGGTTATTTATCTAAATTCCCTCGAATATCATGCATTCACATTTATATTTCATTTTCGATAGGTATTGGGAAAAAGAACTACAACCGGGAATATTCGGACTTGAAACAAATTTTGAGGAACCGTCGAGCCAAATATCGGCCCAAAAACCAATTGGGCCCAAGGGTAAAAATCAGCCCAAGAAGTAAAAGCCCAAGCCCAAGTGAATGAAGAAATAAAATGAAAAAAAAAAAAAAAGAAAGATCCTACAGACATATGGCACACAAAAGAAGAAAAAGAAAAAAAAGAAGCGACAAGGCCTCCTCACACGCATGAACGAGATGACGGCTTGGAGATACAACGCTCACTGCTCAAGGAAGAAAATCAAAATGCAATCTCACGCCGATCTTGAGCAACCCAGTGAAGATTTTGATGCACCTCCATCATCTGTAAATGAGGGCAGCAGCAAGAACAGAAGGAGGAGGGGGAGACGCAAGGGAAAGGGCTGTGAGCGTAGCTGTGTGTGTGGGTTGTGACCAAGGGCTGCAAACGAACCAGCGGAGGAGCAGCATAGCAGCGAGATATAGCGAGCTAGCTGTGGGTGTGTAAGAGGTGACTGTGAACGGATAAAGCTGCGACGGGGCTAAGAACAGAGGGCTGCGGCTGTGCTGAGAACGTGGGCAGCAGCAACGATAACCAGCGGGCGTAGCAAGGGGCAGCGAAAAGGAGCATAGAGAAGTTCACACACCCAACTCGCCCACCACCTGTTCGACAAAATTCCTCAGCGAAGAATGGGGATTAACTTCGAAGCCGAATTCAGGGAAGCATTTATGATATCTTCGATGTTAACTATGTTCTTTGTTGTGATCATGATGAGTGGCTAAATCCCGTAGTATTTGAGATTAGATGAACCCTAGCGAGATCGTACGTATGTTTTAAGTGTTGTTGTTTTGCTATTATTATGACTCGGTTATGAATTATGATATTATTTTGATTATGTCTATGTGGTCAAGATAATTTTTTGGGAAATCGTACGCTACGCTCGAGAGAGGGGCGGACGATTAAACCACTCGTAAACGAGCGGAATAAACTCATCGCTAGAGATAGGTTGAACTACCCCGCCGGATTAGAGTCAAATCTAATAGCGGGATTCTCCGTACCTTAATGCAGTCTTCGGTTAAGTAGTTAGGGAAGCTTGCCCAGTTACTTAATTCGTTGATTAGTTGTTTACGATTATTGTATGGTAAGGTTAGCTATATAAACTCGCACGCATGTTGTAGGAATCTCCACGGTCTAATAGATAGCTAAAATCTCATTACATTTGTCACTCATTTCGGTCGAACTAGGGGGATTCGAAGTCTCAAATACTTTGCTTTTATAAAGTCGTCCCAACATCGTTATTTTGTCAAACTTTTATTTTTTATTTAGTTTATCGTTATTTTATATTTTTATCAAATAAAAAAAAAAATTTACTAGGATATTTAAACAACGTTTTTCTAAAGCATTAGTTCCTTTGGGTTCGATACTCGAATACTTGCCATTTCTGTACTATTTTCGATAGGTACACTTGCCTGTTGAGCGTAGGATAGGTTTTCAATATTCGTTTTATTTTATTACTCGATCCGCTCGATCAAGTTTTTGGCGCCGTTGCCGGGGAACTATTGATTTTAGGAAAATTTTAGTTTACTATTCTAGCGATTTTTTTTTATTTCTTCTAGCTATCTATTTTATATATATTATCATCATCATTATTAATAATAATAATATTATCATAGTGATTATTATTATTATTATTATTATTATTATTATTATTATTATTATTTATTATTCGCACTCGCTTAATTTTATTTTTTAGCAATATATTATTATATATTTTTTTTTCCTTGTTCTTATTTCTAAATTTTCTTATTTTTATTTTTATTTTTATTTTTTGCTAGGTACGTGTACTTTGGTGCATGACCCGAAGGAACCCTTCGCTACCAATAGTTGAAGGAGACCCAAAGATCGAAAGGACTTTCCAACGCAACCTACGAGAAAACGCTAGGCTAGTCGAAGCACAAACCAATATGGCGGAACAAAATCAAGACAAGATGCCTTTGATCGCGAGAGAACCTCCGATGAGGGAGTTATGGAAAAGCAACACCGTAGGGACGGTCGGTTCTCCGATAGTCCTTCCTCAAGTCCCGAACAACTTCGAGCTGAAACATCATTGGCTTCAAATGCTTCAGACGACAGCTCAATACGATGGACTCTCCGAGGAAGATGCTTATCGCCATATCCGAGATTTTCTATCTGTCGCCGACGCAATACGAGTACAAGGCGTAAGCTCAGAAGCCATTCGACTGTACCTATTTCCATTCTCTCTGCGAGGCAATGCCAAGGAGTGGTTCAACCTGCTCCCTGAAAGATCCATTACCACATGGGACCAGATGCATGCTACCTTCATCAATCATTTCTTTCCACCTTCGAAGGCTCTCAAATTAAAGATGGACCTCACCGCATTCAAGCAAAAGGAGGGCGAAAATCTATATGACGTATGGACCAGATTCAAGGCGCTCTTGAACCGATTTCCTCAACACGGGATGACAAAGAGCGAGCAAATTCAGCGGTTCCACGAATCGTTGAACGATCACACCGTGCAATTATTGGACGGAGCGTGCAACGGAGGACTTTGTAATCTCAGCGCTACGGAGGGCTGGAATCTTATCGAGGACTATAGTGCAAATAGTTTTCGACGAGGGAGTTCTAGCAGCCGAGGCAAACCATCGGGAATGTACGATGTCGACAACGCCACTGCGGTAAACGCCAAGTTCGACGCCCTACAGCAACAAATTTCAGCGAACGGTCTCCAAATGCAAACGTTGATGAATGCGCTCCTTCCCACTCTAGCAGCAAAGCCGGCCGTTAATGTTATCCAAACGCAACCTGTTCCGAGGAACCCCGCGGCTGCCACACCTCCTCATTTATTTCCTACATATATTCCACCATGCGCTACATGCAGAGAAAACCACGACGCGGCTCATTGTCCAGCTACTATTCCGACGGAACAAGTCGATTACATGGGGAATTACCAAGGTCAACGAAATTTTGTCCCAAACCGAGTTCATCCGAATTTGGCCTATGGAAATCAACAACAAGCTCCGCCGGGCTTTCAACATCAAAGGACGCAGGGATACCATGGCGGAAATTCTGAGGCTGCCCAGGACAGTCGCGTAGACAAGCTCGAAGGGATGTTCGTTAAGCTCATGGGAAAACTCGACTCTCGCTTGGATAGTCAAGAAGTTCGACTGCAAAATACCGAGTCCTCTCTACGAGCCTTAGAGAAGCAATTTGGGCAGATCGCCGAATCAATCCAACAACGTCCTTCCGGTTCGTTGCCAAGTTACATCGAGACCAATCCAAAGGACCATCATGTGAAGGCGGTGACACTTCGTAACGGGAGAGAACTCGAAGAAGTGAGAAAACCAAACAAGAACGTTGAGCCCGAAAATGCAAACGGCGAAGCTGACAAGGAGGAAGAAGTGATAGCTAACCCACCTGTGACGACCCTCATTTACTAAATACTATTAGTGGCGGATTTCCGCAACGAAAGCCGCGGAAGACCCATTTTACAAAAACATTTTCGTAAAATAGAATATATTATAGTACATACGGGTTACAAAGTCGTATATTTACAAAGGCCGTAGCCCCAAAATATTCAAAATATCAAAACGCCCTAATGCCGCTCCACAGGTCTTCATCCATGTACAACCTCGCTCTCAAAAGTCCGTGGAGTTACCGCCATCAGCCTGCCTCAGTCGCGACGTACCTCGACGTCGGACTCGGTCGTACCTACAACACATAAAACTGAGCGATTGCCCAGTAGGTGAAAACATGCATGAATGCAGCGTGCGCTCACCCATCATCCCAAAATATCTCACCATAAATGCACGCTCGACTTTTTCCTCTCAATCCATCTTATCATATCTCGACACAGGGCCGTAGGTTAGACTCGACACCTCGCGCGCCCATAACAATCACGGTAGCCTACACTGATAGCGTTTAGACGATCACGCTACTGCCCTACCAGGTCGCTCCTTCCGCGAAAATAATATAAAAGACGGTAGCCTACACTGATAGCGTTTAGACGTTCACGCTACTGCCCTACCAGGTCGCTCCTTCCGTGAAAATAACATAAAAGACGGTTTTGCACCTCGGGACGTTCACGCCCGAGTAGACAGATCGATCACGCCTGTCTGCCGTCAGGTGTCATATATGAGTACTAACCTCGATTCTTCTACGAATCATCAACGCGATCACGATCTACCCCGCTCGTTGACACTATACAGTGTCACCGTGTCCACACGGTCATCACTCACTCGTACTGATATGAAATGCATGTGTGATATACAAATGAAATGCCACAGTACACATTAAAACTACCTTCCCTGAAAATATTATTTTGAACCTGTAAAATTTATTTCGAAAACTTTTAATCGGGCGTTAAAATAGACTATGCCCGTTGGACTCGGAGCATTTTTCTCATTCAATGATGTAAAAATAATTTTCCTCCAAAAGACTTTTTTTTTTTTTTTGAACAAAGACCCGAATTTTATTCGAGCCCGAAAGTTGCTGCCCGAAAATGAGTCTGACGCCGAAAATGTTTTGACCCGAAAATGTGGCCCGACAGTTCCATCCGAAAATCTTAGTTTTAAACGCCGAAAACTTGAGCCCGAATATCTTTCGAAGGCCCGAAACTCTTTACCCGAAAATAAACACAATTCGCCGAATTTCCTTTCTAACTCAGAATATTTTAAAAGACCCGAAAATTATATTTTTTTCTGCGAAAACCTTGTTACCCGAAAACACTTTGTCCGAAAATATTAAAGACCCAGAAACGTATACCTATCCGAATTTATATAAATTCCAGACTACAGTACAAAGTACTATGCCCAAAAACTATTCAAACACCCGAAAACATTCAAGTGCCCGAATAACATCTACTCGAAAATATTCCTAACTCATTCAACTTCCATGTAAATACAACTATAACACGTAACATAGATTCTGTTAGTCCCTTTTCATCTAATATAATGCAAGCAACAAAGAAAGCAACCTAGAATGATTTTAACTTGAGAGTGTTTAGGTTAGCTTGTTCAAGAAGGCACAATACTTGCAAAAGAGGAACACTTGAAACTAGGGCTTGGTGGGTCTTTATATACCACATTAGTTGGTATATTAAAGCCCATCAAGCCCAAAACCTAATTAGCCCAAACAACTAATACTTATAATAAAGTAAATTACAAACCCAAATAACATCTAGACCAAAGAACTAAATACACTAAAGACGGAAGCATCTAAAATATAAAGAACACAATAAATGATCTTAACAATCTCCCCCTTTGTGTTCTTTTTAAATCTTCTGCTTGGATGCTCCGACCTTGGGGTCCACCGTCTTGTACGTAAAGCTTCGAAGTCCGAGCTTGACTTCGTAGTTACGTAACCACCTTCGAAGAGCCAGTCTTTCATCGATCTTCCCTCGAAGTAATCTGAACTTCATCTGGCTATCGAGGTCTTCTTCTTCCATCTCCTGGATAATCCTTGTCAACTTTCTTGAAATAATTAGAACAGTCCCGTCGGAGAACTTTGGGATCTCCGAGGTCTTCATCAATCTCTTCTCACCTTTGTAGTTGACGTAGACTATCGAGGGGTCCTCACCTTCAAAGACGTTTCCTTCAGAGATGTTGGGGTCATCCGGGACTTCGAAGTTAGGCTTTGTGAGGTTCACTTTCTTCATATTGCTTTCCAGTGCCATCTGAAGGTCGTGGGAAGCATTATAATTGATCTGGCGCAACATGAACCTTTTGAGTGTAGCAAGGCCTATCTTCAAAGCAGGGTCCTTTTTCAGCTGTCCTAGATACCTGTACGTCGAGAATATTCTCTCGACATCAGGGTGTCTAATGTAGATTAGGTCCGCTTCGCTGATGTCTTCAACCTTCCCGTCCTCCCTTTCAACTTTGTAAACTGGATAGGGAATTTGGTTGAAGTACTCGACTCTGACTCCCGTCACCCTTTTGATCATTTTCTTCCTTGATTCGTCTTTTCGAAGGCGATCCAGATTGTCGCCTCGTCCTCTGAAACTCATCATCATTCGCAGACTTAGGACATAGAATCTTGCCCTTCGTCCCGTCAGATGAGTCATCCCACTCAGCTCCAGTTCATCAGGCTTGGTGATACGCTCGGGTTTCCTCCATATTCGTTTCCGAAACTCTTCCTGGTAAGGTGCCACGATTTTGGCATTTTCCCATGGGAGCTCCGAAATCTTCGGGGTCTCTCTTGGCGGAGGGTTGTACATGTCGTACCATCGGTTGGCGTGCTCCAAGAGAACAGGAAGTTCGGGGATTTCTGCTTCGTAGTCCTCCCCTTCTTCCAGCTCCTTGTCTTCTATTCTGACAAGTTCAACCTCTGCATTCCTTAGGAGCTGTCGAGCGTTATCAAACATAGCCTTTGAGAACTGTTCTGTAACCGGTCTTTTGAGCCATCCTTCGTTCATAATGTACGCCTCCACTTCAGTGTGTGGTTGGAGGTAATCTTCGAGGTTGAATGGCTCTAAGTCCGGTTGTGTAGCAATGTAGGGCGAAAGAGGTGGGCTTCGGCTTTTTCTGGCTTCGTGGGTGGTGGAAGGAGGATTTGGGGTGGTGGTTCTTTGGACTGTATGTGTATGGATTTCCGAGGTCGACGTTGCTTCGCCAAGGAAGAGTGTCTGGTTCGGCCCTGGCGCCGCTTGTCTTCCTCGAGAACCTCTTCGTGTGGGTTGTTGGGTTTGTGTTGTAGGGCCTGCTGCTGATCTGCCCTGTGATGGTGTGCTTCGTCGTACAGATGCTCCGGAGGAGGATAGGCGTTGACGCTTCTCCCCCTCACGGCGATCCTGGTCGTCAGGATCGTCGTGCCGTCTTCGGATTGTTGAGGTGTCGTCTCGGCACGTTTCTGTTGACGGTATGTTTTGTTGCGCGAGCAGCATTTTTTGGACCGTCACGAGCGCGGGGTGCTTCGGGTCCACTCCTATGAGACGGGCAGTGAAGATGTCCCATAGGTCGAGCAGTGGCATGGTCTGGGGGTTCGGATGAGGAGGTGGGGGTAGTGGGGAACGTGACGGGGGTTCGTCGACAACTGGAGCTTTGCCTCTGTCCGGCGCAGCAGCCGTAATGAGTGACTGCATGCGCGGGACAGCCACTTGCTCGAGAAATTCGGCAAGTCTCCGTTCAAGGTATGTCACCGTCACGTACGGGGAATCACCGCCGGAGCCACGAAGGCCTTCCGTTTGCACCCCGAAGTGGTGGGGTGGCCAGTTTCGCGGGAAGTCGATGGGACTTCGGGCGGCACTGGACTTCCGACCTGTCCTTGCGGTTCCTCACGAGGAAGGACCGCTCCGGTCGTTAGGGCCACGTCACACAGACGGGCGAAGACGGATCTCTCACCGGGGCCACTTAGGCGTCCCGTTGGCACGCGTTCGATCGTGATGTTCGGACGGTGGCCCTCTGACGAAGACGATGTGAGGTCGTCGTCATCGGGACTTCCGTCCAATCCTAGAAGTGCCTCAATCATGGGCGCCTCTATGGACGTTGAGGCCTGTTCGGTGACAGGCGGAGGATGTGATGGTTGAGGGTCGGGGCTTTTTGAGACGATCGGTTGTTGGGAACCGGCCGAATGGCTAAGGCTCGTGGTATGCGCCGTTGGGTCGATGTCGGCGGCTTCTATCCTAAGGGGTGACCCGGCTTGTAGTGGAGTGGGGATTGGAGGAATGCGACGACGTCTATGGATAAGCGTGCTGTCATCGTCGTCGTCAGAGAGTCGTCGCTCATGTGTTGGCGTTGAGGAGCGGGCGACGGCTGCCTCGTGGAGGGTGGTGGTGACGGTGGGCGGAGTATGGGCATCCCGTCGTCGCCGTCCGAGTCGGAGACGTCGCTCAACATTTGTCGTTGAAGAGCACGCGACGTCGGCGGGATCGGCGATGTGCGGCTGACAGGAGATGGTGGTGGGATGGGTGTGATAAGTGGTGGTGAGAGCTGTCGAACGGGTATTTGTTGTTCGACAGGTGTTGGTGGTGTGGATGATTGGGTAATTGATGGAATGGCTGGTTGGTGAGTGTATGACTGAGGAATGGATGAGGAAGCTGCCTCCGGCCCGGTTCTAGGACCTTCATCGGCAGAGTGGGAGGCCCCGGGGTTAGGTTCGAGGGGGTTTTCTCGAACCATGGGGGCGTATACATTGTACTGGCGGCAGTAGTCTTCTATCATGTGCTGCTCCGCCAGTGACAAGAGGGATGAAGGGATGGGCATCGGCCGCCGCGCGTATTTCTCATCGACCTTCCCCTTCTGAAGGTATTGAGCTTTGGCGGGGTGACATATTCGTCGGCGGGCCGGGTTGGTATCCCAGGCAGTGATTGCATAAAGTGGTGGATCATTAGCCCGAACCACCTGGAATATGGAAGGTACTGCGTCTTCTTGCCCTTCGTTCGCTGCATCATTTGGTCGTCGAGGTCCAACATGATGAGCTTGGCATAATCTACGTTTTTGTTGAAGGCAATGCCGTGGAAGATCCGCAGTATCGTGATGTTGCACCTGTCGTGCCCTGAGTGCTTTGGTGAGAAGCACTTATTGACAAGCGCAAAAAGTGTCCGCCATGGATGCGGGAGCATGGACTGTTGGATCTGAGAGAGGAATTTGACGGGCGTGAAGTAGCCCATTCTTTGAATGTCCTCGAGAAGCTCATCCTCAGAAGCCTCATACTCATTCTCCGGTCGGCTGGGCAGGCGGAGAACATGGCGGATTAATTCGCGGGTGACCTCGACCGTCTGGCCCGCGAGTTTTGCTTCGTAGTATAAGCTATTGTCTGGTGCCACCTTCGTCTGCAGCGTCCCCCAAAATTGTTGAAGGTAAACGGAGGGGACTGGTACAGCGGCCGAGAAGGCATACCAGAGGTGATGGTGTCTCAATATCGCAGGAATAATGGGTTCCTTCCCTTTGAAGACTTCCAAGTCAAGTTTGAAGTTGTTGTCCTTCGGAATGACCCATTTGGACGTTGGGTATACCAGATCTGTTGGTGTCGTATTCATATTATTTTTTTTTTGAGTGGGGCGACTCTTCGTTTTTTTTGTTTTGTTTTTTTTTGTTTTGTTTGCCCTCTTCTTTTTTGTTGTTCCGAACACCTGGATTTGTTAAACCTGCGATGATAGAGTAACCATTAGTTTATACAGTAATAAGAAGCATAAGGTAACATGATTTGAATAGGTGAAAACAAGTTAGAGATCAAAAAGTGTTTAAGTGTTTTGGGCTATGAAAATTTGATGTTTTAATTTTGGGCCCAAAAACAGTTTCAGCCCATTTAAATCATGGATTTGAAAAAACTTAGAATCCTGTCGCGAATTGAAAAATGAAAGTTCTTGAGGAAAATTCTAAGTATAGTTCGCGAAGCAGATGATAAAAACAATTAAGTGTCGATCGCGATATGAGAGTTTGGTTAGTTCGCAAAAAGCTTTACGAATCCTGTTTCGCGAATGTGAGAAAAGGTTCGAGAACTGAAAGACTTTGCGAATTGAGATTGTGTTCTCGAATTGAAGTGTAAATGAGTTCGCGAAATTGGTAAGGATTTGGAAAGGAATGTTAGATTCGCAATCTAAAAGTTTGGGAATTGAAAAATAAGTTCGCGATATAAAAATGATTTCGAATTGAGAGCTGTTCGCGAACTTGAGGAGTTGGCAAAGTTTGAGTGAGATTCGCGATATGAAAGTTTTTGCGAATCCTAGTTTCGCGAATATTAGAATAGGTTCGAGAACTGAACGATTTGCGAATTGGGATTTTGTTCTCGAATTGAGGTGAAAGTGCGTTCGCGAAAAAATGTAGGGATTCGGGAAAGTACATTTGGTTCGCGATCTTGAAGTTTGCGAATTGAGAAATAAGTTCGCGATTTAAAGATGATTTCGAATTGAGAGTGGTTCGCGAACTTGAGGACTTGGCGAAGTTTGAGCGAGGTTCGCGATATGGAAGTTGGCGAATTGAGGAAAGAGCGGTTCTTACTTTCGCGAATGCGGAACGAGTTCGCGAACTATTGAGAGTTCGCGAACATGGAGAACTTCGCGGGCTTAAGTGGAATGCGCGAAAAACATGTTGGAGACTTCGAAAGACGCGCTAGAAGGATCAAAAAGGAGCCGAGTTCGCGAATCATGAAGATGCATCGTGTTCATCAACCGCGAAGTGCAGAAAGTTCCAGATTCGCCAAAATCATCATCAGCAAAGTAAAGATCTGCAGAAAAACGAGTATTTAAGAGTAGTCTTACCACAACAACACGAGAGAAGAGGATTTGAAAGCTAAAAAGCGGGTTTCGTCGTGATTTGAGTGGTTTTATCTCACGGATGAATAGTAGATCGAGAGAGAATTCGTGAAACTTGTTAACCCTAATTTTGAAATGTGACGGCGACTGTAGCTTCGAGAAATTTAGGGTTTAAAGCAGTTGGAACTTCGCAGGCCTGAAAGATTTTGGGCTGTAAGAGAACATTAGGCCCGTTCGAGAGTTCGCGAATCGTGCGATGAATTCGCGAAGTAGGGTTGATGCAAACTGGGCCTGAAAGATGAAAGAAGCCCATTCTGATGATTCGCGAATCAAAAGTGAAGTTGAAGAACTGGGCCGAAAAGTGAGAAAAGAAGGCCCAATACTGGTTTTTTGAATTTCGCGAATTGGCTCAAATGCATTAGTGATTGTGGGCTCAATTTTTAACTTAACTCCCCCTCAAAATGTGCACTCTTAGAAAATACATTTCAAGTTAAAATATAACAAGAAGACTAAAAATTACTCCCCCTAAATTTTTGGAATGGTGATCATCTTTTAAACTTTATAAAAGGTTGAAATAGGCAAAAATCACGTTATGCTTCCCGATTCAACATGCCTAACTTTGAAACGAGAAACATGAAACGTTTTTCATCCAAAGCCTTTGTGAAAAGATCGGCAAGTTGAACTTCGGTGTTGACGAAGTACATTGTGATTGTGCCTTTTTCGACATGATCTTTTATAAAGTGATATCGAAGGTCTATATGTTTAGTGCGGGAATGATGGACGGGATTACAGGTAATGGCAATAGCGCTCTTCGAGTCGCTGTAAATTGGAATGTTATTGAAAACAAACCCGTAATCCTGCAGTTGCGTTCGCAACCACAGGATTTGAGAGCAGCAACTGGCCGCAGCAACGTACTCTGCTTCGGCGGTTGACGTGGACACACAGTTTTGTTTCTTAGATGACCAACTTACTAGTTTGTCACCTAAGAACTGTATTCCACCCGAGGTGCTCTTCCTGTCCATCCTACAACCTGCAAAATCGGCATCCGTAAAGCCAAGTAATTGAAAGTTAGAGTTCTTGGGATACCAGAGTCCGAGTGTCGGTGTTCCCTTGAGATAGCGTAAGATCCTCTTCACTGCAAGCATGTGCGACTCCTTCGGATCGGCTTGAAAGCGCGCGCACAGGCAAGTGGAGAAGACAATATCCGGCCGACTTGCTGTCAGATACAGAAGCGATCCTATCATTCCTCTGTATGTAGACGGGTTGACTGATTTGCCCGATGGATCTGCGGCTAATTTGCACGAAGTCGACATCGGGGTACTTTTAGATGGGGAATTTTCCATGTTGTACTTTTAAGTATGTCTTGAATGTACTTCGATTGACTGATGAAGATTCCTTCTGGGAGTTGCTTGACTTGCAGTCCAAGGAAGAAGTTGAGCTCTCCCATCATGCTCATTTCAAACTTTGTCTTCATCAGTTCCCCGAACTCCGCGCACAATATGGGGTTTGTGGATCCAAAAATAATGTCGTCGACGTAAATCTGTACAAGAAGAATTTCAGACTTGCGTCGCTTGATGAAGAGGGTGGTGTCGATTTGCCCTTTAGTGAAGCCTGACTCGATCAGAAAGTCAGATAGCACCTCGTACCATGCTCGGGGTGCTTGCTTAAGTCCGTAAAGTGCCTTCTCGAGGAAGTACACAAGTCAGGGTGGGCTTGGCTTACGAATCCTTCAGGTTGTGCCACGTAGACTTCTTCTTTCAAGACGCCGTTGAGGAAGGCTGTCTTGACGTCCATCTGATACACCGTGAAGTCTTTGTGGGCTGCGAAGGCTAGGAAAATCCGAATTGCTTCGATTCGCGCTACGGGTGCGAAGGTCTCGTCGTAGTCGATTCCCTCTTGCTGGTTGTAGCCCTTCGCGACTAGCCTTGCCTTGTTGCGAATTACGACACCGTCTTCATCTTTCTTATTCTTGAATACCCACTTCGTACCGATAATCGTCTTTCCTTGAGGTCTCGGTACGAGTTTCCACACTTTCAGTCTTTCGAACTGATGGATTTCCTCTTGCATTGCGTTTACCCAGTCTGGGTCTTTTAGCGCGTCTCCAACTTTGCTCGGCTCAGCCTGGCTGAGAAAGCAGGCATATAGATTTTCATTTATTGTTGATGATCTTGTACTAACTCCTTGGTCTGGATTTCCAATAATTTGAGACGTCGGATGGGCTCGAGTCCACTTCCTTTGATGAGGAAGAGGTTGTTCTTGCTCGTCCTGTGCGGGTTCTTCACCTGTTGTCTCGGGAGTGCTGGAAATTTCGATCGGGGAGTGAGGCTCTATGTCTAGGGAAATGTCTTCTTCAGTTGAGGCTTCAGGGGAAATAGTGACTTCTATATGTGACGTTGAGGGAGATGCATCAGCTTCGTGTTGGCCTACGGGAGAAGCTGGTGCGTCACTATTTTGGGGTTGGTGAGGAGGTTGAGCTGATCGACGATCGTGGATGGCTAGATCTTCGAAAAGCAGCTCCCATGCGTCGTCGCTCTTGTGGGATGTCGATGCTACCTCCTCGAATGTAGGACTGGGCTGATCGTCTGTCAGCACTCTAATTAGTCCCGGTTCTGGCCTGATTTGGACAGAAGCGTTCGGTTGTAGTACGGGTCCTGAACTGATGTATTCAGAAGCCACAGGCGCTTCGTCGAAAGTAACGTTTATGCTTTCCATAACAGTCCTTCTATCTTTGAGATAGACTCTATAGGCCTTCGAAGTAGCCGAATATCCAATGAACACTCCTTCGATGGCCTTCGGGTCGAGCTTCCCTCGATCAACTCGGTCATTAGCTACAAAGCACTTGCAGCCGAAAATCCGTAGATATTTGATGTTTGGGACCCTTTGGTTGATTAGCTCGTACGGAGTCTTCCCAAATCTCTTGTGAATGCTCGTTCGGTTTTGCGTGTAACACGCCGTGTTTACTGCCTCGGCCCATAGAAAGTGTGGAAGTCCTGATTGAATTAGCATTGTCCGGGCTGCTTCGATAAGGGTCCGGTTCTTCCTTTCCACTACTCCATTTTGTTGAGGGGTTTTGCGGCCGAGAACTGCTGAGAGATTCCTAACGAGGTGTAGAAGTCACTGAGGACCTTGTTCTTGAACTCAGTGCCATTATCTGTGCGGATCACTTGGATGTTGCTCTCAAGCAGGTTCTGAGTCGTCTTCACAAAAGAGATGATGATTTCAGGGGTCTCGTCCTTCGTTTTAAGATATCTCGTCCATGTGTACCTCGAGTAGTCATCTACAATGACTAATACGTATTTTCTTCCATTTATGCTTTGTATCCTCATTGGCCCGCATAAATCCATGTGTAGCAGCTCAGTGGGCGAGAGGTCGAGGCCACGTGTTTTGATGAATGAGATGCCTTCTTCATCTTTCCCATTTCGCACGCCGAACATAGATGCTCTTTGTGGTACTTCAATGCTGGGAGTCCTGTGACTAGCTTATCTTTGTATAGTTTATTCAGCGTTTTGAAGTTGATATGGGACATCCGTCTGTGCCAAAGGTCATTTTGCTGGTGTGATGCCTTTGTCATCAGACAGATGGCGGATGAAGGTCGAAGGGTCTTCAGATTGATTGTGTAGAGATTTGTCTTCCTCGTGCCTGTGAGGAGTTCCCTACCCTGCTCGTTGCTGATGGTGCATTCGTCAGACTGGAAGGTGACCGTCAGCCTTCTATCGCAGAACTGGCCAATGCTGAAGAGGTTGTGTCCAAGTCCTTCGACGAGCGAGACATCCCTGATTGTGAGGTTGTCATGGATGAGGTCTCCGTGTCCTATGATCGGAGCCGCGTGATTATTTCCGAAGCGCACGTTACCGCCAAAGCGGGCTTTGTAGTTGCTCAGCAGCTCTTTTCTCCCTGTCATGTGTGTGGAGCAACCTGAATCGAGATACCACACATGACAGATCTGCAAAAATAATCAAGAGAGGTCAGTAACCCGATAACGGTCGGGTTCCCCTTGGTTATTTTCGACACGCAAGCATAGATGAAATAAAGAATCAGCTAAGTAATCTACTATGCTTGGACTTGTTTTGGGAACCCAAATCTGGCGTGTGCCTGATTTGGTCGTGATGGATTCGAGTTCCCTTTTTGTGACCCAAATTTGTTTCGTTTTGAGCGGTTGCGTTTTGATTTTGGGCACGTAATGCTTGGGCTCGGTTTTCTTCTTGTTTTTGCGAGATATTTGATCTGGCTTTTTCTCGAGCCTTGAAGCATTTTGTGGTCTCGCCTTTGGTTGGGGATTTGAGCTTGCAACCTTCTTGGCTTTTACTTCGGGGAAGTGTGCAAAGAGAGGGTTAGTTCGCGAGTTAGGTATAGAAATCAAAGTTCGCGACTTTGATGTGTGCCTTTTAGTTTGCGAGTCTAGTGTGTGTGTGTGGGTTTGCGAAATAAGTTGCCTGCTAAGTTTCGGGTCTGAAATCCTTTTAGACTTAGAAATAAAACTAGCAGCATTTTTCAACACATTAACACACTCAAGACGATTCTTACAAAACAAAAAGGGAGACATTTTAGTTTTCGTTTTCATTTGCTCCTTTTTGTGAACAGCAACGTCTCCTTTTGTCTCGTCTTGGTTTGCCCTCCACTTCACGCTCTTTTCCCAAGATGCTTTTCCTGTCGATGCAGAAGAGGCCTTGTTAGTGATCTTCGTGGTGCGACCTATAACCGGCTTATCTAATTCTTTATTCTTGAAGAGTTTTGTGTGTGACGTTGTCAAAATGAAAGGAGTGTGTGTAGGGATCGTGTGGGGTCTAGTGCTTATTTGATCCTTAAATGATGAAATTACTGCGAGTAAAATGTCTTTCTCTAGTTGAGAGAGTTGCTCGAGTGATTCCATCGATGCTCGTAATTTGAAATTTTCTTTATGCGAAAAAGGGATGTAAGCTCTAGGCAACGTTCCCATATGCTTCGAATTCTTCGGTGCTTCTTCAACGACCTTTTGAGAGGGCGGTGCACTAGCCTGGAGACAGTTATCAATCGAGGGTTTTTCCTTTGTCTTGTAACTTTCGTTCAGGCTAGGGTAATCGAACGGTTTTTCGGCCCGATCGCTCCCTTCTCCTGTCGTTGGTTCGCTTTTTGACGACTGAATGAAGCGTATGAGCGATAGATCCAGATAACTACTATCGTACGAGTGGGAGTTTTCTTGGCTTCAGGTATGATGGTCTTAACGAAGCCTAACCCCCCTCGTGGATTGTAGAACCTAGTATCTTTGGGCTGACTCAGAAACATGGTTCGTTCTAATACTGTTCTGATAGCCCTCGTTTCGTGATAATGTCTTCTAGGCTCTTTATCTTAGCATATAGCCCAGCGCGTTCGCTATTCATCAGATTATACTCGCTAGTTTTATTTATTCGCTCATTCTCACTCTTCCTATAATTCGCCGTCAACTCTTCAAGTTTTTTATTTGTTTAGCAATTTCCTCATCTCGACTAGCTACCCTAAGATTTGCAGCTTCTAATCGACAATTCAGGGAACCAATATCGCTTAGTCGATTAATGAGGGATGCACGGTTGTTAGCTAATTGGGCTTCTAGTTCTCTAATTCTATCATTATTGCTAGAAGTTTCGTTTCTATCGCATTCTAGGGTCGCTATCCTATTCATTAATTCACTAATTATCATTTGATTTTCCTAAGTCTTGTTCTGATGTACTCAAGCTATTTTCTAATCTTTCTACTTCTTCTAGGGTCATGGTTAGAATAGCTTGAGTTTTTGCTAATTTCTTTTCTAAAGACTTAGTATTTTTACGTTCTTTACTTAGGACCTCTATTTTATTTTGTAGATTTAAAAGCATACTCTCGTTGAAAGAATATACCTCCTCGCCGTTGCACGATTTGTCTACCTCGTTCGTGCTGGTGCTGGTGCTAGCTTCCGACTGCTCCTCCTCGTCTGATCCGTCTCCTTCCAGCCCTGCCATCAGGGCAAGGTTCTCGGGCTCACATTCCGTGGAGTCCTCGAGCCAGTGGTCCTGCTCGGCCACTAGTACTTTGCCTTGATTCTTCTGCCTGATCAACTGCAGCTTCCTGAGATAATACTCTTCGTCCTTCTTTTTCTTCGGAAGGGGACAGTCATTGGCAAAGTGCCCTGGTTTGCCACAGTTGTAGCATTTTCTTGGTTCGGCTGGGGCCTTCGTTTCAGCTGGCTGAAATGGTCGGGTCTGAGGATTAGGTCCTGACGAGATCCTTTGTCTGTTGGACGAGGATGATGATTTCTTGAAGAACTTTTTGTTCATCATCTTCGTTACCAGAGCCAAGTGCTTCTGGAGCTCCTTCATCTCCGGATCGGAGTCCGAGCCTGAGTCATCTTCGGAGGTGGAGGGGCTCGGGATCTTGACGGCTTTGCCTTTACTCAGCTTTGCGCTCTTCTTGTCCGTCACTAAGGCTAGTGAGTCGGCCACAGCCTTATTCTTCTGCTCCTCCACCCCCTCGTTTACGTCATCTGAATGCTGCTCGAGGCTCTCGTAGATGCTGTGGATGTCAATTTCATCGAGGTCCTTGTTCTGCCTGAAATTTGTGGCAATCTTCTTCCACTCAGGCTGTAATGATGTAAGGAATCTTACATTTAGCTCCAAGTTGGACTTCATGATGCTGATCTTCCGCAGCTCATTGGTTTGGATCATAAACCTACGATAGGTTTCACCAATTGGCTCGCCCTGTCGAGCCTTGAAGGAGTCGTAAGCCGCCAGTGTTGGCTTTCTTGGCTCTTAAACCGATATCAGTGCCCTGCATCAATTTAGAGATCTCGTCGAACATTTCCTTGGCAGTCTGGAAGCTATCTACCTGAATGTAGATTTCATTTGGCATGGCTTGTAGGAGGTAGGTCTTAGCCATGAGGTCTGCCCCAACGCTTCGTCTCTCAAAATCAGTGTAGTCGGCTGGAGACTTGGGTACTATCTGTGGAAGGACGGGAGGAGTCACGGTGTTGTCCCCGGGGAGTGTGGTCGTAAATGTTTCGGGGCCGCTTTGGAGTGATCGGATCATTTCCTCTCCGTTGTCTTTGATCTCCAGGAAGTTAAAGAATCTGTTCTTCCAGATAGAGAACTCGCCTCTTCGCAGCACTGGTGGTCTGACGTCGCTTCCCATGGCAAGTGTGTCCATCCTATATTAGATGTGGGTGATCTTTAAACGTGTGTGGAACTTTGAAGTGTTGAAACTTGAATTTAGTGAGGTTCGCGAACTGTAGCTGGATTCGTGAAGTCGAAGGGTTCGCGAACTTGAGCTGGATAGCGAATTGAAGACCGGTTCGTGATCTACTTTGGCGAAGTGAGATCACGGGTTGGCAAATTGATTCGCGAAGCTGAACTGACGATTGGCGAATCGAAAGATCGCGGATGAGGTGGGGTTCGTGAAGTGGCCTGAGCTTCGTGATCCTGGTTCGCGTGTTGAGGTTCGCGGATGTAGCGGAACACTTCGCGAATTGAAGTTCGCGAGAGTGGCGGTTCGCAAAGCAGAGAGGTTCGCGAATTCTTTTTCTGTTCCGCGAATGATGAACAGGATGAAGATCTTCAAGCTGAAACCCAGAAAAATCCGAAAATCTTGCTGAAAATGCCCAAAATCTGCCCAGAAATGCTGTTTTTGCTGGAAAAAGTTCCCCAAAACCAGAAAAAGGCCGAGAAACCCCAAAAACAGCTCAGAAAAGGCAGAAAAACAGCCAAAGTAGCTCAAAAACAGCCTAAATAAAGTGACGAAAATAGCTCAAAAACTCCAAAAATGGCTTCAAAGTTCCCTCACGCTTGCTCTGATACCACTTGTTAGTCCCTTTTCATCTAATATAATGCAAGCAACAAAGAAAGCAACCTAGAATGATTTTAGCTTGAGAGTGTTTAGGTTAGCTTGTTCAAGAAGGCACAATACTTGCAAAAGAGGAACACTTGAAACTAGGGCTTGGTGGGTCTTTATATACCACATTAGTTGGTATATTAAAGCCCATCAAGCCCAAAACCTAATTAGCCCAAACAACTAATACTTATAATAAAGTAAATTACAAACCCAAATAACATCTAGACCAAAGAACTAAATACACTAAAGATGGAATCATCTAAAATATAAAGAACACAATAAATGATCCTAACAGATTCAAACCCAAAAATCTGTGTTTTTAACGCATATAGCCACCCGAAAATTCACCAAATCATCATGTAAGTCACGTAAGATCATAACAAAATACGTTATCACATAAAACACATAATATTTTCGTGTTTGTAGATGAAAGATTTCACTTACCTCACGTCCGAAGTTTACGTGTTCTAAGATTTTTCCGAGCTCTCGATCGTTGGTTATTGTGTTTGAAGGTTTTCTTCTCCCCTTTTCTTCTCCTTTCTTGGTTTCGAAAATGTTCTCTGTTTTTCACTTAATGGGGTATAGATATACTTTGAGGTAAATGATGATAAGTAGGTGACAAGGAGGTGACGAGTTTTTCCTCTTAGGTTAAGAAATGTCTTGCCCGAAAATTATTTACACTTCACCCGAATTTCACTTTGTCTTTACCCGAATTCTTCCCTTTGTTCTTACCCGAAAATTGCTTCACCCGAATTTATTTGGGCTTTACCTTAATGCTGCCATCACCCGAATTTTAGCCCTCTTTTGTCCAAACATAACATTTTCGGGTGTTCCTTCTATTTAGTTGTCTATGTTTACCCGAATTTTTGAGATTCTTCACCTAAATAAAATTTCTAAGTAACATAATCATATAGTTAATTACATCAAAATCCCGTATTAAATTTTACGGGTATTACATCCTCCTCCCCTTAAAAGAATTTCGTCCCCGAAATTACGCCAATTGGAACAATTCGGGATAACGATTTCTCATATCGTCCTCTCGCTCCCAATTGGCTTCTTCAATTGCTTGATTCCGCCACAATACTTTGACTAACGGAATGTTTTTATTCCGAAGTCGTTTTATTTCCTGCATCAAAATCTCTACCGGCTTTTCTTCATAACTTAGGTCTGGCCTCAACTGCTGATAAGAAAACTCGTTCTCCACCACCTGGCTTGGGTTCGCGATGTATTTTCGTAATGTTGATACGTGGAATACATCGTGGACCTGTGACAGTGAAGCTGGTAATTCTAACTGATACGCGACCTCGCCGACTCGTTTAAAAATTTTAAATGGGCCTATATATCTTGGACTCAACTTGCCTTTTCGTCCGAATCGCTTTACGCATTTCATCGGGGATATCTTCAAAAATACCCAGTCGTCTTCTGCGAATTCCAATGGCCTCCGTCTCTGATCAGCATAGCTCTTTTGTCTACTCTGAGCCGTTCGCATTTTCTCCCGAATTTTCTCTATGGCTTCCGTGATTTCACGTATCATGTCGGGGCCTAATAATGTTCGCTCGCCGACTTCATCCCAGTGTACTGGAGATCGGCATTTACGCCCGTATAAGACCTCGTACGGTGCCATCCCAATCGTCGCGTGATAGCTATTATTGTATGAGAACTCGATCAATGGGAGGTATTTACTCCAATTTCCCTTGAAGTCTAGTACGCATGCACGTAATATATCCTCAAGGGTTTGGATCGTTCGTTCGGATTGTCCGTCTGTCTGAGGATGGTAGGCGGTACTGAACGAGAGTTTGGTTCCCATTGCTTTCTGTAAACTTCTCCAGAAATTTGATAGAAATCTCGGATCTCGATCCGAGACGATAGAAGATGGAATCCCATGGAGTCGAACTATTTCCTGAATATATAACTCCGCGTACCGCTCCATGGAAAAGGTTGAGCTAATCGGCAGAAAATGAGCAGATTTGGTTAGGCGATCAACAATCACCCAAATGGCGTCGTGGCCTTTTACAGTCTTCGGTAAGCTGACGACAAAATCCATCGTAATGTGGTCCCACTTCCATTCTGGAATTGGTAGGGGTTGTAAGGTCCCTGCCGGTCGTTTGTGTTCCGCCTTAACCTGCTGACATGTTAGACATTGACTTATGAATGCCGCAATGTCCTTCTTTATTCCTGGCCACCAGTAGGTTGTTCGTAAATCTTGATACATTTTTGTAGCACCTGGGCGTACCGAGTATGTCGTGGCGTGTGCTTCCGTCATTATGGTTCGTCGTAGCTCCTCGTCATTGGGTACATATAAGCGATTCTTGTATCGTAAACTCCCGTCTTCTCGTATTTCGAAGTCGGGTGGTGCTTGCTCCATTTGCGCACTTCGGATCTTCAAGTAGAGCTCGTCTTCTTCTTGTGTCTTCCTGATCCTTTCTAGTAATGTGGGCTGAAGGGTCAGTGCTGCTAATTTCGTTTCAACCTCGCCCAAATTTATTATTTCCACTTCAAGTCTGCAAAGTTCTGCATTTACGGTTTTTCGGCTTAATGCATCGGCGACTACGTTCGCTTTGCCTGGATGGTAATTGATCACGCAGTCGTAGTCCTTAACGAGTTCTAACCAACGTCGTTGCCTCATATTCAACTCCTTCTGGGTGAAGAAGTACTTCAGGCTCTTATGGTCCGTATAGATTTCGCATCTTTCTCCGTAAAGGTAGTGCCGCCAAATCGTCAGAGCGAAAACTACTGCTGCGAGTTCCAGAGCATGTGTTGGGTAATTCTTCTCGTACTCTTTCAATTGTCGAGAAGCATATGCGATAACCTTCCCATTTTGCATCAACACGCATCACAAGCCATTCTTCGATGCGTCGCTATAGACCGAAAATCCTCCGGTTCCCGATGGTATCGTCAAAATTGGGGCTGAAGTAAGCCGTCTCTTCGGTTTCTGGAAGCTCTGCTCACATGATTCGGTCCATATGAACGGCACATTCTTCCTTGTCAGATTCGTCAGGGTTGAGGCAATACTAGAGAAGTCAGCAATGAACTTACGGTAGTATCCTGCAAGTCCTAGAAAACTCCGTACTTCAGTAGGAGTAGTGGGTCGTGGCCAGTTATTCACTGCTTCGATCTTACTGGGATCCACCGAGATTCCATTTCCAGAAATGACGTGTCCCAGAAAGGCTACTTGCTCCAACCAGAATTCACACTTCTTAAATTTGGCGTAGAGCTGTTTCTCCCGCATAATTCCTAAGACAGTGCGTAGATGGGTTGCGTGTTCTTCTTTCGTCTTAGAATATATGAGAATATCTGACTCCCTGATCTTCAGTTGATGGTATCCAGAACGGAGGTCGATTTTCGAGAATATCGTAGCCCCTTGCAATTGGTCAAATAAATCGTAGATCCTCGGCAATGGATATTTATTCTTGATCGTGCTTTTATTCAGCTCTCTGTAGTCGATGCACAGCCTCATCGACCCATCCTTCTTCCGTACAAAAAGAACTGGTGCTCCCCACGGTGAGAAGTTGGGCTGAATGAACCCCTTTTGCAACAGTTCCTCCAGCTGTTCTTTCAACTCTCGTAGTTCATTAGGCGCTAGACGGTAAGGGGCTTTAGAGATTGGGGCTGCTCCTGGCACCAGATCTATCGTGAACTGTATTTCTCGATCAGGGGGTAACCTCGGGAGATCATCAGGAAATACATCGGCGTATTGGTTGACTATTGGCATGTGTTTTAGTTCTGGAGGAGATAACTCATCTGTTTTCACCGCATATACTAGAAAAGACTCACAACCTGACCCCAAAAGTCGTTGAGCCTTTAAAGCAGAAATTCGAGGGATACTGTTCTGATTTACCTTACCCGAAAAAGTGAACACCTCTTCCTCGGGTAATTGGAATCTTACTATCTTTCTATTACAGTCAATGATGGCTCCATATCTTGAAAGCCAATCCATCCCGAAGATAACATCGTAGTCGTTCATCGGGATTACGATCAAATCGACTCTTAACTTTCTACCCTTTATGATCACGGAGCATCCTTCCAACACTTGATTAGTGTGTGTCGGATCACCGTGTGGTAAGCTTACTACATAGTTACACTCAGATAAGGTAGGAGATATTCCCACCTTTGCCACATATTTAGCCGACACAAACGAATGTGTGGCTCCCGAATCAATGAGCACAGATGTAGGTATGTTATAGATAGTTAACGTACCCGTCACTACCGAGGGGTTTGCTTCTTCCTCCTCGTTCGTCAAGGTGAAAACTCGAACTGGAACGGGTAGAGGTCGGACCGGTGGCTGGGTCGAGTTCTGCGGAAAATTTTCTTGACAATTTCTGGCATAATGGCCTAATCTCCCGCATCGGAAGCACTGGGGATTTGGATTTGGCCCCGTTCTGACACAAGCTCCAACATGATAGCGCCCGCATTTTGGGCATTGGGGCGTAAAGTTTGGGGGTTTATTCGGGAAGCTAGTCGGTCCTTGATTAGGCATTGAGTTTGGACGCCAGTTTTGTTGACCCTGGCGGTTTCCTTGATTACTAGGGCTTCTGCCAAAGAATTGGCGTTTACGATCACCCCCTGCTCCTTGCTGATTCTCTCTTCTTCTTTTCGCCTCTTGAGCCTCGAAAATCTGCGCCTCCGCTTGCTCAGCAATCATCGTCCGCTCTGCCACTTGTGTGAATTCCATCTGTCGGGCTCCCGCTATACTTAAGTCTCGATAGATTTCGGGTTTGAGGCCCATTATAAACCTCGTTACCTTCAAGAGATTAGTTGTCACCATATGAGGGGCAAAACGAGACAGCTCCTCAAATTTGCGAATATACTCTGCGACTGCCATCCCTCCTTGTTTTAAGCACATGAACTCGTGCATCCTTCTTTCTTGTTCGTGGGCTGTGAAGTATTTGCTGTGGAACAATTCTCTGAATCGTTCCCTCAACATTGTTATTGGATTCTCCAAGACCTTAACTGTGTCCCACCAGAACCTAGCGTTTCCCCTTAGCATGGAAACGGCACAAAGGACCTTTTCATCCTCCGGCACCCGACTATAGATAAGCATATCTTCAATTGTACGCAGCCAATCTTCTGCTACTGCAGGGTCAGTGGCATCCGCAAATGTTGGGGGGTTTAGTTTTCTGAATCTCTCTCCTATAATCTCTATACGCTCTGGTTGTGGAGACTGACCATGTTCAGATGAGTTCCTATTATGGATAAGTTCATTGATCTGGTCCGATTGTCGTTGGACCAGTTCAGTAAGTCGCAAGATGGTAGAGTCCCGCTCATTAGTAGGGGACTCGATTTCAGCCCTATGACTAGATTCACCCGCGTCTCTTTTTCTTCCTCTCGGCATTCTTACTATTAATTACAATTATTCATACAAGTAGGCATATCACTTTTAACATTCAATCACGTTAAAACATAAAAACTTACAGGCAAGGGCTGATCCTCCAGACTTTTGAGCGGCCGTACATGGACAGTCTTCAGAATCTATAACCTAAGCTCTGATACCACCTGTGACGACCCTCATTTACTAAATACCATTAGTGGCGGATTTCCGCAACGAAAGCCGCGGAAGACCCATTTTACAAAAACTTTTTCGTAAAATAGAATATATTATAGTACATACGGGTTACAAAGTCGTATATTTACAAAGGCCGTAGCCCCAAAATATTCAAAATATCAAAACGCCCTAATGCCGCTCCACAGGTCTTCATCCATGTACAACCTCGCTCTCAAAAGTCCGTGGAGTTACCGCCATCAGCCTGCCTCAGTCGCGACGTACCTCGACGTCGGACTCGGTCGTACCTACAACACATAAAACTGAGCGATTGCCCAGTAGGTGAAAACATGCATGAATGCAGCGTGCGCTCACCCATCATCCCAAAATATCTCACCATAAATGCACGCTCGACTTTTTCCTCTCAATCCATCTTATCATATCTCAACACAGGGCCCTAGGTTAGACTCGACACCTCGCGCGCCCATAACAATCACGGTAGCCTACACTGATAGCGTTTAGACGATCACGCTACTGCCCTACCAGGTCGCTCCTTCCGCGAAAATAATATAAAAGACGGTAGCCTACACTGATAGCGTTTAGACGTTCACGCTACTGCCCTACCAGGTCGCTCCTTCCGTGAAAATAACATAAAAGACGGTTTTGCACCTCGGGACGTTCACGCCCGAGTAGACAGATCGATCACGCCTGTCTGCCGTCAGGTGTCATATATGAGTACTAACCTCGATTCTTCTACGAATCATCAACGCGATCACGATCTACCCCGCTCATTGACACTATAAAGTGTCACCGTGTCCACACGGTCATCACTCACTCGTACTGATATGAAATGCATGTGTGATATACAAATGAAATGCCACAGTACACATTAAAACTACCTTCCCCGAAAATATTATTTTGAACCTGAAAAATTTATTTCGGAAACTTTTAATCGGGCGTTAAAATAGACTATGCCCGTTGGACTCGGAACATTTTTCTCATTCAATGATGTAAAAATAATTTTCCTCCAAAAGACTTTTTTTTTTTTTTTTTTGAACAAAGACCCGAATTTTATTCGAGCCCGAAAGTTGCTACCCGAAAATGAGTCTGACGCCGAAAATGTTTTGACCCGAAAATGTGGCCCGACAGTTCCATCCGAAAATCTTAGTTTTAAACGCCGAAAACTTGAGCCCGAATATCTTTCGAAGGCCCGAAACTCTTTACCCGAAAATAAACACAATTCGCCGAATTTCCTTTCTGACTCAGAATATTTTAAAAGACCCGAAAATTATATTTTTTTCTGCGAAAACCTTATTACCCGAAAACACTTTGTCCGAAAATATTAAAGACCCAGAAACGTATACCTATCCGAATTTATATAAATTCCAGACTACAGTACAAAGTACTATGCCCAAAAACTATTCAAACACCCGAAAGCATTCAAGTGCCCGAATAACATCTACTCGAAAATATTCCTAACTCATTCAACTTCCATGTAAATACAACTATAACACGTAACATAGATTCAAACCCAAAAATCTGTGTTTTTAACGCATATAGCCACCCGAAAATTCACCAAATCATCATGTAAGTCACGTAAGATCATAACAAAATACGTTATCACATAAAACACATAATATTTTCGTGTTTGTAGATGAAAGATTTCACCTACCTCACGTCCGAAGTTTACGTGTTCTAAGATTTTTCCGAGCTCTCGATCGTTGGTTATTGAGTTTGAAGGTTTTCTTCTCCCCATTTCTTCTCCTTTCTTGGTTTCGAAAATGTTCTCTGTTTTTCACTTAATGGGGTATAGATATACTTTGAGGTAAATGATGATAAGTAGGTGACAAGGAGGCGACGAGTTTTTCCTCTTAGGTTAAGAAATGTCTTGCCCGAAAATTATTTACACTTCACCCGAATTTCACTTTGTTTTTACCCGAATTCTTCCCTTTGTTCTTACCCAAAAATTGCTTCACCCGAATTTATTTGGGCTTTACCTTAATGCTGCCATCACCCGAATTTTAGCCCTCTTTTGTCCAAACATAACATTTTCGGGTGTTCCTTCTATTTAGTTGTCTATGTTTACCCGAATTTTTGAGATTCTTCACCTAAATAAAATTTCTAAGTAACATAATCATATAGTTAATTACATCAAAATCCCGTATTAAATTTTACGGGTATTACACCACCTGTCAGGGCGTATCAACAAAAAATACCATACCCAGCGAGGCTTAAGAGGGAAATCGTTGACGACCAGTTTGGTAAATTTCTCGCTATTTTTAAACAATTACATATTAATTTACCACTTGTCGAAGCACTTGCGCAGATGCCTCGTTGGGCAAAGCTTTTAAAGGATCTTATCCAGAACAAACGGAAGCTTGAAGACATTTCCACCGTCGAGCTGCGAGGGGAGTGCTCTGCCATCTTACAAAGCAAAATCCCGAAAAAGCTAAAAGATCCAGGGAGTTTTACTATACCTTGTTTAATAGGCAATCTAGTGGTACATAAGGCATTAGCCGATTTAGGTGCAAGTATAAATTTGATGCCTTATTCAATGTTTAAAAAACTTGGTTTAGGAGAACCCAAACCTACTAGGATGAGTATACAATTAGCGGATAGATCTGTTAAGTATCCTAGAGGTATTATCGAAGACGTTCTTGTCAAAGTCGATAAATTTATAATTCCTGCAGATTTCGTAATTCTCGACATGGAGGAGGATGAAAACATTCCTCTAATCTTAGGAAGGCCATTCCTCGCTACCGGAGGAACCATGGTCGATGTTCATAACGGAACATTGACCTTAACCATAGACAACGAGAAAGTGACATTTGATATGGCCGAGTCCATGAATAATGCCGAGAAGTTAGACGATAAGTGCTTTTATATTGATGCATGGAATGAATTCTTATCCTTGCAGGGACTTTCGCAGCCCGATTCCTTCGTCTCGAAGCAAGAAATAGAGGAAAACAAGGAGCTCCCGACGGAAGAGCCGAATGATGAACTATTCCCCGACGTTGGCCAAGTAGACATAGATGATGATGTCAAGGAGGAATCAATGATCGAGGTGCAAAAGAGCAGCGAAGAAAATCGCGAGAGGAGCTCGGTCGAAGAACCACCAACGCTCGAGCTCAAGCAACTTCCTGATCACTTGGAGTATGCTTTCCTCGAGGAAAATGCAAAGATGCCCGTAATCATAGCATCAAAGCTGGAGAAGGAGCAGAAAATCATGCTCTTAGACACACTACGGGAGCACAAGAAGGCGCTTGCATGGAAGATATCGGATATCCGAGGAATTAGCCCGACCTTCTGCATGCATAAAATTCTCATGGAAGATGAGTTCAAACCGGTGGTGCAACACCAAAGGCGTCTTAACCCCAACATGAAGGAGGTAGTGAAGGCCGAGGTAATTAAACTGCTCGATGCGGGGGTGATTTACCCGATCTCGGATAGTGCATGGGTGAGCCCGGTTCAGGTAGTGCCGAAAAAAGGAGGAATGACAATCGTGCCAAACGAGAAGAACGAGCTCATTCCGACGAGGACTGTCACGGGGTGGCGCGTATGCATCGACTATCGGAAGCTAAACGAAGCAACGCGAAAAGACCATTTTCCTCTTCCTTTTATTGATCAAATGCTTGAACGTTTATCGGGTCATGAATTTTATTGTTTTCTCGATGGACTTTCAGGTTATTTGCAGATTCCCATTGCACCCGAGGATCAAGAGAAGACAACGTTCACATGTCCGTTCGGAACGTTCGCGTATCGTCGAATGCCTTTCGGGTTGTGCAATGCTCCGGCCACGTTCCAACGTTGCATGATGGCTATCTTCGACAAACTAATCGGCAAAGGAATGGAGGTATTTATGGATGATTTCTCAATTTTTGGTGATTCATTTGAGGTATGCTTATTTAATTTAAAGAAGGTGCTTCAGCGATGCGAGGAAACAAACCTTGTACTAAATTGGGAGAAATGCCATTTTATGGTAAGAGAAGGTATTGTTTTAGGTCATAAAATATCATCGAAGGGTATCGAGGTAGATAAAGCTAAGATAGAGACCATTGAGCGATTGCCTCCACCCTCGTCGGTAAAAGCAATTAGAAGTTTCCTAGGACATGCGGGTTTTTATCGTAGATTTATTAAGGATTTTTCTAAGATTGCTAGACCTTTAACTCGCTTGCTTGAGAAAGATGTAGCTTACGAGTTTACACCCGAATGCATGAATGCATTTACCATACTTAAGAATAAACTAATTAATGCTCCTGTTATGGTGGCCCCCGATTGGAGGCTACCTTTCGAACTAATGTGCGATGCGAGTGATTTTGCAGTAGGTGCAGTTCTGGGGCAGCGACGGGAAAAACATTTCCAGCCGATACACTATGCGAGCAAGACTCTCAACGAGGCGCAAGCAAATTACACCACTACCGAGAAGGAGTTGCTCGCAGTCGTGTTCGCCGTCGATAAATTCCGTTCTTACCTTATCCTCTCGAAAGTCAGCATCTATACGGATCATTCGGCCCTCAAACACCTCTTTGCTAAACCGGATGCAAAGCCGAGGCTCATCCGATGGATTCTGCTACTCCAAGAGTTCGATGTGGAATTTCGTGACCAAAAAGGCACCGAGAATTGCGCAGCTGATCACTTGTCGAGGCTTGAAGAAGCGACCCACGAGGTTACTAACAAGGGAGCCATCCGAGACCATTTTCCCGATGAACACCTCTATGCCATATGTGAGGTATCTAAGGGAGTTCCGTGGTATGCTGATATCGCTAACTATCTTGTGTCTAGGATTTTACCAAGGGGATACACAAGTCATCAGAAGAAGAAATTCTTCTCGGACTTGAAGTATTACTCTTGGGATGATCCCTACTTGTTTAGGACTTGTGCAGATAATATAATCCGGCGATGCGTATACTTTCCCGAAACAATCAAGATCTTGGAACATTGTCATACGAGACCATGTGGCGGCCATTATGGAGGTAATCGAACAACACAAAAGGTACTTGAATGTGGATTTTATTGGCCTACGATCTTCAAAGACGCCCAAAGGTATGTAGAGAAGTGTGATAGATGCCAACGGACGGGTAATATTTCTAAACGTAATGAGATGCCTCAGAATTTTATTCTTGTATGTGAAATATTTGACGTATGGGGCATTGATTTTATGGGTCCGTTTCCAACATCTTTTAAAAATCGATATATCCTAGTAGCAGTCGATTATGTGTCAAAATGGGTGGAAGCGCAAGCGCTGCCCACTAATGATGCTAGGGTAGTCATTAAATTTTTAAAAGCTTTATTTTCACGATTTGGCTCACCTCGTTGCATAATTAGCGATAAAGGTACACATTTCTGTAACACTCAATTTGCAAGGACGCTCGAGAAATACGGTGTTAAACATAGTGTTACCACTGCGTACCATCCTCAAGCGAGCGGTCAAGCGGAAGTCGTAAACAGGGAGCTGAAGCGCATACTCGAGAAGACCGTGGAACACCATAGGCGGGATTGGCCGAACAAGCTGAACGATGCTCTATGGGCGTACCGGACAGCATACAAGACGCCTATTGGATCCACGCCTTATAGACTTGTTTACGGGAAATCTTGTCATTTACCCGTCGAGCTCGAACATAAGGCATATTGGGCATTAAAGAAACTAAATTTTGATTTGAATCTCGCAGGCGAAAAGCGAAACTTGCAGATCAACGAGCTCGACGAATGGCGGCAGATGGCTTATGAGAATACTCGCCTTTACAAGGAGCGTACGAAACTATATCATGATCGAAAAATTATGATGCGAGAATTCCAAGAACGCGACCAAGTCTTGTTGTACAATTCGCGGCTGCGACTATTCCCTGGAAAGCTGAAATCGAGATGGTCTGGCCCATTCACGGTGACCCGAGTGTTTCCCTATGGGACCGTCGAGATAACACATCCGGAAAAAGGAACCTTCAAGGTGAACGGGCAGCGTCTCAATCATTACTATGGCGGTGACATCGAGGCACTCGGAAAGGAAATGATTCACCTCCTCAACACCAACCGGAGCTAAACCACCGAGCTATGTCTAGCTAAAAGACATTAAAGAAAGCGCTACTTGGGAGGCAACCCAAGCTTATCATATATTTTCTTTGATCTTTATATTCGCACTTTCAATTTTTATATTTTTGTTTTCAAGTGATCGCAGGGAATTCAAAATCTCAAGTGTGGGGAGGAGCTGTTTACAAGCATGCACATCGGACTATCCAGGGAAGTTTGTTTATTTATTTTTTTCCTCTTCTCCGTGTTATAAAATTTGTTACGTTGAGGACAACGTAAATATTAAGTGTGGGGAGGGAAATTTCTGCGGTATTTCTGATACGAACAAATTAATATGTGCATGGTGTGATTATTTTCGAAATTTGGCATAATTTTTTGCGAAATTCATGTTTCTTATAAATCAAAGTATGATTTCATGTTAGAAATTGTGTGAGTAATTATGATACATATGCGTAGTCGATTACTTTCTTGCATGATGAACTTAGCGATTCTTGAGAGATTCGTATGCATAACCTGATTTTTGTGAGATTTTTGAGCTGACGAGCTTTTTGCTCATTTCTTTGGTTGAGCGAATCATGCCTAATTTACTTCTCTCTAGAACTTGCTTGCGTATTACGTGCTGAAACTGCTTAAGGTGAAATTGGGTGCAATCAGGAATGCATTAGGAATTAAGTCCATTACCAAAGTTTTCTTTTCTGACCACGCTTGATCACCGTAGTTAGCCACTTTGAGCCTGAGCCTGTTATTTGTGAAAACCCGAAATTCATAGCGACCGACTAGAATAGGCCTTCAGAATTAAACCCATCGGAGCGAGAGTAGAAGTGGAGGATGAATGATGGAGTCACGGAGCGCGATCAAATTTCTGACAAACACCGAAAGTAGAGCGTCGGAAAAAAATAAAATAAAATAAAATAAAATAAATTTGAGAAGCAGCTAAGAACCTTTCCTCCGATAATCTTTCACTCTCATGAGCACATTGTTTATATCCTAAATCGAGATGTTGAAAGAAGAAAGGCTTAGTATGAAAAAAAAATAAAAAAGAGCGACGGCGATGCAAAAGAAGGAAAACGGTGAAATTCAGACGATCGAGTTACTGGCGCATTCGAGACGAAGTCATGATTCCAATACGACTACAACTCATATCCTTTACGCTTATTCCTTCCATACTTTAAATATTTTAGCCCTGCTATGATCCGGTAAAGACATTCCGATTCATGCTTTATCACTGAGGGTAGTAGATTTACGAATCACTTGCAAGCTTATGGTAGAGATTATATCAGTGCATGAACTGAGAGAATTCACAGACATTTTAGCCTTTACACTGAGTGATCCGAGTGAATCCTTGTGAGATACGAATCTTGATTGGTATTGCTAAGGAAATCGTGCAGTTAGACGTTGGCCTTGAATATGTTTTCCAAGTTTACTTGCATTATTTCGTTAGGACGCATGATTTAAATTTGTTCTATGCCTTTTAACTTTATTTGCTTGAGGGCAAGCAAACTCTTAAGTGTGGGGAGATTTGATAAATGAATTTTATGCTATATTTTATACTCCGTAAAAAGGCATTACCGGTTGGTTATTTATCTAAATTCCCTCGAATATCATACATTCACATTTATATTTCATTTTCGATAGGTATTGGGAAAAAGAACTACAACCGGGAATATTCGGACTTGAAACAAATTTTGAGGAACCGTCGAGCCAAATATCGGCCCAAAACCCAATTGGGCCCAAGGGTAAAAATCATCCCAAGAAGTAAAAGCCCAAGCCCAAGTGAATGAAGAAACAAAATGAAAAAAAAAAAAAAGAAAGATCCTACAGACATATGGCACACAAAAGAAGAAAAAGAAAAAAAAGAAGCGACAAGGCCTCTTCACACGCATGAACGAGATGACGGCTTGGAGATACAACGCACACTGCTCAAGGAAGAAAATCAAAATGCAATCTCACGCCGATCTTGAGCAACCCAGTGAAGATTTTGATGCACCTCCATCATCTATAAATGAGGGCAGCAGCAAGAACAGAAGGAGGAGGGGGAGACGCAAGGGAAAGGGCTGTGAGCGTAGCTGTGTGTGTGGGTTGTGACCAAGGGCTGCAAACGAACCAGCGGAGGAGCAGCGTAGCAGCGAGATATAGCGAGCTAGCTGTGGGTGTGTAAGAGGTGACTGTGAACGGATAAAGCTGCGACGGGGCTAAGAACAGAGGGCTGCGGCTGTGCTGAGAACGTGGGCAGCAGCAACGATAACCAGCGGGCGTAGCAAGGGGCAGCGAAAAGGAGCATAGAGAAGTTCACACACCCAACTCGCCCACCACCTGTTCGACAAAATTCCTCAGCGAAGAACGGGGATTAACTTCGAAGCCGAATTCAGGGAAGCATTTATGATATCTTCGATGTTAATTATGTTCTTTGTTGTGATCATGATGAGTGGCTAAATCCCGTAGTATTTGAGATTAGATGAACCCTAGCGAGATCGTACGTATGTTTTAAGTGTTGCTGTTTTGCTATTATTATGACTCGGTTATGAATTATGATATTATTTTGATTATGTCTATGTGGTCAAGATAATTTTTTGGGAAATCGTACGCTACGCTCGAGAGAGGGGCGGACGATTAAACCACTCGTAAACGAGTGGAATAAACTCATCGCTAGAGATAGGTTGAACTACCCCGCCGGATTAGAGTCAAATCTAATAGCGGGATTCTCCGTACCTTAATGCAGTCTTCGGTTAAGTAGTTAGGGAAGCTTGCCCAGTTACTTAATTCGTTGATTAGTTGTTTACGATTATTGTATGGTAAGGCGCAGTTTCGTCAGCTATATAAACTCGTACGCATGTTGTAGGAATCTCCACGGTCTAATAGATAGCTAAAATCTCATTACATTTGTCACTCATTTCGGTCGAACTAGGGGGATTCGAAGTCTCAAATACTTTGCTTTTATAAAGTCGTCCCAACATCGTTATTTTGTCAATCTTTTATTTTTTATTTAGTTAATCGTTATTTTATATTTTTATCAAATCAAAAAAAATATTTTACTAGGATATTTAAACAACGTTTTTCTAAAGCATTAGTTCCTTTGGGTTCGATACTCGAATACTTGCCCTTTCTGTACTATTTTCGATAGGTACACTTGCCTGTTGAGCATAGGATAGGTTGTCGATATTCGTTTTATTTTATTACTCGATCCGCTCGATCAGCGCGCGAGGTGTCAAGTCTAACCTAGGGCCCTGTGTTGAGATATGATAAGAAGGATTGAGAGGTAAAAGTCGAGCGTGCATTTATGGTGAGATATTTTGGGATGATGGGTGAGCGCACGCTGCATTCATGCATGTTTTCACCTACTAGGCAATCGCTCAGTCTTATGTGTTGTAGGTACGACCGAGTCCGACGTCAATGTACGTCGCGACTGAGGCAGGCTGATGGCGGTAACTCCACGGACTTTTGAGGGCGAGGTTGTACATGGATGAAGACCTGTGGAGCGGCATTAGGGCATTTTGATATTTTGAATATTTTGGGGCTACGGCCTTTGTAAATATACGACTTTGTAACCCGTATGTACTATAATATATTCTATTTTACGAAAAAGTTTTCGTAAAATGGGTCTTCCGCGGCTTTCGTTGCGGAAATCCACCACTAATCGTATTTAGAAAATGAGGGTCGCCATACTTATAGTCTTTTCGTGACTTATAAGTTGAGTTTGGCCTAGGTTAGAGGAATTTAGGTTCTTGGTTAGCTCACAAACGTTAGTTTCTGAGCTAGCTAATTTTGATTCAAGACTATAAATAGTTTCTAGTGCACTAGCTAACTTAGTTTCTAACACTTGGGTAGTCCTACGTTCGTGTTTATGTTCACGACGCATGATTTTATAATCTTCGTTCAAAGAAAGAAAAGTTTCGTTTAAATCACTAGCATTAAATCTCATCTCAGAAGTTGCGGAAGTAGAATCCATGATTTTTAAAATTTAAATTTTCTTGAAAATTTTAGTTGGATACGCGATCGTTAACGCGTTGTGTAGTTTTGATAATTTTTGGCTTTTGAAAAATTCAGTTCCAAAAAGTTTTGGTGTGTCGATAAAAGTCGTGAAGTTTCGAAAATTTTAAGTCTCGAAAACGTTTTGGTGTGTACCGAAAAGTTTTAAAGTGATGTCGAAAAACTTCGAAAATGTTACCAAAAGCTTTTTCTATAATGTGCCAAGAAGTTTTTGAAATAAATATAAAGATTGGCTTTTAAAAGTTTAGTGCCGAAAAGTTTGATTTATCGAGAAATTATTGTGAAGTTCCGAAAGATTTTAGGTGTCGAAAACTTTTTGGTGCGAGGTCGAAAACTTCGAAAATTTATCAAACTTTTCTGGAATGTGCCATAGATGTTTTGGAGAAAAAAATGGCTTTTTTTTTAAAAACTTTTGTGCCGAAGAGTTAGGTTTTTCGATAAATAATGTGAAGTTTCGAAAAATTTTAGGTGCGCGAACACTTTTTGGTGTATACGGAAAAAAAATTTCGATGTGATTTCGGAAGAATAGTAATTTTCGAGCTTTTATTAATATTTTAATTTATTTATTTATTAATAATTAATTTTTTTATTATTATTATTTTCTTTTAATACATGCGAAAACCTGAAGAGTGCGAGAAGTTCTTTTTTTTCTTTAGGATTTCGATGGCAAAGTTGTAAATATGATACCGAATATTTTTTTTTTTTCGTAAACTTTCTACAGTACCTACCGAAAACTTTTATTTTTTTATTTTTATTTTATTTTTTCGAAAACTTTAGTACAGAAAAGTTTCAATTTTTTATTTTTTTTCTATTTATTTAGTTTCCGATGGCAAAGTTGTAATTAAGTTTTTTTTTTTTTTTTTGCGAAAACTTTAGTACCGAAAAGTTTGAATTTTTTTTTTATTTATTTATTTAGTTTTCGATGGCAAAGCTGTAATTAAGTTTTTTTTTTTTTTTTTTTTTGCGAAAACTTTCTATAGTACCTACCGAAACCTTTTACTTTTTTTTTTTTTTTTTTTTTTTAACGAAAACTTTAGTAACGAAAAGTTTGATTTTTTTTTTTTTACTGTAGCTGCGAAAACTACTGTAGCACCGAAAACTTTCTGCAGCACTGTAGCACCGAAAACTTTCCTGTAGCACCGAAAACTTCACTGCAGCAACACTGTAGCAGCGAAAAGTTACTGTAGCTGCGAACAAAATGAGCTATTTTTGAACAAAATGAGCTATTTTTCGATCCCGAACACAAAATTTAATCAAATTAGCCCCGGGTAAAGATCAAAACGTGTATATTCTAACTCCTAAACACTAAATCAAGCACAAAATCACCAAAACATGTCAAATTTTTCGAAAAATTTCGAAGAACATGCGATGAAAACCGAAAAATAAAACGAAAAATGTAAAGCCTAGATTATCCAACTAAACATATATTGAAAGGATCTTACCACGATTTGAAGATCGGAAGAATTCGAGCTCGTGGGGTGCTTGTGTGTTCTTGAGAGGTTGGGGGCTCACTTTGATTTTCACACAAATACTCTTTATTATGTGTTAGGGTTTTGGTATTTATACCACATTTTGGTATATAATACTTGGGCCCCTAACAAGCCCAATTACACTAAGCCTTTCTTTAAATAAAATATATTTAAATAAACCATAAAGATAATTCTAATTAATTGAACACAATAAAATAATCCTAACAATCTCCCCCTTTGTGTTCAATCTTCAATTTGGCATGGATTATCTTTGCGGGGCTTAGTGCGTTTGCCTGAGTCCTAAAGGAATTTCCTCCTTTGTCTTTTGACCTCTTCTTTTGGAGATCTTCAAGCTCACCGTGTCTTGATCTTTTCTTCTCGGCACCAGATCTTCTTAATCTTCTTTTGATGCTCAACTCGTAAATGCCGGAAGGTGTTTGAAGTTGCTTGCCGGATCTCTACTTTTTGTGTTCGATCTCTCCTTTCGATGGTAGCGCAACTCCCCCTACTTTTGGTCAACCTTATGTTGGAATTGGGAAGTTCTCTTTGAGATTTGGAGAGACGCACACGAGGCGGCAACTTCGATCTTTGAAGTCTGTGGTGTTCGCTTGATTCTTTGACGACTCTTGAGGATTTAACGTTTCTGATCTATCTTGCACTTTCATCGTGGTATTGCTCCCATTTTGCTTTAGTACTGCTCACCCTCATGAAGATCAAGTTGGGGAGATCGTCATGCGATGGGTCAAAATGAAGCATCGTCTTCGGCAAGAGGATCACGTCGTCGGGACATGAGGATGGCGTTGGTAGGAACTCAGGTTAGGTAATAACCTGACGTAGCCACTAAGGCAGTCGTCAAGTCTTCTCCAATCTTCTTCTTCTCGACGCCGGATTCGTCTTCTTCGAAGGAAGTTGTCTGGTTCGGCCTCGAAGGAAGCTTGTCTGGCTCCGGAAGAAGGTACGCGTGGGGTGTTAGGCTCCTTTGGAATGTTCCATTCAAGTGCAGGGGAGCCCGACTTCAGAGTGGTGAGCGCGGCGGAGATTGGTGGGTGGTCCGACCTGTTTGTTTCTGCGTGTCCCCTTCTCCCCCTCATGGCGATTCGTGTTAATGAGATCGGCATGCTTGTGTAGGAAGATTAGGAGGACACAAACGACAGGTCGGTGATGGTAATAACCAGACGGAGCCACAAAGGCAATCCGTCGTGTAAGAAACCGGGGTCACGAAGACTTCCCGTTAACATCGATCTAGGAGCTATGCTCGTAGACGATGGCCTGAAACCGTTGTTGCTTTGATGTTGCAACGGCAGGACTTCCTTCCGATCCTCGAATCATGTCGAAGCAAGACATGTCTACGGAAGTTCTAACTTGATCACAAAGATCAGGTGTTTAAAAGTGTATGTGTCCTAGAAAATATAAAAATATATGGAGTGAGGACACACTAGACTCGAGTGCGCAAGGAAGTGTGGTGGTGGGGCTGAGTACCACATAATTCAATATCTCCCACTTCCGAGTGAAGCGGTGATAGTAGACGTGTTTCCCCGTGATTTCTGAAACACCTGTCTTTTGTGAGACAGACGAGTGGGTAAGGCTCGGTTGTGCACGCGCCGTTGGACCTATTGCGGCGACTTCTACCCGGGAGCTAATAAAATTAGACCTGTACCTATGGGGGTTGGTCCGAATAATTTGTGAGTTGAGGAAATTATGTAGCGTCGGTCTTTTCAAAAGGTTCCAGTAGATGTGGCTATTTTGTCATAATTTGACTGTCTCTCGGTGATGTTCCGGGGTTAGATTCAGTTGGGTTTGACTGAATCATGGGAACGAAGTCCTTGCATCCGGTAGGAAGTAGTGAGTGCTGCTTTGTATGTCAGCAATCCGGAGTAGGTCGATTGAAGCGCGCACCGAGTTTAACATTTGTAGCCACCGTCGCCTTTGAAAAGAGTTGACCGTTGTAGGCTCGAGATTCTTCTTTTGAAGTCCATCTTCGGAGGTCGGAGGTAACTCCACGAAGCTTGATGATGAAGAGAAAATATCATTCTTCTTTTTTTTTTTTTTTTTTTTTTTTTTTTTTTATGGCCTTGTATTTTTAATTTTGATGGCCCTCCTTTTTTTTTTAATATATTATTAATCGTTATTAGTAATATGTATATTAGTATAGTATATATTATATGGATATAATGTTATTTATTATTACTATTGTTATATGTATTATATTTATATTATTTATACATATAGATATATTTTATTTCTCCTTCTCAAAATGTGCTTCCTAAAAGAACTTGCTCCCCCTCAAAAGATGCTAAGTAAGACCGAAAAATCTACGAATCTCTTTCCCAAAATTCACGCATTTAAGGTTCGCTCCCTCTCAAAAATGTAATTATAGCTCCCTTTTAAGAAAATAATCATCACTTCTCTTTTAAAAAATAAAAGAGTCGCTCCCCCTCAAATTAAGCTCATTTAACAAAAAATGGTATTTTTCATTTCCGTGCGTAATATGCATTTAGAATTTTAAAGTTTTGAAAAATGTATATTTAAAAATGTACCATTTTGAAAAATAGGTATTTTTGCGATTCAGGTTATATGCATACTTGAAAATTTAAGCTCGAAAATCTTAAAATTGTATGCATAATGAAAATGTACCTATAAAATAGGGTATTTCGCGTTTCGGCTCATGTATGCATGCATGCAAGAATTTGAAAGTAAAAGCCCTTTTGAAGCATGCATAGCTATAATGTACCCTATTATTTGCAAAGTAGGTATATTATATTTTCAGCTCGATATGCATGCCAAAATTTACTATGGAATGCATATATAGAATTTACCTACGGCGTAGTTGCTCACGCTGCATACCAGTCATGGTTGTGGAGCAACTTCTGGAATACCAACCATGCTGGGAGTTGTGGTTGCCCTCGTCTCGTACCGATCATGAGTATGGAGCAACCATCTTCTAATTACTGCTCATGATCGGGGTTTTGTGGTTGCTCTCGTCTCGTACCGATCATGAGTATGGAGCAACCATCTTCTAATTACTACTCATGACCGGGGCTTTGTGGTTGCTCTCGTCCCATACCAATCACGCGTGTGGAGCAACCATCGTCGAATTACCACACGTGATTGGGCTCCTGCAAAATATTAGCGGGACTTTGGTACCCATTTTTTGGATGGGTCCTCCCTGATTAGCAGAAAACAATTTATGTACATTTGGTTCAGATATACATCCTAAATCATCCTTTAAAGTCCTATTTAATTTGATTTCTGATTTAGGAATCCAAGTTTGGTGAACCTTAGAGGGAAATGACAAATCAGCGCCGGTGAATGTGTGTCTAGGTTTAGAAGATCTGAAGATTTTCTCCCTAGCCAGTCGCAGAAGATGTCTTTCAGACTTAATCTGGACCGGGTATTTCAAGTATGAATACGAACTTATCGCACTATATGCGTCATCAGATGATGAGTCGTATTGCCTACAAGAATTCACATCATTCACTCTATAATGATGGTTTTTTATGGAATTTCGCTTACTAGAATAATAAGTATTTTTGTGCGTGTAAGCAATTCCATCTCTATCATTCTTTAAAAAATGAGAGATTTTGGAAGTTTGAGAATTTCGCCTGCTTGAGCTTGGAACTTCTTCTTTAGGAACTTCCTTTTTGGTAGGAGCGGGAGAAGGAGAATCTTTAGCAATGTCGTCCTTGGTTTTGGAAAATAAAGTCGATTTTCCTTTCTCCTTCCTAATATTCTTTTGTTCCTTAGCATTTTTACATGTATTGCTTTTACTTTTCGTTCCTGCGCCAGTCAAAGTTGACTTAGAATTATTAGTAAAAGTCTTTTTAATTTTAGGAACAAATTCGTCCGTTTGCGTTCCCTTATCTGTTTAATGGAAGATATTTCTTTAGAAGGATTATTTAACACAGGTAAGGATGGGGAGTTTTTGAGATTAGAAATCTCCTCTAAGAGTTTTTGCTTTTCTGCTCGGAAACCTACTCTTTTCGATTCCAGAGTTGCGTTCAATTCTGCAATTTTACGAGCAACCTCCGGAATTTCCCAACAAGAGATAGGTTTATTAGAATGTAAATTATTTTCCCCGTTGGACGCTAAGTCTTTAGAGGAACTTTGGTCTGTTTGACCCTTTTTCGCAAGGATGCCCTCTAAGTGATGAACTTTAGAGTGCAATTTACTGCGTTCCTCAAATAAAAGTTTAAAACTACTCCGCGAATTGCTCAAATCAGACAGATAATTATTGCGTTCGAGTTCGCAATTGTTTAATTTATTTGTTAGTTCACTAATTTGAGCTTTTAATTTTACTTCTTGAGATTCAAGATTAATGATTTTCTCACGCGCATTTTCTAAATGGCAAGTAAGACGACCTCTTTCTTCTAAACTCCTAACTAAGCATTTGTAATTATTGTCTAGTCTACTTTCTAACTCACTTATAGTCTTTTCGTGACTTATAAGTTGAGTTTGGCCTAGCTTAGAGGAATTTAGGTTCTTGGTTAGCTCACAAACGTTTGTTTCTGAGCTAGCTAATTTTGATTCAAGAGTAGAAATAGTTTCTAGTGCACTAGCTAACTTAGTTTCTAACGCTTGGGTAGTCCTACGTTCATGTTTATGCTCACGACGCATGGTTTTATAATCTTCCTTCAAAGAAAGAAAAGCTTTATATAAATCACTCTTGTCAAAGCTCATCTCAGAAGTTGCGGAAGTAGAATCCATGATTTTTAAAATTTTAAAATATTACTATTTTTTTTTTAAATTTAGTTGGATACGCGATCGTTAACGCGTTGTGTAGATTTGATAATTTTTGGCTTTTGAAAAATTCAGCTCCGAAAAGTTTTGGTGTGTCGATAAAAGTCGTGAAGTTTCGAAAATTTTAAGTCTCGAAAACTTTTTGGTGTACCGAAAAGTTTTAAAGTGATGTCGAAAAACTTCGAAAATGTTACCAAAAGCTTTTTCTATAATGTGCCAAAGATGTTTTGGAATAAAAAATTGGCTTCTAAAAATTTCTGCACCGAAAGTTTGATTTATCGAGAAATATTATAAAGTATCGAAAATTTTGGGTACCGAAAAGATTTTTGGTATATACCAAAAAAAACTTTTGAGGTGATTTCGAAAACTTCGGAAATTTATCAAACTTTTCTAGAATTTTGCCTAAAATGTTTTGATGTGATATGATGCGAAAATAAATTTTCGGAGTGCTTGGGTGCGAAAATTTAAATTTTCGATATGAGTGCGAAAAGTATTTTCGAAATATAGTGCGAAAACTGATTTTTGAAGTGTTTCAAAAATCTTTCGAAGTGAGCTGTTGCGAAAATAGATTTCGTTAGGAGTGCAAAAATCAAGATTTAAATGCGAAAACCTGAACGGTGCGAAAACCCTTTTTTTTTTTTTTTTTAAACGATGCGAAAACCTGATGCGAAAAATTTTGGTTTGCGAAGTCCATGCGAAAAAAATGTTCCGAAAATATGAATTGCGAAAACTTGGTTTGCGAAGTCACTGTAGGTTGCGAAAATCTACTGAGTGCGAAAACTCAGACTTCGCAAACTTAATTTTTAATTTAATTTTAATTATTTTTTTTTTTTTTAATGGGATGCGAAAACCTAAGTGCGAAAACCTGAGGGTTTTTTTTTTGTTTTTGGTTGGATGCGAAAACTTATTATTTTAATTTTTTATTATTATTATTATTATTTTTTAATGGGTTGCCAAAACCAAGTGCGAAAACTTGGATGCGAAAACTTGAGTTTTTTTTTTTTTTTTTAATTCGAAAACCGATGCGAAAACTTTGATTTTATTTTATTTTATTTTTTTTTTTTGTGCGAAAACTTGAACAGACAATAATTAAATATTAATTTATTATTTTTTTTAATTTTATTTTTAACCTAATGATTACCTAATCATTACTAGTGTTAGTTTTAGTTTTTTTTTTTGTTATTATTATTATTTTATTAAATGAAATGGAGTTTGCGAACCAGGTTTGCGAACCCAAGCTTTGCGAAGTTGGTTTTCGCACTGGGTTTGCGAACCAGGTTTGCGAAGCCAAAGCAAAAAGTTTGCGAAGTGGAGGAAAGAAAATGAAAAAATGTTTTCGCAGTGGAGGAAAAAAAAAGTTTTCGCAGTTGGGTTTTCGCAGTGGAGGTTTGCGAAGTGAGTTTTCTCACACACTTCTCACACACTAAAAGTTTTCTTACTGGTTTTCTCACTGTGAGCTTTCGAGGTATATTTTCGATCCCCAAACACAAAATAAATCAAATTAGCCCTGGGTAAAAATCGAAACACTTATATCCTAACTCCTAAACACTCAATCAAGCACAAAAACACCAAAACAAATCAAAATTTTCGAAATTTTTTGAAGAACACGAAGAACACCAAAAAAAATTTCGAAGATTTTTACTCAAATCTGAGCGCGTTTGGCTCTGATACCACTTGTAAAGCCTAGATTATCCAACTAAACATATATTGAAATGATCTTACCACGATTTGAAGATCGGAAGAATTCGAGCTCGTGGGGTGCTTGTGTGTTCTTGAGAGGTTGGGGGCTCACTTTGATTTTCACACAAATACTCTTTATTATGTGTTAGGGTTTTGGTATTTATACCACATTTTGGTATATAATACTTGGGCCCCTAACAAGCCCAATTACACTAAGCCTTTCTTTAAATAAAATCTATTTAAATAAACCATAAAGATAATTCTAATTAATTGAACACAATAAAATAATCCTAACAAAAAATTTGACTCAAATCTTAACGCGCGTGGCTCTGATACCACTTGAAAGGCCTAGAATATCCAACTAAACATTATTAAAACGAGTTTACCACGACTTGGATGGGAAGAATTGAAGCTTGGCGTGGGGTGTTGTGTTCTTGAGAGGTTGGGTGGCTCTCTCTCTCTCTCTAGATGAGTTTCACACAATGCACATTTTATTATGTGTTAGGGTTCAAGTATTTATACCACATTTTGGTATATAATACTTGGGCCCCTAACAAAGCCCAATTACACTAAGCCTCTTTTAAATATATTCTATTTAAATAAACTACAAAGTTAATTCTAATTAATTGAACACAATAAAATAATCCTAACAAAAGAGCAGATCTAGAAGAATTTACCTCAGAGTTTGCGTTTGATGCGACTGTGTTTGAGTCCGGGGATTGTTCATCCTCGAGGTCCTCGTCTTCAACTTTGACCATTAAGGCAAAGTTCTCGGTGTGGCTTTCTGTGGTATCTTCAAGCCAGTGGTCTTGTTCAGCCATTAATGCCACTCCAGCTTCCTTTTGTTTGGAAGGTTGGAGCTTCTTGGCATAGTAATTTGTGTTCTTCCTCTTTGGCTGGCGACATTCGTTTGCAAAGTGACCCACTTTGCCGCAGTTATAGCATCTTTGAGGCTCGGGGGCAGTTCTAGCTTCTGAGGTTTCAGGCACACTTCCTTTATTTTTGGAAGTTGAGGTTCTTTGCCCATTTGACGACGAAGAAGATTTCTTTCTATTAAACTTTTTCTTCATCATTTGAGTGATGAGGGCTAGCTATTTTTTCATGTCTTTAATTTCTTGGTCCGAATCCGAGTCATCGTCATCTTGATCAGAAGAGGAGGTTCGGATGACCTTCTTGTTGGACTTTGAGACTTTCATCAGGTTCTTGTCAGTAATAAGGGCAGCTGATTCTTGAGCTTCCTTGCTTTTGCTTTCATGCACATCTTCAATGTGTTGAGCAAGGTTGTCAAATACGGCATGAATGTTCATGTCGTCCAAATCTTTGTTTTGCCTTATTTGAGTAGCTAGCTTCTTCCACTCGGGTAGTAGGGAGGATATGAACCTTATATTAATTTCCATATTTGTCTTATGGATATTAATTTTCCGCATCTCATTGATAAGTGTGAGGAAGCGTTGATATGTGTCTTGAAGTTCTTCACCGGTTCTTGCCTTGAATGAGTCATATGCGGTTAAGGTATTTGCTTTCTTAGCTTTGACACCCACCTCTGTGCCTTGCATCATTCGGTTGATTTCATCCCACATGTCCTTAGCAGTCGACATGCTATCTATTTGCATATAGATGTCATTCGGGATGGGTTGAAGTAGGTAAGTTTTAGCTTGTATGTCAGACCTAGCTCTTATTTTCTCTGCTTCAGTGTATTCACTAGGAGTTTTTCTCATTCGAGTTTCATGGATTGGAGGATCATTATCGGGGTCTCCAGCTATGATCTTCCAGAACGTAGCTGGTCCTTCTTGAATGGAAGTTAGCATTCCTATTGCTAGATCTTTTCCTTCAAGGAAATTTAGGAATCGATTCTTCCATACATTGTATTCTCCTCTCTTAAGGATTGGTGGCATCATGTCATTTCCTAGTGCTTATGCATCCATTTGTGTTGAGTTGAGATTCTTGATCGTCTTGCTTCGATTGAATTGGCTTATATAAGAGAAATATCAAGTATTAATATACGGGTTTTAATATGAATATATGTTTGCGAGCTGACACTTTAGTTTGCGAATAACTGATATTCGTAAACTGTTTCGATTGACAACTGATTCGTAAACCTTTAACTCTGTGAGTTTACGAGTGAGAGTCGGATTCGTAAACTCTAAGGATTCGTAAATAATAGTTACGAACGAAATTTATTCGTAAACTATAGACAAGATAAGGTTTACGAATGGATTTGATTCGCAAACGCTGAGGTTTCGTAAATGATAGTTACGAACGAAATGTATTCGTAAACTATAGACAATATAAGGTTTACGAATGGATTTGGTTCGTAAACGCTGTGCTTTGACTAGTTTACGAACGTAAATGATTCGTAAACGTGAGCGGATTAGGTTTACGAATGAAACAATTCTCGAAGACTAAGTCTCGAATGGTTTACGATTGATAATGATCCGTAAACTTGAGGATTCGTGAATTTGTTCTAAGGAAGGTTTACGATCAAAAATGATTCTTAAACTCTTTTAAGAAAGGTTTACGATCGAAAATGATTCGTAAACCAAATCAGTATATTTTTACGAATGAAAATGATTCGTAAACAGGGATTCAGAGGTTTACGATCACCACAGATTCGTAAACGCTATTTGGCAGTTTACGATTGGAAAAGACACGTAAACTAGACTTCAGGTGTTTATGTAATACCCGTAAAAATTTAATACAGGGATTTCGAAAAACTTCGAAATTAGTGAAGATGAGTTTGGGCAAGCTTGAAATTGAGCCCAAATAATAATTGGGCCCAAGCCCGATAAAGAAGGAAAAACTTTAGGGACTGGAAAATAATTAGGCCAAAAGGACTGGATGGATTCGTAATTTTCATAGAGAAATCTTGGTTTGCGATGAAGAAAGATACAAAAGAAGGAAAATTACAAAAAAGACCATTTCTTAGCTTAAGAGGAAAATTGCATCACCACCTTATCACCTCCTTGTCATCACGTAAGTCTCTCCCCAACTTAAATATACAATACTTCAAAAAACTTCAGAAGAAAAGGAACAAGGAGAGGAAGGCGAGAGAGAAAGGAAGAGACAGGAAATTTGGCAAAAGCTCCTTCCAACCTTCATCAACGAAAACCTGCGTAAACACTGCTTAGGACGTGAGGTAGGTGAAACCTACAAACCCAAAACTGATATTTTGAGCTGTTATTTTTATGGTGAAAGGATCATCATCGTTTTTGGTGTGATTAAATGCTATGTGTGATGTTTGATGTTTAACAACCCAAAATATGGGTTTTAATTGTGTTGAGTTTTCTGGAATTTATGGAAGATATGAAGATTTGAAGAACTCAGTGTTTTTCGCATACTGTTCATTTTTCGGTGTTTACATGTGTTTTCGTATGACTTTTGTTTTCGGGCCGAAAACCATTTTCGCGGGCCCTTTTAAAGTTTTCGCGGGCCGAAAGTTTTCGTATATGAGAGGAAAAAGTTTTTCGCGGCCCAATAATAAGGTTTTCGAACCAAGCTTTTCGCCAACCTTTGTTTTCGAACCAAAGCTTTTCGCCACTTAGTGTTCGCGAAGTGAGCTTTTCGCTAGTCACGGTTCAAAATAAAAAGGCGTTTCGCGAACCAAGCTTTTCGCCACTTTTTGTGAAGTTTCGCGAACCAAGCTTTTCGCCAACCTTTGTTTTCGCGAACCAAGCTTTTCGCCAACCTTTGTTTTCGCGAACCAAGCTTTTCGCCAACCATTGTTTTCGCGAACCAAGCTTTTCGCCAACTTTTGTTTTCGCGAACCAACCTTTTCGCCAACTTATATTTTCGCGAACCCAGCTTTTCGCCATATCAAACCTTTTCGCCACTTAGTAAACTTTTCGCCAGGTCAGCTTTTAATGGGCTTTTCACGGGCCTGGTGGGAATACTTTGAGTCTTAGTTCAAATTTCAATCCAAATCTTTTAATATAAAGTATTTTCGAGATTTTGGAGATATGATTTAAATACATGATTTAAGAATTTTGGGGTTGTTCATATTGTTCGCTACAACCAGGTATGTTTCGGGTGGATCACGTGATCTGTTGTTCCATGTGATGATGGGATGAAATTATTTGAATTATTTTTCCGTAGATTTGTGATATCATATACTACGATGTGCTGGACATTCCCATTCCCGAATTGCAATGCAGACGCTTAAAGGTTTCTTCCATCATGCCACCAAGGATGAGGTTCTTATTTTTCCTGATCGATACTATTAATATCCTGATTTTTAAAAAACGATACTGAATCATGTCAAATGTTCACATTCCAGGCCATAATTTTCGATATTAGATTGCCGAAAAAAAGTACAGTCGAACATGTGCTCTTTGAAATCAAAACAAATGTCAGACTGGAATTATGAATGGTTTTATCTGCAAGCTATGCGCCTATTTTAAGAGCCCTATTTTGTCAAATATTTTAAAAGAATTTTACCTTAAAATTACATGTGCTTGAAATTTTATTTTATGAACCTGCAACTAAGATGCAATGAGAAATTACATGAGATTTAAAATGATAACATCTACTGCATCTATTTATGGGTAGAACTGTCCCATCCAATTGTTGATCTCGGGTTGCTTGAGGTTTCCTATCACAAGATTTATATGGTTATATTCTATGATCTGCTAAATATTTGGATTTCACGGACCAAAATCGTCCTTGTGACCAATTGGTTTGATGTTTAAATTTGAACGTACGTAAATATTGTCTAGGGATGTTTTTTTATCTTGTGCAATTATTATTCGGGACAGATTTTTAGCATTTAAAGCAGACAAGATATTTTACATAGATTTATTTCAGATTGATTTTGAAAACCATCCTTTTAGATCAACCATAGAGTAGGATTGTCTTAAATTGAGACTGCAAATTTCATTTTGGTATAATAGTTTTTATGTGCTAGTTATCTACTTTACGATGTAACCCAACCTCGTAGGTTACAGATTTAACATCCAATCGAAGAACTTGAGAATTAAGATCAAATGAGAATTACCTTTAAAATAAGCGCGCGGAAGACTTTGGGTAATTATCAATCAACCTTCATTAATCACCAAGCTTCTCTCTACAATATACCCTTTCTCTCTCTACAATTAAGTCCTAATTATGATAATGATGAGAGAGTGTTTCTAGTGAGAGAAAGCTAAAACTCAAGTTGTGTGTATTTTACAGACATTTGCCCTATATATACCAAAGCATACTTTGGTATATTTTCAATCTAGTCCCTATATTTATATAAAATACAATTAAGTCCCTAGACAAAGATAACATGATAATTGAACACTAGAAAATATTCCTAACAATCTCCCCCTTAGTGTTCAATTGTCATTGAAGCGCCGGTTGTCTTTGTCTTTGATAATCTTCAGTTTTCATCATCACTTGAACACAACAAAAAGATTCCTAACAATCTCCCCCCTTGAAAATCTCTGCCTTTGTGTTCAACTTTGAATTTGACACGGTCTTCTGTTGCAGTTTGAAGAAAATAGCTTAGAGCATCTGGAGAATCTTCAGTCTCCCCCTATTTACATGCACCCTCTTTTTCTTCTTTGCAACTTGAATCTTCGTCACCTTCTTGCACATATCAGAGTCACGCGGATCATCAGCATTGACTTGTCGTGTATGCTCGAACCATGGAGAGATGTCTTCTTTGTTGTGGTTCAGCACGTGCATTGAACGCTTGGCTTCTTTAATGAGTTCACATGCTTCGCCTCCTTGATATACTTCTCCCCCTCATGGCGATTTATTTGTATCGTCATGCTGTGTGATCAAGGTGAACCTGAGTGTACGCGGAACGTGTTGTCGTTGAATTCCGGATGAAGTACCTGAAAACGGGACAGATGACCGATCATCGTGAAACATCCCTAGATGTCACTCTTGGTCGTTGATGCAAAGTCACACAGACTTGCATTTGAAGGGACTACGGGGCCACGTAGGCATCCCGTTGACATCGTTCTAGAGTCGTGCTCCAGAAGATGGCCTGCTACCGTTGTTGTTTTTATGTTGCAACGGCAGGACTTCCTTCTGATCATAGAAGCACATCATTGAATGATGCGTCTACAGAAGTTCTGGCATGCTCACGTAGACCTGCAATATGTGTGTAAAAGAATGTATGTGTCCTAGAAAATTTTAAAAAACATTTAGGCTATGAGGACACACTAGACATTTACGTGTTCAAGAAAGTCGTGGTGTGGGGCTGTGGACCACTTTGTTCAATATCTCCCGCTTCCAAATGAAACGGTGATAGCATATGCAGTTCCCCGTGAGATACGGAAACATCTGTCTTTTGGGAGACAAATGAGTAGCTAGGAAGGGTCGTGCATGCGCCTTTGGACCAGATGAAGCGTCTTCTACCCGGGATCTGATAAACCAGTCCCGTACCTATAGTGTTTGTTGGGGTGAGCCCGTTTCGACCGACGGCAGCCCCCGAACAGCACGATGTGGACTTAGCGGAAGCGGAAGCGATCCCGTAGTGTAGGTGCCGAATTTTAAATTTTTATCATTTAAACTCGCACGAACACATCATTGGAGGTACCCAAGGACCCGAGCACCCCGGCCCGAGCCTTCGGGAGACCATGTCAGCTCTCTGCCATGGTCCACGGTCTGAGACACCACGGCCCACGGCTGTGGGTCAGCCTTGGCCGAGAGGAATCATGGTCCACGGCCTGGTGCACCAAGCTCCATGGCCGTGGACCGTTCGGAGCGAGATTGGGCAGGGTGCTGCCATGACCCATGGTCTGGTGCAGCCCCTCCCATGGCCGTGGGTCTGGGTTCAATCCAGCCTAGCCCAGGTCCATGGCCGTGGGACTTCATGTCTCAGGCGGTGGACCTCGGCCGATAGCCGAAATCTCTCGTTTCGAACCCCGAAATGATTTCCGATCAATTCCAAACTTTATACCATGACTCCATACATGTCTTAAGACATTATAATGGATCATTCGAGGTCATTCAAGACCTTTTCGAGATTGATTAAATCAACCTAATCTAAAGGTTCGAAACCTTACCCTTGTTGCGCGTGGCTAGATCCTTCTTCGTCTCGGACAGACCCGAGCAAGTTCGAAACGCCGATACGCACTCTTTGGCACCTCGGAGCAACCCACGGATGGCTAGAGTTGCTAGGAGGAGGTTCAAACTTAGCTTTGAAGCTTAAGTTGAACTTGGACCAAACTTTTCTTTTCCTCTCAAGATCCTTGATCTTTTCTCTCTTTCAAACACTTAAGTTCTTTTTCTTGCACACCTCTTATGATAAATTTCGTTCATAACTTAAGGAGAAAGAAGAGGAATCAAATCCATGGACTAAATGACACAATGTCACTCTCATAGTTGAAAAATAAAGACCAAGTCATTTTCTCTCAACCAATATTTCGTTTTTGTCCATTAAAGTAGGTTAGTGACACTTTAATAAACCTTTAAATAAGTGTAGGCCATGCCAACATTTAAGGTTTTGCAATTGAGCCTTTGGAAAAATCGAATAAGTTCGATTGAGTCCGAATGATTATAATTTGATCAAATAGATCCAATCCAATTAATCCAAATTCTAATCAAGCCCAAACTTAGTTAATTAATTAAGTACTTGATCCAATCACAAGTCTTAATTATTCCCGAGATCAAATTCGGAATTTAACTAAGTGTCTATACCCCGTATAGACGTGCCACTGCGTCAACGAATTCTCAATTCATTACGCACTTTTGGAAAGTTTGTCCCGACCAATAGAGATTGTTATCCTTTTTAAGCGTGACTCACTTGGTTCGTCTCAATTAGCACGGGAGGTATCCGCGAGTCCGGTATTCGCCTAGCCAATCTCGCGGTACCGGACAGATCCTAATTGAGAACGAATTTTGATCCAATCTAAATTCTGTCGAAACGACTATAGATATTCGTTTAATATTCTTACGCTCTTCACATTCGTCCCGGTCGAGTGAGAATCATGGTTAATGTCAAACTCACTAAACCCGACTCTATGTTATAATCAAGACTGCCGCGATTACGAAACTACGCTCCGTGTCTCACACGAGCTAGTTTATATTGCTCCGGCCGGAGGCTTAGTAATCACCGTCCTCAATTATCTCATAGAACGTTAACCTCATATATGAGGTAGTGAATCCCGAGAGCACTCAAAGCCCGGCAATCACCTCCGTTAAACCGGCTGCATTTTGCCGCTGACCCATACCCTTTATTAGAGCATTTAACGGGCCTAGCAAACTAGCGTCAAACCGGAATCGCGGAAACAAATCCGTCGATGAGCGTAACGGTCTAAGGCTGCTATAGTCTTCGTTCGATCGTTGACATCCCCGCGTTAAGCCACGCGATCGAAACGAATATCGAGCCATGTGTTCGAATACTCCGATGCCCCGATCGGCAATATTTCCGTTACGACCTCCCATCTTCCCAAGATGAACGATTGACACAATCGTTGCATTTGAGCCGTCAACGGACAAGTCATAATCGGTAATCTAGTCACCCCACTAGATTCCTAAGACTTGCGAACAATTATTTAGTGCAGAGAATAAGATTTGATTGGTGTCGCCTCTCTCATCCCATGAGAATCAATCAATCAACTCGTGCACAAGGGTTTTATTTATTTACCGCACTACCGGAAGCTAGTAGACTTTAAACTCAGTAAATAAATAACGAATGCCTCAAATTAATAAAATACAATATTTTATTAATTAATGGTTACAATAAACCATTTACATTTTTCGAACTTATACAACATGGGTCGCCCCATTCATCTCAGTCCTCTGAACGGCATTCCGAGGGCATACCTCCTAACAATGTTATGGCCCGGATAGTTTGTGGTTGAGTTGTAAGGATGTCATCGTGATACGCTCAATACCCTCATATACACTCGGGGTTTGTTCCTGGGTTAGGATCAGTTGGGTTTACTGAACCTTTGGAACATGTATGTGAACAACTCTTTTGTGTCCATGTCTTCAGGGCATTCCCTTTTAAGCTCTAGCACTGTTTTTAGGTAACACTCCCCCTAAATACTTGCGCTAATTCTAATGTGATGCCCGTACTCCCCCTAAATAGATGCGCTTTTTGAGAAATTGCATATTACGAAGAAATCAAGCGCATTTTGTATTTGAAGTGACACTCCCCAATAAATGTGCCCTTTTGCACTTATAAGTATCACTCCCCCTCGAACAAATACGCTTTTTATATTAGAACTATGGTAATATGCTCTTTTGAAATTCACGCGCCTAATCTATCTATCTATCCACTCCCCCAAAAAGAATATAGAATATGAAGACCGAATATTCTGTAAAGGTAAGCGCTCTTTATAATAAGTCGAACTCCCTATGAAAATCAAGAACTTAAGATATAGAGTTTGACTCCCCTGAAATTCAAGCGCACTGTAATACCCGTAAAAATTTAATACGGGGATTTCGCAAAACTTCGAAATTGGTAAAGATAAGTTTGGGCAGGCTTGAAATTGAGCCCAAATAATAATTGGGCCCAAGCCCAATAAAGAAGGAAGATACGTTGCTAACACCTATGAGGTTTCTTCAAAAGGGGGAAAATTACAAAAGAGACCCTTTCTTAGCTTAAAAGGAAAAACACGTCCATGCTTCATCACCTGCTGAACAAAAGCAGTAAAAACCATCATTAGAGATAAATAAGAACAGCAAGAGAGGAAGGAGAGGAAGGCGAGAGAGAAAGAAGAAGGAGATAAAGGAAATTTGGCAAAAGCTCCTTCCAATCCTCATCAACAAAAATCTGCTTAAAACACTGCTTAGGACGTGAGGTAGGTGAAATTCACAAACCCAAAACTGATATTTTAAGCTGTTATATTTATGGTGAAAGGATCACCATCGTTTTTGATGTGATTAAATGTTATGTGTGATGATTGATGTTTAAAAACCCAAAATATGGGTTTTAATTATGTTATGAATTTCTGGAATTTGTTGAAGATTTGAAGAACTTAGTGTTTTGCGCATACTGTTCTTCATTTTCGGTGTTTACATGTGTTTTCGTATGATTTCTTGTTTTCGGGCCGAAAACCATTTTCGCGGGCCATTTTAAGTTTTCGCGGGCCAGTTACTTTGCGAACTGTGAAGAAGAAAAAGTTTTCGCGGGCCGAAAATCAGTTTTTCGCGGGCCTAAGGTTTTCGGTATGTGAGAGGAAAAAGTTTTCGCGGGCCGAAAATCAGTTTTTCGCGGGCCAATAATAAGGTTTTCGAACCAAAGCTTTTCGCCACTTAGTGTTCGCGAAGTGAGCTTTTCGCTAGTCACTGTTCAAAATAAAATGGGTTTTCACGAACTAAAGCTTTTCGCCACTTTTGTGAAGTTTCGCGAACCAAGCTTTTCGCCACTTCTTATGAGGTTTTCGCGAACCAAGCTTTTCGCCAACTTTTATTAGGTTTCGCGAACCAAAGCTTTTCGCCACTTATTGTTTGCGAATTGAGCTTTTCGCTAATCACTGTTTAAAATGAAAAGAGTTTTTCGTGAACCGAAGCTTTTCGCCACTTTTCATGGGGTTAAAACTTTTCGCCACTTCCAAGGTTTTCGCCCATTTGAGGCTTTCGCCAGTTAAAGTTTTCGCCAGCTTCTCGCAATGCCAAAACTTCTCGCAACATAGAAAAGTTTTCGCCAGGTCAAAACGCCAGTCAAAGTTTTCGCCAGTTAAAGTTTTCGCCAGTTTTTCGTAATGCCAAAACTTTTCGCCACTTAGAAAACTTTTCGCCAGGTCAACTTTTAGTGGGCTTTTCACGGGCCTGGTGGGAATACTTTGAGTCTTAGTTCAAATTTCAACCCAAATCTTTTAATATAAAGTATTTTCGAGATTTTGGGGATATGATTTAAATGTATGATTTAATAATTTTGGTGTTGTTCATATATACGAAATATGGCTTAGGATTTGTTGTTCATGCATCCACGGCATGTCATAACGAGAGTATTGATCGCATTTGTGCGATGGGAGAGTGTATGCCTTTCTTTGGCAGAGATTTGTGAGGTTAAGACTCGTAGGTGCACCTGACGGGAGACAGACGTGATCGATCTGTCTACTCAGGCTTGAGCAACCTGAGGTGCCCACCGTCGTAGGATGGCTCGACTTGACGGGAGATAGACGTGATCGATCTATCTACCCGGGTACAGCGCGGGGGCGCGACTCGGGGTGCCCACCGTCAGGAGATGAGATTAGGCGGGAGATAGACGTGATCGATCTATCTACCCGGGTACAGTGTGAAAACGCGACTCGGGGTGCCCACCGCCATGAGATGTGATTTCCGAGTCTGTGTGACCGGATGATTGGTGTGATGTTGCGCGCAAGGTGCCGAGTCTAACCTAGGGCCCTGAGTATTGAGATATGAGAAAAATGAGCGTGCATTTGTCATGTGAGATATTGGGATTCGGGGACATGTGCACGCATGCATCGCATTATTTTGGTGTTCACCTACTCGGCAATTTTGCTCAGGGTTACATGTTTTGTAGGTACGGGTGAGTAGCGGTTGGTGGCGGTGACTCCACGGGCTTTTGGGGGCGGATGCAGTACATGGGACGCTACCTGTGGAGGCGTAGGATTAGTTTGATATTTTGGGGCTTCGGCCCGTTGTAAAGACCTTTGTAAAACAACTCTTTTATATAGTGTATAATATACTATTTTGTTTTTGTAAAATGGGCTTTCCGCGGCTTTCGTTGCGAAAACCCGCCAACTATTTATATTAAAAAGTGGGGTCGCCACACGCACTTTGAATTTTGAAATCGGCTCCGGCCTTCTTTGAACATTGTAGCTCAAATTTTTTTTTAATTTTTTTTTAATTTTATTTTTTTTATGGCCTTTTCTTTCTCTTTTTTTTTGTGGCCTTTTCTTTTCTTTTTTTTTATTTATTGGCCTCTTTTTTTTTATGGCTTTTTTTTTAACAGAAAAATAAAAAGGAAAAAAATGTCAAATCAAGAGCTTTGGAATAGTCTTGATTTGGTGTGTTTGCTCACGTCACATACCGATCATGAGTGTGGAGCAAACCAAATACCACACGTGTCGGGGTCTTGTGCGACTGCTCATCATCGCATACCGACCATACATGTGGAGCAATCGTCGTCTATTTACCATGTATGATCGGGATCCTGCAAAACAAATTATCGGGACTTTGGTACCCATATTTGGACGGGTCCTCCCTGATTAGCAGATAAATATTTAAGCACAAATGGTTCAAGTATATAAGGCCTAGAATATCCAACTAAACAAAGATTAGAACGAGTTTACCACGATTTGGATGGGAAGAATCGAAGCTTGCGTGGGGTGTTGTGTGTTCTTGAGAGGTTGGGGGCTCTCTCTCTCTCTCTCTAGATAGTTTCCACACAATGCACACTTTATTATGTGTTAGGGTTTTAGTATTTATACCACAAGTTGGTATATAATACTTGGGCCCCCCTAACAAAGCCCAATTACACTAAGCCTTTTATAAAGAGAATCTTTATAAATACACAACAAAGATAATTATAATTAATTGAATACAATAAAATATTCCTAACAATCTCCCCCTTTGTGTTCAATCGTCAATTCGGCATGGATTATCTTTGTGGGGCTTAGTGCATTTGCCTGAGTCCTAAAGGAATTTCCTCCTTGTCTTGTCTTTTGACCTCTTCTTTTGGAGATCTTCAAGCTCACCGTGTCTTGATCTTCGCTTCTCGGCACCGCGTCTTCTTAATCTTCTTTGTAAGCTCGACTCGTAAATGCCGGAAGGGATTTGAAGTCGCTTGCCGGATTTCTTCTTTTTGTGTTCGATCTCTCCTTTCGATAATAGCGCAACTCCCCCTACTTTTGGTCAACCTTATGTTGGGATTGGGAAGTTCTCTTTGAAATTTGGAGAGACGCACACGAGGCAGCAACTTCGATCTTTGTAGTCCATGGTGTTCGCTTGATTCTTTGACGACGCTTGAGGATCTAGCGTTTCTGATCTATCTTGCACTTTCGTCGTGGTGTTGCTCCCATTTTGATTTAGTACTACTCCCCCTCATGAAGATCGAGTTGGGGAGATCGCCATGCGATGGGTCAAAATGAGGCATTATCTTTGGCAAGAAGATCACGTCATCGGGACATGAGGATGGCGTTGGTAGGAACTCAGGTTAGGTAATAACCCGACGTAGCCACTAAGGCAGTCGTCAAGTCTTCTCCAATCTTCTTCTTCTCGGCGCCGGATTCGTCTTCTTCGAAGGAAGTTGTCTGGTTCGGCCTCGAGGAAGCTTGTCTGGCTCCGGAAGAAGGTACGCGTGGGGTGTTAGGCTCCTTTGGAATGTTTCATTCAAGTGCAGGGGAGCCCGACTTCAGAGTGGTGAGCGCGGCGGAGATTGGTGGGTGGTCCGACCTGTTTGTTTATGCGTGTCCCCTTCTGCCCCTCATGGCGATTCGTGTTAACGAAATCGGCATGATTGTGTAGGAAGATTAGGAGGACACAAACGACAGGTCGGTGATGGTAATAACCAGACGGAGCCACAAAGGCAATCCGTCGTGTAAGAAACCGGGGTCACGAAGACTTCCCGTTAACATCGATCTAGGAGCTATGCTCGTAGACGATGGCCTGAAACCGTTGTTGATTTGATGTTGCAACGGCAGGACTTCCTTCCGATCCTCGAATCATGTTGAAGCAAGACATGTCTACGGAAGTTCTAACTTGATCACAAAGATCAGGTGTTTAAAAGTGTATGTGTCTTAGAAAATATAAAAATATATGGAAAGTGAGGACACACTAGACTCGAGTGCGCAAGGAAGTGTGGTGGTGGGGCTGAATACCACATAATTCAATATCTCCCACTTCCGAGTGAAGTGGTGATAGTAGACGTGGTTCCCCGTGATTTCTGAAACACCTGTCTTTTGTGAGACAGACGAGTGGGTAAGGCTCGGTTGTGCACGCGCCGTTGGACCTATTGCGGCGACTTCTACCCGGGAGCTAATAAAATTAGCACCTGTACCTATGGGGGTTGGTCCGAATAATTTGTGAGGAGAGGGAATCATGTAGCGTCGGTCTTTTCAAAAGGTTTTAGTAGACGTGACTGTTTCTTCGTGATTCGACTGAATCTCGGTGATGTTCCGGGGTTAGATTCAGTTGGGTTTGACTGAATCGTAGGAACGAAGTATCCATGCATCTGGTAGGAAGTGATGAGTGCTGCTTTATTTGTCAGCAAGCCAGAGCATGTCGGTTGAAGCGAGCACCGAGATTTGCATTTTTAACCACCGTCGCCTTTTGCAAAGAGTTGACCGTTGTAGGCTCGAGATTCTTCTTTTGAGGTTCATCTTCGGAGGTCGGAGGTAATCTCCATGAAGCTTGATGAAGAGGAGAGAACATTCTTCTTTTTTTTTATTATGGCCTTTTTTTTTTTTAAATATTGATGGCCTTTTTTTTTTGTATATATATATATATATATTAATCGTTATTAGTAAAATATATTTTTATACTATATATTATATGGCTATATATTATATTGATATAATATATATTGTATTAGTAATATATATTAGTATATATATAATATAGTATATGCATATTATATATTTTTTTTTTATTCCTCCCCCTCAAAACATGCTTCCAAAAATAAAATTGCTCCCCCTCAAAAGATGCGTGGAAAGTTCGATGTGAATCTCTTTCCCTAAATTCACATATTTGAAGTTTGCTCCCCCTCAAAAATATAATTATAGCTCCCTTCTAAAGAAATAAGGGTCACTTCTCTTTTTTAAAAAAAGAGTAGCTCCCCCTCAAATTAAGCTCATTTTACAAAAATGGTATTTTTCATTTCCGTGCGTAATATGCATTTAGAATTTAAAGTTTTGAAAAATGCATATTTAAAATGTACCATTTTGAAAAATAGGTAATTTTTGCATTTCAGCGTATATGCATTCTTGAAAGTTTAAGCTCGAAAATCTTAAAATTGTATGCATGATGATAATGTACCTATAAAATAGAGTATTTTGCATTTCGGCTCATGTATGCACGCATGCAAAAATTTGGAAGTTAAAGTCCTTTTGAAGCATGCATAGCTATATTGTACCCTATTATTTTCAAAGTAGGTATATTGTCTTTTCAGCTCGATATGCATGCCAAAATTTACTATGGAATGCTTATATAGAATTTACCTACTTTAAAAATATGTATGAATGTGGTATTATGCAATTCAGTTCAAAAGATAGAATGTACTACATATAGTCGTAGTTGCTCACGTCGTTTCTCTTTATCATGTATGTGGAGCCACTACGTCAAATTGCCATACATGAGGGATGTGGTTGCTAGCGTCTCTTACCAGTCATGCATGTGGAGCAACCCGAGTACCGTGCATGCTGGAATGTGTGGTTGCTCTCGTCTCATACCAATCACGCGTGTGGATCAACCATCGTCGAATTACCACACGTGATTGGGCTCCTGCAAAACATTATCGGGACTTTGGTACCCATTTTTGGATGGGTCCTCCCATATTAGCAGAAAATAATTTATGCGCATTTGGTTCAGATATACATCCTAAATCATCCTTTAAAGTCCTATTTAATTTGATTTCTGATTTAGGAATCCAAGTTTGGTGAACCTTAGAGGGAAATGACAATTCAGCGCCGGTGAACGTGTGTCTAGGTTTAGAAGATCTGAAGATTTTCTCCCTAGCCAGTCGCAGAAGGTGTCTTTCAGACTTAATCTGGACCGGGTATTTCAAGTATGAATACGAGCTTATCGCACTATATGCGTCATCAGATGATGAGTCGTATTGCCTACAAGAATTCACATCATTCACTCTATAATGATGGGGTATAAGCGTGGAAGTTCGCTTGCTTAAGCTTCGAACTTCTTTGCACGCTTTCATTTTAAGAGGAATAGGAGAGGGAAAATTTTGGCATGTTCGACCTTAATTTTGGAAAATAATGTTGATTTTTCTTTCTCCTTCCCAATTTTCTGTTCCTTGGAAGTATTAAGCTTAAGGCTTTTACCTATCTTTTCTGTGCAAGTCAAAGTTGACTTAGAATTACTAGCAAAAGTCTTTTCAGTTTTAGGAACAAATGCGTCAGTTTGTGTTGCCTTATCCTGCTTAATGGAAGATATTTCTTTATAAGGATAATTTAAGACAGGTAGGGACGTGGAATTTTTGAGATTTGAGATCTCTAGAAGTTTTTGCTTTTCTGCTCCGAAACCTACTCTTTCCGATTCCAGAGTTGCGTTCAATTCTGCAATTTTACTAGCAACATCTGGAATTTCCCAACAAGAGATAGGTTTATTAGAATGTAAATTATTTTCCCCATTGGACGCGAAGTTAATTGAGGAACTTTGGTCAATTTGACCATTTTTTGCAAGAATGCCCTCTAAGTGATGAACTTTAGAGTACAATTTACTGCGTTCCTCAAATATATTATTAAATTTGCCCAGATGTAAATTTCGCTCAAGTTTACAAGCTTTCAAGCTAGTTGTGAGTTCGTGAACTTGGGCCTTGAATTTTTCGATCTGAGCATCACGACTTTCAATTCTCAATTGTGCAGCTTCCAACTGACAATTGAGACTACCCCTCTCTCTTAAGCTTCCAAGTAAGCATTGATGGTTATTTTCTAACCTAGCTTCTAGTTCCTTAATAGTCTTTTCATGATCCACATAGGAACTTAGTTTTTGTCCAGAGGCAGAAGTCGTTGCATTGAAATCCATAATAAAATATTAATTATATTATTATTATTTATTTTTTTAAAAAAACTTTAGTTGGATACGCGATCGTTAACGCGTTGTGTAGATTTGAAAAAATTTTGGCTTTAAAAATTCAGTTCCGAAAAGTTTTGGGGTATCGATCAAAGTCGTGAAGTTTCGAAAATTTTAGGTGTCGAAAACTTTTTGGTGTGTACCGAAAAGTTTTCAAGTGATGTCGAAGAACTTCGAAAATATTACCAAGAACTTTTTCTATAATATGCCAAAAAGTTTTTGAAATAAATATAAATATTGGCTTTTAAAAGTTTAGTGCCGAAAAGTTTGATTTATCGAGAAATTATTGTGAAGTTCCGAAAGATTTTAGGTGTCGAAAACTTTTTGGTGCGTACCAAAAAGTTTTGAAGTGAGGTCGAAAACTTCGAAAATTTATCAAACTTTTCTAGAATGTGCCACTGATGTTTTGGAGAAAAAAAAATGGCTTTTTTTTTTTTTTTTTAAAAAAAATTTTGTGCCGAAGAGTTAGGTTTTTCGATAAATAATGTGAAGTTTCGAAAAATTTTAGGTGCCGAACACTTTTTGGTGTATACGAAAAAAAAATTTCGATGTGATTTCTAAAGAATAGTAATTTTCGAGCTTTTATTAATATTTTAATTTATTTATTTATTAATAATTAATTTTTTTATTATTATTGTTTTTTTTATTTTTTTTGCGTAAACTTTCTACAGTACCTACCGAAAACTTTTACTCTTTTTTTTTTTTTTTACGAAAACTTTAGTTCCGAAAAGTTTGAATTTTTTTTTTATTTATTTAGTTTTCGATGGCAAAGTTGTAATTAAGTTTTTTTTTTTTTTTTTTTTCGAAAACTTTGTACCGAAAAGTTTGAATTATATTTTTTTTATTTAGTTTTCGATGGCAAAGTTGTAATTAAGTTTTTTTTTTTTTTTTTTTTTTTTTTTATTTTTTTTCTTTTGCGAAAACTTTCTACAGTACCTACCGAAAACTTTGAATTTTTTTTTATTTTTTTTACTGTAGCTGCGAAAACTAAGTAGCACCGAAAACTTTCTGCAGCACTGTAGCACCGAAAACTTTCCTGTAGCACTGTAGTACCGAAAACTTTCCTGTAGCACCGAAAAGTTACTGTAGCAACGAAAACTTTACTACAATACCGAAAATACAGTAGCGACACTGTAGCAGCGAGAAAAAGAGCTATTTTTCGATCCCGAACACTAAATTTAATCAAATTAGCCCCGGGTAAAGATCAAAATATGTATATCCTAACTCCTAAACACTCAATCAAGCACAAAAACACCAAAACATGTCAAATTTTGAGAAAAATTTCGAAGAACATGCGATGAACACCGAAAAATAAAATGAAAAATTTGACTCAAATCTTAACGCGCGTGGCTCTGATACCATTTATAAGGCCTAGAATATCCAACTAAACAAAGATTAGAACGAGTTTACCACGATCTGGATGGGAAGAATCGAAGCTTGCGTGGGGTGTTGTATGTTCTTGAGAGGTTGGGGGCTCTCTCTCTCTCTAGATAGTTTTCACACAATGCACACTTTATTATGTGTTAGGGTTTTAGTATTTATACCACAAGTTGGTATATAATACTTGGGCCCCCTAACAAAGCCCAATTACACTAAGCCTCTTATAAAGAGAATCTTTATAAATACACAACAAAGATAATTATAATTAATTGAATACAATAAAATATTCCTAACAAAGTATGGAATTTGCATGTAAAGTAGTCTTGAACTGAGGAACACAATGTTGTTTTGGACTACTTATTTCTATTTCTAGCTTAGGTTTCCAAACTTGTTGAACCTTATGAAAATTAAAAATTTCAGCATCGGTGAATGTGTGTCTTGCGTTAAATGAGAAAATTTTCTCTTTCGCCAGTCGTTTGAGATGCTTTTCGGATTTGACTTTGACCGGGTACTTTAGAGAGGAATACGAGCTTATAGAATCAATGGCATTAAGAATAGAAGTGTCGTATTTCCTACCTTCTAGACTCACATCATTCACTTTGTAATGTGTATTAAATGAGTTACTTTTGTTTAGACAATTATTACTTTTGGACGTTTCAGTTTTAATAGAGAATGTGTAATTATTGTCTACTTTAGTTTTAGTAGCTTCTTTCTTTAATTTTGATTTTAGAATGACTTTGGATATTTTTGGATTAGGAATAGAGGTAGAACCAAATTTAGTCCAGGCAAAGAAGATAATTTGTCTTCCTCTATTCTTTCTTTCTTGATAGCTTTAGTCATTCTTGCGCCTTTTTGAGAGGAATTTTTTAGAATTAAATTCTCCTTTAAAAGCTTATCCATTTGAGCTCGAAACCGGTTTCGTTCGGAATCCAGAAGAGAATGTAATTCAGAAATTTTACGAGAACTTTCTGGAATGTAGCAATTCTAAGGTTCGAGTTTTATCGATAGTATAGAATGTTCCTCGGTTGAGATTGACTCAATTGTTTGAGTCGACTTGTTTCGAGACAATTTTTGCTCAATTTGTTCTTTCTTTCCACGAAGAACCTCTAGTTCTTTAATTTTACAGTGTAATCTAGTGAGTTCTTCAGAAAGACATTTATTTTGAGCTTGATAATCTTTATTTTCCTTTAGTTCTATTGGTTCAGAATTTGATTTAGCAAGATCATTGTTAAGTTTAGCTATTTTCTCATTAGCTAATTGAAGCTTTATTCCTAGATTGGCTTCTTCTAATAGATGTTTTTTTAGGACAACTTCATTATTGGCTAATCTTGCTTCTAATTTCTTGACCATTTCTTTTTCATTATTTGTGGATGAGAATTTTTGCAACATTGAATTGTTTGCTTCATCACAGGCAGACAGACTTGTTTTCAGCTCACATATTTTTTATTCATGTTCTGTGGTCTTAGTCTTCAACCTTATAATCTCATCCTTTGCATTGGTCAATTGACATTCAAGACTGGCTTCAATTTCTAGATGTTTTCTTAAGACACGCTCGTTATTAGCTAGCCTTGCTTCTAGTGTCTTGATCATTTGTTCGTGAAATTAATCCATTTTAATCTTTTCAGTTCAAATATAGAATTTTGAAAATTTAAGTTCAAATAATGTTGGTAGTTAAATTCTATATAGAATGTTGGATGTATGATCGTTAACGTGTTAGTTGAATTGATTATGAATTGCAAAATATTTGGACTTATATACTTTGACTCAAAAAGTTTTAATTGAAAAAATTTAAGATATCGAAAAGTTTAGTATGTATCGAAAAGTTTTATAAGTATCGAAAAGTCTGCGGAAAGAGATTGTCTCGAAAACTTTTTAGTTGAATACCGAAAACGTTTCTCAATGAGTAATGGAAAACTTTTCTTCCATGAGCACCGAAAACTTTTCGATATGTGGATTAAAAAATTGAAAAGTGGCAGTCAGTATCGATAATTGTTGGCAATTTGCGAATGTAATTGGCAAAAAAACTTTGCGAACAAAAGTTTACCGAATAAGAAAAGAAAATTTGCGAACAAAACTATTTAGCGAATAAGAAAAGAAAGTTTACGAGAACAAAACTTGAGCGAATTATTTTTTTTTTTGAACAGTAACTTGCGCAAACAGTAGTTTTGCGAATGACCAGTAACGTGCGCAAAAAAAAAAATTTAACGAATGAACAGTACGTGCGCAAATTTTTTTTTTTTTACGAATGGACAGTAATTCGCAAATAAACAGTACGGGCGCAAACTTTTTTTCGAATGAATAGTAATTCGCGAATAAACAGTAACGTGCGCAAAATTTTTTTTTTTTACGAATGAACAGTAATCCGCGAGTGAACAGTAACGTGCGCAAAAAATTTTTTTTTTCGAATGAACAGTAATTCGCGAATAAACAGTAACGCGCGCAAAAATTTTTTTACGAATGAACAGTACGTGCGCAAAATTTTTTTAATGGATAAACAGTAACATGCGCAAAAAACAATTTCCCTACGAATGAACAGTAATTCGCGAAGTTAACAGTAACGTGCGCAAATTTTATTTTTTTTTTACGAATGAACAGTAATTCGCGAGTTAACAGTAATGTGCGCAAATTTTTTTTTTTTTACGAATGAACAGTAATTTTTCTTGTATCGAAAAACTTGATGTTTAAACCCAGATTTCAACCAAAAACACTCAAAACTGTTAATTACTCATGGGTTATTGATCGAAATCAATAGATTATCTATGAGAAACACTCGATTGAAGCCAAAATCAGCAAATCATATCAAATTTTTCGAAATTTTGATGAATTCCATGAAGAACACACAAAGAGGAATTTCGATCAATCTTCAAAATTCTCGAAATCTAGTGTTTCGATCGATCAATTTTCAGCACAGAAACATTTTAAACACTCGATCGAAGCCTAAAAACAGCAAAAATGGCGAAATTTTGAAAATCAAATCAAAACATATGATGAACCTTACGTGAGCTTCAAAAGAAAAATTCAACAATTTCAATCCAAAATCAAACACGTTTGGCTCTGATACCAATTGTAGGTCACAGATTTAACATCCAATCGAAGAACTTGAGAATTAAGATCAAATGAGAATTACCTTTAAAATAAGCGCACGGAAGACTTTGGGTAATTATCAATCAACCTTCATTAATCACCAAGCTTCTCTCTACAATATACCCTTTCTCTCTCTACAATTAAGCCATAATTATGATAATGATGAGAGAGTGTTTCTAGTGAGAGAAAACTAAAACTCAGGTTGTGTGTATTTTACACACATTTGCCCTATATATACCAAAGCATACTTTGGTATATTTTCAATCTAGTCCCTATATTTATAGAAAATACAATTAAGTCCTTAGACAAAGATAACATGATAATTGAACACTAGAAAATATTCCTAACAAACCTGTCATTGCAGAACTTTCCTCTCAGTGAAACGATTATCAACATACGTGACCAATACTGGATATTGCGTGCTGTGGAGGTAAAGTAGCTGCTTCTAAAAATGTTTATTCAACATCGCACATGTGCATTAGTAGTATCAGTAGGAAGGTTGTAAGAATTGGATATTAATACTACTTGTGGACATTCTTTATCTTTTTAAGAATGACCACATTTTTTTATCATATTTGAGTTATAACTAGTACTCAAAACTGCTCTATATATATAGCTTATTGCTAAAAATTTTCTGAGATTCCAGAACAAGAAAAGTATATGGGACCTAATGATTGATTCATTCACGTCTACCATTTTACAATGGAGGGTACGCTTGCGGATTCTGCCCTTGGATTCTTTTCAGCAATTTATTGGAATCTTATTATTTTTCTATTCTTTTATTCCTAACATCCAATTCATAACTTCGGATAGGCATATTTTTTGGTCATGTTGTTAAGACGAAACTTTGGTCGATATTAAAATTCGAATTCAGAAGAAACTGCAGGTTCCAGATGGAGAGTTTTCCAAGGTACAGTATTTAGGGATCCCAGACCATTCTACATATCCATGATTCAATCATTTCTGTAGCTATAATATAAAAGCTTTTGCCTTAAATATATATTTTTCTTCTATTTTTAGTGGAAATTTGCATTTCAATCAACCAGAGGGAGAGTGATTGGGGTTTCACATTCTTCATGCCTCTAGAGCTTTATGGTCCCAACAAGGGTTACCTTGTATCGAAGCTGATGTTGCGGCGTGTAAGGCTGCTGATTAAAAAAACAGAGAGACTTGCTACGTTATACTTAAGAACCAAGGGGCAACTTGTTAGATGAACTCTTTGCTTCAGACTTTATACCATATTCCATACTTCAGAAAGGTATATTTTTATGAATAAAATAAGCATTTATTAATTTTTTTAAGTAACTTTATGATCTGAGGTCCGTGAAAAAACTTATTGTGTATATTGTTATATCAGGCTGTATATCACCTGCCAACGGCACAGAGAGATAATCCATCAGAGAGTATCCCCCTGGCATTACAGAGTTTATTTTATAAACTCCCTCCAAAACAATGACACCAGTGTGGCCACAAAAGTGTTGGTCAAATGATTTGTATGCGACATATATGATTCCTTTATGGAACATGATGTTGAAGAGCTCAACAGGGTTTTACTTGAGAATCTTGAAGACACGATGATGGTGCTTTGGGTTGGCTATTATGATATCTTTGATTTTTTATTAATTTATCTTATGCTGAAGAGTTGATAACTTACCTTGCCGTTCCAGGGAACAGTTGTCGAAGGGACGACTCAGAAATTGTTTGAAGGGCATCATATGAATTACATTGAATCCATCAACATGGATTTAAAATCTACATGAAAAGTATTATTTTATTGTATTGATTACATTCACATACTTATTCATTTGCAGGCCACACCATTTATCTTGATTCTTGTCCGCTTTTCAGATCTTCAGTTTGACGTAAAAGGTTGCAAATATGTCTATGTTTCCTTTGTTGAGTATGTGGAAGTTGACGTCTTGAAGGAGATAACAAGTATCATGCCGAGGTGCATGGATTGCAGGTATGTTGTTCCTTTAAGAATGATGTAACTGTCATGCTACTTTGATCTGGTTAAAAATTGTGGAAGAATTTTGTTTGAGGCATTGTGATACAAATTTATCCAAGATGTTTGACATTCCAAAACCTGAAAAATTAGGAAGAAAATATGGGATAATATTCTTCGATGAAAGAAGTTCTGATAATAGTTCACACTAGCAGGCTAGCTATTGCAGCATAAGCAAGATGTTTGACTCTAATGTTAGCTTGCGGATCTGTTGCTGAACTTGATTCTCATAAATGTACATCATTAGGAGTTATGCTATTGTTGATTGGCTGTGATTGTGTCTGTTTACATGTGTTTGCTGCCACTGAAACTGTAATACCCGAGCCCTCAAACATATCGTTTGGCCAATATAATTCATGCATTATGCTTGTTCACTTATATGAATTACGTATTTGTTTATATTCGCATAATTCATATGAGTCTTACGTGTTGCATATGAGGTGCATTTTATATGTTGCATATTTTATGCAATTTGTTTTGCTAAAGTCATACTGACTAATTTTGGCATTATATAGGATAAATAAATTGTAGGAATTATAATAAAGACAATTATTTAGAAGTCTTATCCGATTAGTTGAGTCGGTATTGTAATAACACACGTGTTTGTCCCTAGTATGCGACTAGTTACATGTGTATAACTTGTATGTTTCCCAAACATTTGTATAGGTTTAAAATCATAATAAAATTATGTAATTATTTATGAATTAGGGTATAGGGCGCAATTTTACGGTCCTTAGTTGTAATTTTCTTACTTAATGAGTAAGGAAATGACATCACCACCTTTAACCCTTCATAGCCACGAAATCACCATCATTATCACTCTTAAACTGAAAGAAAATAATACAGCAAGAAAGAAAGAAGAAGAAGAAGAAGGAGAAGAAGAAAAATAGAAGAGAAAAGGAAAAACTAGCCAAGAAGATAGGTTAATCACTAATCTAGTGCCATCTTCTTTATTTCTATGTGATAATATGCTTTGTGTTTAACTTTAAACATGTTTGTGTCTCGTTTGTTAGCTTGAGGTTGTAAACAACTAAACTAAGTCTTCGTCTAACACCTGAGGAAAATCTATTTTCAAAGATTCAAGGTTACAGGTAAGTGAAAATCCAACTACGACGCATGGACATAGTATTCGGTGTTTTATAATATACATGCTTGGATGTTTCGATGATTTTATGTGAAGGTGTTATATTTGTTGATTAATATTTGCATATGAGCTACATGAATTAATGAGCATACCATTCACGGCATATACATATGCATGCATATTATTGGGTACTGTTGAGTGTTGGCATGCATAGTCGTAATCGCCGGGGAGCGATGTATATGTGCCGATTATTGGCATGCAGTTGAGGTGTATGTGGTTATTACTAGTGCACCATCGACGGAAGGGGCGACCTGGGCAGGGGCGACCTAGGGTATGTGACCCTAGTGTAGGCTACCCAGAGTAGGCTACCGTCATATGTTGAGGCAGAAGGGGCGACCTAGGAAGGAGCGACCTAGGGAGACCTAGCGTAGGCTACCTGGAGTGGGCCACTGCCATATTATTGATGCGGTAGGAGCGACCTGGACGGGGCGACCTGGATGGGGCGACCTAGGGAAACCTAGCGTAGGCTACCAGCGTGGGCTACCAGCGTAAGCGACCGCGACAGAAGGGGCGACCTGGGAAGGAGCGACCTAGTATTGGCTACCCAGAGTGGGCCACTGTCAGATGGTTTATTGAGCTCTTGGTGGTGCATAGTATTTTAGCCACGGGCCCAGACAGAGGATGAGAGAGAGATGATTCATTTTGAGATGTCAAGTCACATGTAGTTTATGCATATGATGAGGATTTGCATATTCATGAGCATGCATGATTTTTACTTACTGAGCTTCTAGCTCATATAGTTCATGTGTTGTAGGTGAGCGAGATGACCTTGTTTGACTGACGTAGATAGCGAGGCTGGTCGTTGGAGCTTCCACGGGCTTTTGAGGTGGACTGTACATGGATGACGACCTGTGAGGCGGGCTAGTCTCTTTTGCTGCATCTGATGTGTATGTTTTTGTTGTATGTGATCGTGAGGTTGTGTAAATTTGTCTTGTCGTATGGTTTTATGTGAGTCTACGTATATCTTGTGTTGGTCGAGTCAGGATGTGTATGTGGGATTCGTGAATAGTTTGGTGCTTGTCTTGTTGAGACGTTATTTGGTTTTATGATGCTCGTGATGTGAGTATCTTTTGATTTAATTCAGGGGTTTTTGACGAGTTTTAAACGGAACTCACGCAAGTTATTTTCTCGAGTTAGCGTCGTTAGGGTCGTTTTGGTAGTGTATGTTGGGTGGTCGTCACAGTTTGGTATCGGAGCTACGGTTACAGGTTCTGTAGACTATCCATGTACAGGAACTCAAAAGTGTGGAAGCGCACGCGCAGCCTTGCTCGTAAGTTTTATGATATTGCGTGAATAATTTTCTGTTGCATGAATTTATTGGCCATATTATTCGAAAAGGGTTAACAGGATAAAGTGTGAGCATCATGGTACGTACTAGAGGTGAAAGCAGCAGAGGAAGTAGTCAGGGTAGGGAGACTGTGAACCTTAATGATGAGCGAGATACTGCCATTATCCGACTTACTGAACTTGTTCAACGTCAATCCGAGCAAATTCAAGAGTTAATCCAACAACGGAATTCGAATGGACAGCATAATCCATCTCAAGCGGAAAGGGTAGAGATCGTTGGTGAAAGATTTCGGAAACTTAATCCGCCAATTTTCGAAGACGCTGTCGACCCAACAGCTGCAGAGGACTGGCTTAGGACCCTTGAGAATATGTTCCAGTATAGCCAAATTCCCGAGCAAGATAAAGTCCTTTGTGCGGCTTTTATGCTTCGTGGTAGTGCGGGGCATTGGTGGGATACAATGAGAGCTATCGAAGATCATATCACGATGACGTGGGAACGCTTCAAGGAGATCTTCATAAATAAATACTTCACAGCCCCTGTACGTGCTATGAGGATGAATGAATTCATAAACTTACGACAGGGAGCCATGGTAGTTGCGGAGTACATTCGCAAATTTGAGCAGCTATCGAGGTTCGCAACACATATGGTGAGTACTGACGCCCTGAAAGTGGAGCGATTTCTTGAAGGCCTGAAACCGGAACTTTACCGAGATGTCAACATGGCTGGTATTCAAGGAATCACGTACGCTCAAGTTGCGGAAAGGGCATTAGTTGCGGAGCAAGCTGAGATGAGAATTGTTCGTGTCCAAGAAGCAAAACGCAAATTTGTACAAGGTCAAAAATGGGCCGAAGGCGACAGAAAGAGGCAGTTCGTAGGCCAGAAACCAAATTTCCAAAGAAGGCCAGGACCTCAGCACTGGGATCAGAAGCAAAAGCTGAATTCAAACCAAGAGAGAAACCAAGTCCCTATGCCCACATGTCCAAGGTGCGGACGTCAACATACGGGCAATTGCTTCACCCAAACTATTAAGTGCTTCATATGCGGAAAATTGGGCCACATCGCAAGAACATGCCCAGAGAATCCCAACGCAAATCAAGCGAACCACAAACGGTACCTGCTAGAGTTTTCACCATTACGAGCGATGAAGCTGAGGCTAATCCATCGGTGGTGACAGGTACACTCTCTATATACAATGTTCCGACATCCATACTAATAGATTCGGGAGCCACGCATTCATTTGCATCATCTAAGTACATAACGAGGCTCGGTATAACACCTCTTCTATCCAAGCTCAATTACAATGTGACGATTCCTCATGGAGCTTCAACCCAGACAAATCAGATTCTGCAAGAGTGTGCGGTACCGATTGAAGATAGGAAATTATATGCTGATCTGATCGTAATCCCAATGAATGATTACGATATCATCCTTGGTATGGATTGGTTATCGAAGTATGGAGCGGTGATTGACTGCAACAAAAAGATTGTTACTTTCCATTTACCGGGAGCAAAGCCTTTTTCTTTCTCGGGAGTTGCAAATGGCAGCAGGATTTCGAAAATATCAGCGTTAAAGGCTCAACGATTGATAGATGTTGGTTGTGAAGCTTATCTCATTTATGCAATAAAAGCAGAGGAACAACCTCAACCCGATCTCAGTGAAGTAAGTACCTGTTGTGAAGGACTATCAAGACGTATTTCCTGATGATCTTTCTGGATTACCACCTGACAGGGAGATAGAATTTTCGATTGAACTACCTCCAGGTACACCTCCAATTTCAAAAGCTCCATATCGAATGGCTCCGACCGAGCTGAAAGAATTGAAGATACAGCTACAAGATCTACTCGATAAAGGTTTTATTCAACCCAGTTTTTCACCATGGGGCGCACCAGTTCTATTTGTACGAAAGAAGGATGGATCAATGAGACTCTGCATTGATTACCGGGAGTTGAACAAGGTTACCATCAAGAATAAATATCCTTTGCCTCGAATTGATGATCTTTTCGATCAACTCCAAGGTGCAGCTGTATTCTCGAAGATCGATCTACGTTCAGGTTATCATCAGTTAAAGATAAAGGTGGAGGACATTCCGAAGACGGCGTTCAGCACTCGATATGGACACTACGAGTTTCTAGTGATGCCATTTGGGTTGACTAATGCACCTGCTGCGTTCATGGATTTGATGAATCGTGTCTTCAAGGAGTTTCTTGATAAGTTCGTTATCGTGTTTATCGATGATATTCTCATTTATTCCAAGACAAGGGAGGAACACGAGATACACTTGAAGATCGTATTGGAGATATTAAGAAAGAAACAACTCTATGCAAAATTCAAGAAATGTGAGTTTTGGCTAGATAGAGTTGTGTTCTTAGGACATGTTATTTCTGGAGCAGGAATATCAGTAGACCCAAGCAAAGTTGAAGCAATCAATAATTGGCCCCAGCCAACAAATCCTTCAGAGGTGCGGAGTTTTCTTGGCTTAGCGGGGTATTATCGCAGATTCATTGAGGGATTTTGAAAATCGCTTCGTCATTGACAAAGTTGACTCGGAAGAATATTCCATTTCAATGGACCGATTCGTGTGAATGGAGTTTTCAGGAGTTGAAGAAGCGACTTACTTCGGCACCTGTCTTGACAATTCCAACTGGAAGCGGGGGTTTTTCAGTATACAGCGATGCATCGAAGAACGGCTTAGGTTGTGTACTGATGCAAAATGGGAAGGTTGTTGCATATGCTTCCAGACAACTGAAGGAATATGAGAAGAATTATCCCACTCATGACTTGGAGCTTGCGGCTGTGGTATTTGCATTGAAATATGGCGACACTATTTATACGGTGAACGATGCGAGATCTATACAGATCATAAGAGCTTGAAATACTTTTTCACTCAGAAGGAACTGAATATGCGACAACGAAGATGGTTAGAGCTTGTCAAGGATTACGACTGCGTAATCAACTACCACCCGGGAAAAGCTAATGTTGTTGCTGATGCTCTAAGTCGGAAGACAACTCAGAGTTCTGTAGCTTCTATCTCAGTTCAGAAATCTGCAATCGCTGACTTACAAAAGATGAACGTGGAAGTCATCAACGTTGGTGAGATTGAAGTAAAATTAGCAGCTTTGACGCTTCAACCCATAATTTTGGACAGAATCAAACAAACACAACCGACTGATGAATACTATCAGAAGGTAAAGAAAGATGCCAGGGAAGATACATCTTCGGAGTTAAAAATATTTGAAGATGGTGTTCTGCGATTTAGAGATCGTCTGTACGTACCCGGGAATGAGGAGATTCGAAGAGACATTTTATCTGAAGCACATTCCACGCTATATTCGGTACATCCTGGAGCAACAAAGATGTATCGAGATCTTCAGAAATATTATTGGTGGCCGGGCATGAAGAAAGACATAGCGCAATTTGTGGATCAATGTCGACCTGTCAACAAGTGAAAGCGGAACATCAAAGGCCAGCGGGAATGTTACAACCGCTATCAATTCCAGAATGGAAATGGGAACGAATAACGATGGACTTCGTCGTTGGCTTGCCAAAGACTTTAAAGGGACACGATGCTATCTGGGTAATCGTTGACAGATTAACCAAGTCTGCTCATTTTCTACCCATTAATTCGTCATACACCATGGATCGATATGCGGAAATTTACATTCAAGAAATAGTTCGACTTCATGGTGTTCCACTGTCGATAGTTTCAGATCGAGACTCCAGGTTCTTGTCTAACTTTTGGAGAAGCTTACAGAAGGCGATGGGGACAAAATTATCTTTTAGCACAGCCTATCATCCTCAAACAGATGGGCAATCAGAACGAACAATTCAGACCTTGGAAGACATGCTTCGTGCTTGCGTATTAGATTTTAAAGGTCATTGGAGTAAATTTCTACCATTGATCGAATTGTCGTATAATAACAGCTATCATGCCACTATTGGAATGGCACCGTATGAGGCCTTGTATGGGAGAAAATGTAGATCGCCTGTTCATTGGGATGAAATTGGCGAGAAAACATTGCTTGGACCTGACATGGTGCGAGAAATGACGGATGTTGTAGCAAAAATTCGACAGAGTATGCAAACTGCTCAGAGTCGACAGAAAAGCTATGCTGACCAAAAACGAAGGCCGTTAGAATTTGAAGTTGATGAACTGGTGTTCCTGAAAGTTTCCCCGATGAAAGGTGTGATGCGATTTGGAAAGAAAGGAAAGTTAAGTCCCAGATACATTGGACCTTTCCAAATTTCAGAAAAGATTGGTGATGTTGCTTACAGACTCGATTTGTCTTCCTCGTTGTCTCAAATACATGACGTGTTTCATATTTCTATGTTGCGGAAATACATTGCAGATCCTACCCGTGTTTTGAAGAGTGAACCGATCGAATTAAAACCCGATTTGAGCTATGAAGAATAACCAGTTGAGATTCTATTACATGAAGTGAAGCAACTTAGGAATAAAACAATTCCGCTGGTGAAAGTTTTGTGGAGGAATCAATCGATAGAAGAAGCAACATGGGAAAGAGAAGATGATATGCGAGCTAAATACCCTGACCTATTTCGGTAAGTTGAATTTCGAGGACGAAATTCTTTTAAGGAGGGGAAGATGTAATACCCGACCCCTCAAACATATCGTTTGGCCAATATAATTCATGCATTATGCTTGTTCACTTATATGAATTACGTATTTGTTTATATTCGCATAATTCATATGAGTCTTACGTGTTGCATATGAGGTGCATTTTATATGTTGCATATTTTATGCAATTTGTTTTGCTAAAGTCATACTGACTAATTTTGGCATTATATAGGATAAATAAATTGTAGGAATTATAATAAGGACAATTATTTAGAAGTCTTATCCGATTAGTTGAGTCGGTATTGTAATAACACACGTGTTTGTCCCTAGTATGCGACTAGTTACATGTGTATAACTTGTATGTTTCCCAAACATTTGTATAGGTTTAAAATCATAATAAAATTATGTAATTATTTATGAATTAGGGTATAGGGCGCAATTTTACGGTCCTTAGTTGTAATTTTCTTACTTAATGAGTAAGGAAATGACATCACCACCTTTAACCCTTCATAGCCACGAAATCACCATCATTATCACTCTTAAACTGAAAGAAAATAATACAGCAAGAAAGAAAGAAGAAGAAGAAGGAGAAGAAGAAAAATAGAAGAGAAAAGGAAAAACTAGCCAAGAAGATAGGTTAATCACTAATCTAGTGCCATCTTCTTTATTTCTATGTGATAATATGCTTTGTGTTTAACTTTAAACATGTTTGTGTCTCGTTTGTTAGCTTGAGGTTGTAAACAACTAAACTAAGTCTTCGTCTAACACCTGAGGAAAATCTATTTTCAAAGATTCAAGGTTACAGGTAAGTGAAAATCCAACTACGACGCATGGACATAGTATTCGGTGTTTTATAATATACATGCTTGGATGTTTCGATGATTTTATGTGAAGGTGTTATATTTGTTGATTAATATTTGCATATGAGCTACATGAATTCATGAGCATACCATTCACGGCATATACATATGCATGCATATTATTGGGTACTGTTGAGTGTTGGCATGCATAGTCGTAATCGCCGGGGAGCGATGTATATGTGCCGATTATTGGCATGCAGTTGAGGTGTATGTGGTTATTACTAGTGCACCATCGACGGAAGGGGCGACCTGGGCAGGGGCGACCTAGGGTATGTGACCCTAGTGTAGGCTACCCAGAGTAGGCTACCGTCATATGTTGAGGCAGAAGGGGCGACCTAGGAAGGAGCGACCTAGGGAGACCTAGCGTAGGCTACCTGGAGTGGGCCACTGCCATATTATTGATGCGGTAGGAGCGACCTGGACGGGGCGACCTGGATGGGGCGACCTAGGGAAACCTAGCGTAGGCTACCAGCGTGGGCTACCAGCGTAGGCGACCGCGACAGAAGGGGCGACCTGGGAAGGAGCGACCTAGTATTGGCTACCCAGAGTGGGCCACTGTCAGATGGTTTATTGAGCTCTTGGTGGTGCATAGTATTTTAGCCACGGGCCCAGACAGAGGATGAGAGAGAGATGATTCATTTTGAGATGTCAAGTCACATGTAGTTTATGCATATGATGAGAATTTGCATATTCATGAGCATGCATGATTTTTACTTACTGAGCTTCTAGCTCATATAGTTCATGTGTTGTAGGTGAGCGAGATGACCTTGTTTGACTGACGTAGATAGAGAGGCTGGTCGTTGGAGCTTCCACGGGCTTTTGAGGTGGACTGTACATGGATGACGACCTGTGAGGCGGGCTAGTCTCTTTTGCTGCATCTGATGTGTATGTTTTTGTTGTATGTGATCGTGAGGTTGTGTAAATTTGTCTTGTCGTATGGTTTTATGTGAGTCTACGTATATCTTGTGTTGGTCGAGTCAGGATGTGTATGTGGGATTCGTGAATAGTTTGGTGCTTGTCTTGTTGAGACGTTATTTGGTTTTATGATGCTCGTGATGTGAGTATCTTTTGATTTAATTCAGGGGTTTTTGACGAGTTTTAAACGGAACTCACGCAAGTTATTTTCTCGAGTTAGCGTCGTTAGGGTCGTTTTGGTAGTGTATGTTGGGTGGTCGTCACAGAAACTGTAAGCGGTCAATTTGAAATGATGGAAATTGTCAGTATATGAAGTAATACATCACAGGGTCATGTTTGGGTTGCTTCATTTTTTGGTTTGTCAATATGTGGAATTTATTACTATAATGTACTGTTGCACGAGTCTCAACACATAGTATGCTAACTTTTTTGTTTGTATTCTTTTCGCCTATAACCTAGTATCATCTTTTTTATGGCTTACTGGCTTGAGTTATTTCCAATGGAGTTTCTATTACTGAAGATATCTTCTTGGAGTAGCTTTATTAATGCATCACTAATGGAACAATGTAGTTGTCCTGCCTTAGTTGTGATTATTTTTTTTGCTTTCCTGGCACAATGTTTTTATCAATTTCCATTCTCCTCCTATTTTGTTTGTTTCCAACAGTGTTTGAGCTCATTTCAGTGGTATGATTTTACTTCTGAAATCTCTCTCTCTCTCTCTCTCTACATTGATATGCATGCATTCAGGATAGAGGAGATTGAATTGATTAGAGTGTGTATGGGTCTGATTAACTCAACACTTAAAATGCCAATTTCTACCCATTTATCAGTAATACGGTTTCATGTGTTTGATATTATGTCTGTACTATATATTATGGGTTTACGTTTTCCTTGAAGCTTGAGAAACTATATGAATCCTTTTTTGGGTCCACTTACCGATCAGGTACAAATTGGACGACGAGAGGGTTCAGTAAAGAAGACATGAAAAGGGCCATGCACGAGCAGTATGGTGGTGACGAAGAGGTAGAGATGTTTATCGTTGCACTTTGTATCCATTGTATGTTGTATTCTCTGCTGCTAATGACATACTATACGGTACAGTTGCCTCAGACTAATCCAGGCTACAACAACGAACATCTTCGGGTAACTTTTGTTGTTGTACTTCTAATATCAGTTTTAACACGTAGGTCTCTTAAGGACATTGCATAAAATGTGTACCTTTGCTAATCGTAGATAAGGTTGAAAAAGGAACAGGAAGAGAAAGAAGACAAAAGAAGATACAAAGCACATGCACATCATTATACCATGATCAAGGTATTTTATCATGATCAGTTTTATTATTAAATAAACCAGAGCAGGTAAAACGAATAACATGGAAATCAATTAGATATTTAGAAATTTTTTATTCGATGACCGATATAATTAAACACAAATATGTAGCTCATAAATTATTTCTTTGTATCCATGATGTGAATTAACTTGAACCTATTGAATCGACAAGCACTTAATTATTGCTGCAGATTGCCCGAGGTGAGGACTTGAGGGAACAGATCGACAAAAATATACTTGTTGATCATGCAAAGTTCATAATTTCCGGATCCAAAGACTGATGCCGTCCAACCTTTTCAAGGTATTGTTTCTCTTTAATTTATTTATAAATTGGCAATCCTTGCCTTTTGTGCTAAATAAAGATTCATATAACGTGCAAGTAGTCATGACAATGTTAGTGTATCACAAGTGACAGGCTGCTGACTCATTCGGTGAACTAGACCTAATATTGTTTGATGCATTAAGATGATTGAGGTGGTTCTAGCTACTTTGGAAATGTTGTGGCACTATTTAGAATAATTATATGTTATTTTGTTTTTTTCTATTAAAAATGTACTGCATTCAATTGTCTCTCCGTTCCCTTGCTTGAGAACAATGTTGTAGTCGTATGACTAATGATATCTAGTTTATATATTTTTAGTCTTTTTTTTCGGCTTCCCTGAATGAATCTTGTGCGAGGTTCATGACTAGTTTGTGAAATGATCAGAGTCGAAATAATCCGACATTCAGAATTTTTGAAATTTGATTGAGTTCCAGATTTTGGCTTTTCTGAAAATACTTCATCTCTTGCATTTGTTTGTTCGTCCATGTTCCTATGCGGTCTCAATCTTGTATGTCTTTCATTGCTAAACAATGTAACAAGATCTAATATTCCTAGCGAGCAGTGAGATATTTACTATGTACTTACACGGTTTTATTTATTTGTAGGAGGAAGTTTTTAAGGAACTAGGCATACCTGTTAAAATACCAGTCGTTCTGGATGTGGGCCAAAAGGCAAAACCACACTTACCGTCCGAACCGACCGCTGACACCGCAGGAGGAAACTCAATCTGTAAGAACAGAATCTCATTCTCTTTCATTGTTGACGTTTTGTCATTTTTCTGACTGAAAAAGAGTTTTTCAGTGATTTTCAAACTTGGTCATTATATTCATTTACAATATGCAAGCTTTCAAGTAATGTGGACATTCGTATTCTATCAGTGATGAAGATAGAATGATATGAAATAGTGTCACGGGGATACTTTTGATTCTTGCATTATTTTTTGGTGATTAATCTGTCTGTTTACCTTATCGTATCTGTCTTGTGAAGGTTGGAGCTTTGAGGGAAGTGTCAAATAACGCTCATAATGCCGAGTTAGCGCTTTTCTGGGAAGTGGAGGGAGGAAATGTACTTTTCTCAATATTTTTCCATGGCTCTAAGATTTCTAATGTTATAGTCACTTGGACAATGATGCGCCTTTTTTTCATGATTTACCTTGTATTTATAGGATCTACGACCGCTTTCTCCTCTAGAAAAACACAGGGAAGATATTTTGCTGTAATATAAGCTTTCCGACCCTGAAAATGAAGAACTCCGGTATATCTCATGACTGCACCCACAAATACCTTGTTTTATCATCTTTAATATTTTGAATGCAAAATTTGGGTATCCTGTGTAAAATTCCTTATTTTTATATTTCCGGATATGTCGGTAGTTTTCGTAAAAACTATGGAAAACCAATTGAGATATTGCCGAAGTTGAATGAAATGGGTGGATATCACAGTGTTTTTGTTTTCATTGCCTTCTACTCATCTCACTTATCCAAACCTTGCGACTTTCCCTCAGAGTGAAGATGGTGATATTATCTACTTCCACAAATGCTTTCTTCCTGAAAGTGATGAGCAAGTTCGGTTTCCTGACGTTGTGTCATTTTCAGAATACGTGAAAAATTGGCAGGTTAGTTTTTTTTTTTTATATCAGAAGGAAAAAAGCGTATGTTACAATTAGTAAAGATTAAGGATGAATGATACTTGAAATTGAGTTAAGAAGTATAAATTAACCTCACTCATAAATGAACCTTTTGGAAAAGAAATTCCCCATATTCGGATGGCTACTGTTTTCTCTTGTTTATTTGCCATATTCGAGCTCTTGAGAAACCCAACGAGATGAATTTTTCCTTGAGTTGTGAGTATTCTTCGATTCAGTTCTCTGATTTAGACCGTAGATCTGCTGATTCCATTGTTGTGTTTTTGTGCTGTGTGCAATTGTACAACATACGCTGTGACAATTCTTGTCATAAATCTGCAGAGGCAAGAATCATACATATGATGATGACGTTATGTGGAGCGAGTTGCAAAGCACCTTGGTTTGAATGATCCTTCTAATGTTCGTCTAACTCCTCACAATTGTTACTCTCAGCAACGAAAGCCACATCCCATTAAATACAGATCTGTTAATCATTTGTTAGACATGCTTGTTCGCTACAACCAGGTATGTTTCGGGTGGATCACGTGATCTGTTGTTCCATGTGATGATGGGATGAAATTATTTGAATTATTTTTTCGTAGATATGTGATATCATATACTACAATGTGCTGGACATTCCCATTCCCGAATTGCAATGCAGACGCTTAAAGGTTTCTTCCATCATGCCACCAAGGATGAGGTTCTTATTTTTCCTGATCGATACTATTAATATCCTGATTTTTAAAAAACGATACTGAATCATGTCAAATGTTCACATTCCAGGCCATAATTTTCGATATTAGATTGCCGAAACAAAGTACAGTCGAACATGTGCTCTTTGAAATCAAAACAAATGTCAGACTGGAATTATGAACGGTTTTATCTGCAAGCTATGCGCCTATTTTAAGAGCCCTATTTTGTCAAATATTTTAAAAGAATTATACCTTAAAATTACATGTGCTTGAAATTTTATTTTATGAACCTGCAACTAAGATTCAATGAGAAATTACATGAGATTTAAAATCATAACATCTACTGCATCTATTTATGGGTAGAACTGTCCCATCCAATTGTTGAGCTCAGGTTGTTTGAGGTTTCCTATCACAAGATTTATATGGTTATATTCTATGATCTGCTAAATATTTGGATTTCACGGACATAAATTGTCCTTGTGACCAATTGGTTTGATGTTTAAATTTGAACGTATGTAAATATTATCTAGGGATGTTTTTTATCTTGTGTAATTATTTATCGGGACAGACTTTTAGCATTTAAAGCAGACAAGATATTTTAAATAGATTTATTTCATATTGATTTTGAAAACCATCCTTTTAGATCAACCATAGAGTAGGATTGTCTTAAATTGAGACTGCAAATTTCGTTTTGGTATAATAGTTTTTATGTGCTAGTTATCTACTTTACGATGTAACCCAACCTGTCATTTCAGAACTTTCCTCTCAGTGAAAAGATTATCAACATACGTGATCAATACTGGATATTGCGTGCTGTGGAGGTAAAGTAGCTACTTCTAAAAATGTTTATTCTACATCGCACATGTGCATTAGTAGTATCAGTAGGAAGGTTGTAAGAATTGGATATTAATACTACTTGTGGACATTCTTTATCTTTTTAAGAATGACCACATTTTTTTATCATATTTGAGTTATAACTAGTACTCAAAACTCCTCTATATATATATAGCTTATTGCTAAAAGTTTTCTGAGATTCCAGAACAAGAAAAGAATATGGGACCTAATGATTGATTCATTCACGTCTACCATTTTACAATGGAGGGTACGCTTGCGGATTCTGCCCTTGGATTTTTTTCAGCAATTTATTGGAATCTTATTATTTTTCTATTCTTTTATTCCTAACATCCAATTCATAACTTCGGATAGGCATATTTTTTGGTCATGTTGTTAAGACGAAACTTTGGTCGATATTAAAATTCGAATTCAGAAGAAACTGCAGGTTCCAGATGGAGAGTTTTCCAAGGTACAGTATTTAGGGATCCCAGACCATTCTACATATCCATGATTCAATAATTTCTGTAGCTATAATTTAAAAGCTTTTGCCTTAAATATATATTTTTCTTCTATTTTTAGTGGCCACAAAAGTGTTGGTCAAATGATTTGTATGGGACATATATGATTCCTTTATGGAACATGATGTTGAAGAGCTCAACAGGGTTTTACTTGAGAATCTTGAAGACATGATGATGGTGCTTTGGGTTGGCTGTTATGATATCTTTGATTTTCTATTAATTTATCTTATGCTGAAGAGTTGATAACTTACCTTGCCGTTCCAGGGAACTGTTGTCGAAGGGACGACTCAGAAATTGTTTGAAGGGCATCATATGAATTACATTGAATCCATCAACATGGATTTAAAATCTACCTGAAAAGTATTATTTTATTGTATTGATTACATTCACATACTTATTATCCGTAACAGTGAATCGACAAACACGAAGTTTGTACTTTTGAGGTTGTCTTTCTAAGTTATGTCATCTTATACTTTCAATACAATGTTAATGTAACACACAATCGTGAAACAGTTTATTACTACGCTCATCATAAGCAGAGTTGAGCAAGATCGATCACTCCACCGATCCACCTGAATGAACATTTTGCAAGTTGGGCAAGCGACTATAAAAATAGTGGTTCTTGGGAGGCAGCCCACGTATCTCTCTATGCATTATTATTTTATTTCGTGTTTTAAGTTCTATCTTTATCATATTTTATTCGTACCTTTTATCTTGAGGAATTCGCTATCACCGTGCTGTCAAATATGTTTTCTCACAGGTTCGTAATCACTTTGGGGGACCAGGGTCTTCGTTTACTGCAACAAGTATTTTCACGTCCACTCTATATCAATCGACGATTTTCAGTGAAATGTCACTTATTCCCCTCAAAGCACACAACAATTTGACATAAGAAAGGTTAATTCCATTTATTTAAAGGAAACATTACTCGCAAAGATGCCCCTTGTGTAATAAATAAATCATTCTTTTCCCACTCCAGGTTATCTATACTATTATATTAAGCAGATCACCACGTAATAACTATCAACTAGGAACTGCCCCATGCGATGCACGGGATATGTTTATTGAACCTTCATATTTGTGCAACATAGGTCTTGAAAGAACTCATGGTCAATATATTTATTGAACCTTCGTATTTGCGATGCATGGTTTATATTTATTGAACCTTCATTTTATGTTGCAACGAATAAATATACATTGTGTTTGGGTTATTTTTCTGATGAATTTCATGGGCAGAAAAGTAAGTTGTATGAAATTTAGGAGACTCAAGATTAATATCTATGCGATTGAGCATGCCCCTATTGGTATGAGATCATCTGTTCCATTTGTGTGTTCCCATATAATGTTCCACCAATCAAATAATGATACATGTTCATTCCCATTATTCTATCCATCCCCATGATTAAATAAGCGGACACGTGTCAATACCGGATTGGTGGAACACCAAATGGGAACAGATGAATCAAACTATGCCCCTATTATGTTTGTTTCTCTAACTCGGTTCCAAATTAAGAAGCTTTGAAAGAAACTCATTATGCTGCTTTTGAATTTGACTCAACCAAAAAACTAAAGCTCATTAAGGTTAGGTGAAGTCAAACTTCTTACTTGGAAAGTGAACTGAATTTCCCTGGTGATTCTCGGAGAATAATAAGTTTTTAAGAAACCGGTAGCACTTTCCATGTAATTAGTTTGGCTTGTCTTGACCTCGTTCAAGTAAAGTTTTTCTGATACCTCTATCATCTACGTTCCTTGAGAGCCAAACTACAATGCATTAGTTCTGGTATAATAGCACCCGTGCGCATAATTTTCTTTTCGTTCTGCGCACATGGACTGAAAATTGATAAAACATACCGGCGCGTCGGTTGAATAATATTCCGACGCATGAACACGAGCCACTTCAATGCGCAATCTTACAGCTCTCATAATTTCAACAACGTAACATAAAACGCAAAACTACTCTAGTGGATAGGTTTTTGAAGAAATTTTAAATTCTCGAAATCCATAATTGTTTAGGAGGAAAATTAAAAATATTTATATTTCGTTGAATTAATAGGCTAATGATACTTTTACGAGTAAAAAAATGGGTGCAACACGAGGACTTCCGAGGGGGTCACCCATCCACGTACTACTCTAGCCCAACGCGCTTAACTTCGGAGTTGTGATGGGATCCGGTGCAATAGTGCTGGTATAATAGCACTTGTTTAATTCGATACGCATATTTTCTATTCGTACGGCGCACATGGACTAAAAATTGATAAAACATACCGGCGCGTCGCTCGGATAATATTCCGACGCATGAACACGAGCCATTTCAATGCGCAATCTTACAGCTCTCATAATTTCAACAACGTAACATAAAATGCCAAAACTACTCTAGTGGGTAGTTTTTTGAAGAAATTTGAAGTTCTCGAAATCCATAGGTGTTTAGGAGGAAAATTAAAAATATTTATATTTCATTGAATTAATAGGCTAATGATATTTTTACGAATAAAAAAATGGGTGCAACACGAGGACTTCCCACGGGGTCACCCATCCTCGTACTACTCTAGCCTAAGCGCGCTTAACTTCGGAGTTGTGATGGGATCCGGTGCATTAGTGCTGGTATAATAGCACTTGTTTAATTCGATACGCTTATTTTTCTATTCGTACGGCGCACATGGACTGAAAATTGATAAAACATACCGGCGCGTCCCTCGGATAATATTCCGACGCATGAACACGAGCCATTTCAATGCGCAATCTTACATCTCTCATAATTTCAACAACATAACATAAAACGCCAAAACTACTCTAGTGTGTAGTTTTTTGAAGAAATTTTAAATTCTCGAAATCCATAGTTGTTTAGGAGGAAATTAAAAATATTTATATTTCGTTGAATTAATAGGCTAATGACATTTTTAAGAGTAAAAAAATGGGTGCAACACAAGAACTTCCCACGGGGTCACCCATCCTCGTACTACTCCCGCCCAATCGCGCTTAACTTCGGAGATGTGATGGGATCTGGTACATTAGTTCTGGTATAATCGCACCCGGTTAATTCGATTCGCATATATTTTTTGTTCGTACGACGCACATTGACTGAAAATTGATAAAACATACCGGCGCATCGCTCGGATAATATTCCGACGCATGAACACGAGCCATTTCAATGCGCAATCTTACAACTCTCATAATTTAAACAACGTAACGTCAAACGCCAAAACTACTCCAGTGGATAGTTTGTTGAAGAAATTTTAAATTCTCGAAATCCATAGGTGTTTAGGAGGAAAATTAAAAATATTTATATTTCGTTGAATTAATAGGATAATGATATTTTTAAGAGTAAAAAAATGGGTGCTACTCGAGGACTTCCTACGGGGTCACCCATCCTCGTACTGCTCTCACCCAAGCGCGCATAACTTCGGAGTTGTAATGGGATCCGGTGCATTAGTGCTGGTATGATCGCACCCGTTTAATTCAATGCGCATAATTATTTTGTTCGTACGGCGCACATGGACTGAAAATTGATAAAACATACCGGCGCATCGCTCGGATACTATTCCGATGCATAGACACGAGCCATTTCAATGCGCAATCTTACAGCTCTCATAATTTCAACAACGTAACATAAAACGCAAAACTACTCTAGTGGATAGGTTTTTGAAGAAATTTTAAATTCTCGAAATCCATAATTGTTTAGGAGGAAAATTAAAAATATTTATATTTCGTTGAATTAATAGGCTAATGATACTTTTACGAGTAAAAAAATGGGTGCAACACGAGGACTTCCGAGGGGGTCACCCATCCACGTACTACTCTAGCCCAACGCGCTTAACTTCGGAGTTGTGATGGGATCCGGTGCAATAGTGCTGGTATAATAGCACTTGTTTAATTCGATACGCATATTTTTCTATTCGTACGGCGCACATGGACTAAAAATTGATAAAACATACCGGCGCGTCGCTCGGATAATATTCCGACGCATGAACACGAGCCATTTCAATGCGCAATCTTACAGCTCTCATAATTTCAACAACGTAACATAAAATGCCAAAACTACTCTAGTGGGTAGTTTTTTGAAGAAATTTGAAGTTCTCGAAATCCATAGGTGTTTAGGAGGAAAATTAAAAATATTTATATTTCGTTGAATTAATAGGCTAATGATATTTTTACGAATAAAAAAATGGGTGCAACACGAGGACTTCCCACGGGATCACCCATCCTCGTACTACTCTAGCCTAAGCGCGCTTAACTTCGAAGTTGTGATGGGATCCGGTGCATTAGTGCTGGTATAATAGCACTTGTTTAATTCGATACGCTTATTTTTCTATTCGTACGGCGCACATGGACTGAAAATTGATAAAACATACCGGCGCGTCCCTCGGATAATATTCCGACGCATGAACACGAGCCATTTCAATGCGCAATCTTACATCTCTCATAATTTCAACAACATAACATAAAACGCCAAAACTACTCTAGTGTGTAGTTTTTTGAAGAAATTTTAAATTCTCGAAATCCATAGTTGTTTAGGAGGAAAATTAAAAATATTTATATTTCGTTGAATTAATAGGCTAATGACATTTTTAAGAGTAAAAAAATGGGTGCAACACAAGAACTTCCCACGGGGTCACCCATCCTCGTACTACTCCCGCCCAATCGCGCTTAACTTCGGAGATGTGATGGGATCTGGTACATTAGTTCTGGTATAATCGCACCCGGTTAATTCGATTCGCATATATTTTTTGTTCGTACGACGCACATTGACTGAAAATTGATAAAACATACCGGCGCATCGCTCGGATAATATTCCGACGCATGAACACGAGCCATTTCAATGCGCAATCTTACAACTCTCATAATTTAAACAACGTAACATCAAACGCCAAAACTACTCCAGTGGATAGTTTGTTGAAGAAATTTTAAATTCTCGAAATCCATAGGTGTTTAGGAGGAAAATTAAAAATATTTATATTTCGTTGAATTAATAGGATAATGATATTTTTAAGAGTAAAAAAATGGGTGCTACTCGAGGACTTCCTACGGGGTCACCCATCCTCGTACTGCTCTCACCCAAGCGCGCATAACTTCGGAGTTGTAATGGGATCCGGTGCATTAGTGCTGGTATGATCGCACCCGTTTAATTCAATGCGCATAATTATTTTGTTCGTACGGCGCACATGGACTGAAAATTGATAAAACATACCGGCGCATCGCTCGGATACTATTCCGATGCATCAACACGAGCCATTTCAATGCGCAATCTTACAGCTCTCATAATTTCAACAACGTAACATAAAACGCAAAACTACTCTAGTGGATAGGTTTTTGAAGAAATTTTAAATTCTCGAAATCCAGAATTGTTTAGGAGGAAAATTAAAAATATTTATATTTCGTTGAATTAATAGGCTAATGATACTTTTATGAGTAAAAAAATGGGTGCAACACGAGGACTTCCGAGGGGGTCACCCATCCACGTACTACTCTAGCCCAACGCGCTTAACTTCGGAGTTGTGATGGGATCCGGTGCAATAGTGCTGGTATAATAGCACTTGTTTAATTCGATACGCATATTTTTCTATTCGTACGGCGCACATGGACTGAAAATTGATAAAACATACCGGCGCGTCGCTCGGATAATATTCCGACGAATGAACACGAGCCATTTCAATGCGCAATCTTACATCTCTCATAATTTCAACAACGAAACATAAAATGCCAAAACTACTCTAGTGGGTAGTTTTTTGAAGAAATTTGAAGTTCTCGAAATCCATAGGTGTTTAGGAGGAAAATTAAAAATATTTATATTTCGTTGAATTAATAGGCTAATGATATTTTTACGAGTAAAAAAATGGGTGCAACACGAGGACTTCCCACGGGGTCACTGTAATACCCGTAGAAATTTAATACGGGGATTTCGCAAAACTTTGAAATTGGTAAAGATAAGTTTGGGCGGGCTTGAAATTGAGCCCAAATAATTTGGGCCCAAGCCCGATAAAGAAGGAAGACTTTGAGGGACTGAAAAATAATTAGGCCCCAAAAAGGATTGAATGGCCTAATGGAAATCATTTGCGATGAAGAAAGATACAAAAGAAGGAAAATTACAAAAAAGACCATTTCTTAGCTTAAGAGGAAAAACACGTCTATGCTTCATCACCTGCTGAACAAAAGCAGTAAAAACCATCATTAGAGATAAATAAGAGGAGGAACAGAGAAAGGAGAAGAGAAGAAGGCGAGAGAAAAAAGAAAGAGGAGACAAAGAAAATTTGGAAAAGGCTCCTTCCAATCTTCATCAACAAAAATCTGCTTAAAACACTGCTTAGGACGTGAGGTAGGTGAAATCTACAAACCCAAAAACTGATGTTTTAACCTGTATATCTATGGTGAAAGGATCACCATCGTTTTTGGTGTGATTAAATGCGATGTGTGATGATTGATGTTTAACAACCCAAAATATGGGTTTTAATTATGTTATGAGTTTCTGGAATTTGTTGAAGATATGAAGATTTAAAGAACACTGCGTTTTTCGTATATTGTTATGTGTTTTCGTATGATTTCGTGTTTTCGGGCCGAAAATCATTTTCGCGGGCCATTTGAAGTTTTTCGCGGGCCAGTTATTTTGCGAACTGTGAGAGGAAAAAGTTTTCGCGGGCCGAAAAATCAGTTTTCGCGGGCCTAAGATTTTCGGTATGAGAGAGGAAAAAGTTTTCGCGGGCCGAAAAATCAGTTTTCGCGGGCCTATGATTTTCGGTATGAGAGAGGAAAAAGTTTTCGCGGGCCGCAAACCAGTTTTCGCGGGCTGAGGTATTTCGCGAACTGTGAGACATCACGGGCCGAAAACCAGTTTTCGCGGGCCGAAAGCCAGTTTTCGCGAACTGAGCTTTTCGCCACTCCTTATTAGATTTCGCGAACCCAAGCTTTTCGTCACTGACAGTTTGCGAACTGAGCTTTTCGCTAGTCACTGTTCAAAATAAACAGGGTTTTCGAACCAAAGCTTTTTGCCACTTTTGTTAGGTTTTCACGAAAAAAACTTTTCGCTAATTAATATAAGTTTTCGCTAGCTACTGTTCAAAACGAAAAAGCTTTTCGCCACTTCCACAGTTCTCGCCAGGTCAACTTTTATAAAATACTTTCGAACTTGGACCCCATTTTCGGGTCAACTGATAGAGTAGTATTGGGTCTTAAATAATTCACTATTCTTGGGATTTTAAGTATTTGAACCAAAAGTACGTTTTAAATATTCTAATGATTTTTGAGTTTTTCGAATATACTTGATATGTTCTGCGATTAATTGTTCATGCACCCACGGCATGTCATGACGAGAGTATTGATCGCATTTGTGCGATGGGAGAGTGTATGCCTTTCTTTGGCAGAGATTTGTGGGGTTAAGACTCGTAGGTGCACCTGACGGGAGACAGACGTGATCGATCTGTCTACTCAGGCTTGAGCAACCTGAGGTGCCCACCGTCGTAGAATGGCTCGACTTGACGGGAGATAGACGTGATCGTTCTATCTACCCGGGTACAGCGTGGGAGCGCGACTCGGGGTGCCTACCGTCATGAGATGAGATTAGGCGGGAGATAGACGTGATCGATCTATCTACCCGGGTACAGCGTGAAAACGCGACTCGGGGTGCCCACCGCCATGAAATGTGATTTCCGAGTCTGTGTGACCGGATGATTGATGTGATGTTGCGCGCGAGGTGCCGAGTCTAACCTAGGGCCCTGAGTATTGAGATATGAGAAAAATGAGCGTGCATTTGTCATGTGAGATATTGGGATTGGGGACATGTGCACGCATGCATCGCATTATTTCGGTGTTCACCTACTGGGCAATTTTGCTCAGGGTTACATGTTTTATAGGTACGGGTGAGTAGCGGTTGGTGGCGGTGACTCCACGGGCTTTTGGGGGCGGATGCAGTACATGGGGCGCGACCTGTGGAGGCGTAGGATTAGTTTAATATTTTGGGGCTTCGGCCCGTTGTAAAGACCTTTGTAAAACAACTCTTTTATATAGTGTATAATATACTATTTTGTTTTTTGTAAAATGGGCTTTCCGCGGCTTTTGTTGCGAAAACCCGCCAACTATTTATATTAAAAAGTGGGGTCGCCTCAAGGTGGTATCAGAGCATAGGTTTTAGATTCTGAAGACTGTCCATGTACTGCTGCCCAAAAGCCGGGAGAACCAGCCGCGCCTGTAAGTTTTAATTTTTAACGATAGTATGTGGTGCATGACTATGTGTTTGTACGTGTCTGTGAATGGAGAATAGTTACAAAATGCCGAGAGGGGGACGTAAACACGTTGGAGAGTCGAGCCAAAGAGACGAGCCCGAATCTCCAACGCACGAACATAATACCATCGATAGACTGACCGAACTAATTCAGCATCAGTCGGAGCAAATTAGTGACCTTATACACCATCAGAGGTCGTCGGAGCATCGTCCTTCCCCACAGCCCGATCATGTACAAATAATCGGGGAGCGCTTCCGAAAATTGAACCCTCCCATCTTTACTGAGGCCGTCAACCCTGCGGTAGCTGAGGACTGGATATGCACTATAGAGGATATGTTCATCTATAGCAAAGTGCCTGATAATGAGAAGGTACTTTGTGCCGTTTCCCTCCTACGGGAGAATGCGCGCTATTGGTGGAACACAGTAAAAGTATTGGAAGACCCAATCACCATGACGTGGGACAGGTTCAAAGAGTTGTTCTTCACCAAATATTTCACCGCTCATGAACAGGAGCAGCGTATGCTCCAATTCATGAATTTACGACAAGGAAGCATGCCGGTGGCGGAATACATCCGTCGTTTTGAAGAATTGTCCCGTTTTGCCCCGTTTCTTGTGGCAACCAATACCCTGAAAGTGACTCGATTCATTCAGGGACTCAAGCCCGAAATCTATCGGGATTTGAGCATAGCCGGCGCACGACAGCTGGAATTTATGCAAGTTACCGAACGCGCCTTAATTGCCGAACAAGCAGAGCGGGTAGTTGTGGAAGCTCAGGAAGCGAGGAAAAGGAGAGAGAATCAACAAGGCGGAGTGGGAAACAAGAAGCGCCAATTCTTTGGCAAAGGGCAGTCTAGCCAAGGAAACCGACCAGGCCAACAAAACTGGCGCCCAAGGCCGAATCAAGGGCCGACAAATATTTCTAATCGACCTCAGAATGTTACGCCCCAATGCCAGCAATGCGGACGCTATCACTTTGGGGTCTGTTATGGAGTAAGACAACCTCCGCAGTGTTACCAGTGTGGGAAGGTGGGGCATTACGCCAGGGCATGCACGGAGAGACAACCCCTGATGCAGAATCAACCCCAACCGTGGATCCGACCTCCACCTGTACCAGCACGGGTCTTTACATTAACAAAAGAGGAGGCGGAGACAAACCCCGATGTGGTGACGGGTACGTTGAATATTTACCATGTCTCGACTTCTATTTTAATTGACTCGGGAGCCACACATTCGTTTGTGTCGGCTGATTTTGTGACAAGGGTCGGAATATATCCTACCCATTCTAAGAAGGATTATTTAGTTAGTTTGCCACATGGGAACCCGACCCGAACCAATTTAGTGATAGAAAAGTACCCAGTAAATATGGAGGGTAGGGAATTGTTAGTCGATCTAATTGTAATCCCGGTGAATGATTACGACATCATATTCGGGATGGATTGGCTTTCGAAATACGGAGCCATGATTGACTGTTCTAAGAAAATCGTGAGGTTCCAATCATCCGAGGGAGGAGAGTGCATCTTTTGGGGAAAAGCGAGCAAGGATAGAATTCCTCGAATAACTGCCCTGAAGGCCCGACGACTTATTAACTCGGATTGCGAATTCTATCTTTGTTCTGCCATGAAGGCTGAGGAATCTCCTCTTTTGAGACTCGAGGAGGTTCCGATTGCGAATGAATACCCCGACGTATTTCCCGACGACCTTCCAGATTTACCTCCTGATAGAGAGATCGAATTCAAAATCGATCTTGTGCCTGGGGCTGCCCCGATATCGAAAGCCCCATATCGATTAGCGCCGAACGAGCTACGGGAACTGAAAGAACAGTTGAAAGAATTGTTGCAGAAGGGATTCATCCAACCGAGCTTCTCTCCATGGGGAGCACCGGTTCTGTTTGTTCGAAAGAAAGACGGGTCGATGAGATTGTGCATCGATTATCGTGAGCTAAATAAGATCACGATAAAGAATAAGTATCCGTTGCCAAGGATTGATGACTTGTTTGACCAGTTGCAAGGAGCAACGGTATTCTCTAAGATCGACCTGCGCTCTGGGTATCATCAGTTAAAGATCCGTGAGGCAGACATTCCTAAAACCGCATTCAGCACAAGGTACGGCCATTACGAGTTTCTGGTCATGCCTTTCGGGTTAACAAATGTACCAGCTGCTTTTATGGATTTGATGAATCGGGTATTCAAGAATTTCCTAGACTGCTTCGTGATCGTCTTTATAGATGATATCCTTATTTATTCAAAGACGAAAGACGAGCATGAAGAACACCTAAAAACAATTCTAGGAATTTTACGGGAGAAGCAGTTATTCGCAAAATTCAAGAAATGCGAATTTTGGTTGACAGAAGTGACCTTTCTGGGACACATTATTTCTGGAGACGGGATTTCGGTGGATCCTAGTAAGATTGAAGCAATTAAGAATTGCCCACGACCAACCACTCCCACGGAAATTAGAAGTTTTCTCGGGCTTGCTGGATATTATCGGAAGTTCATCAAAGATTTTTCCAGCATTGCCTCAACACTCACCAATTTGACGAAGAAGAATGTTCCATTTAAATGGACGGAATCGCGTGAGCAAAGCTTCCAAGAACTGAAAAAGAGACTAACGACCGCTCCGGTTTTAGCAATACCGTCAGGAACTGAAGGATTTTCGGTGTATACGGATGCCTCGAAGAGTGGTTTGGGATGCGTGCTAATGCAGAACGGGAAGGTAATTGCCTATGCCTCCCGACAACTAAAGGAGTACGAGAAAAACTACCCCACGCACGATCTGGAACTAGCAGCCGTGGTATTCGCCCTGAAGATCTGGCGACATTACCTCTACGGAGAAAGATGCGAAATATTTACGGATCATAAGAGCTTGATGTACTTCTTCACCCAAAAGGAGTTAAACATGAGGCAACGACGATGGCTTGAGTTGGTGAACGATTACGAATGCATGATCAATTATCATCCGGGTAAAGCCAACGTAGTTGCAGATGCTTTGAGTCGTAAAGCCGTGAGTGCGGAGCTATGTCAGATTGGAATAGAGGTAGTCAACTTTGGTGAAATCGAAGTGAGAATGGAAGCACTAACGCTCAAACCAACATTGTTGGAACAAATCACTAAGGCCCAAAAGGAAGATGATCTTTATGTGAAGATTAAAGGGGAACAAACCAAAAGCACTACGGCGGATTTTGAAATCCGAGGAGACGGGAGCTTACGATACAACGGCCGTCTGTATGTGCCAAATAAGGAAGAACTCCGATTTAAAGTATTGACGGAGGCACATACTACACCATACTCTGTACATCCTGGTACGACGAAAATGTATCAGGATTTACGAATTAACTATTGGTGGCCGGGGATAAAGAAAGATGTTGCCGCCTATGTAAATCAATGCCTGACTTGCCAACAAATTAAGGCGGAACACCAAAGGCCGCCAGGAATGTTACAACCGTTAACGATTCCTGAATGGAAGTGGGACCATATAACAATGGATTTCGTCGTTGGACTGCCAAAGACAGTGAAAGGCCACGACGCAATTTGGGTAATTGTCGATAGATTGACGAAATCTGCCCATTTCCTGCCAATTAATAAAACATATTCCATGGAGAAGTATGCGGAATTATATATTCAAGAGATTGTTCGACTCCATGGAATCCCAATTTCGATCATTTCAGATCGGGACTCGAGGTTTCTGTCTAACTTCTGGGGAAGTTTACAAAAGGCTATGGGGACCAAGTTGTCTTTCAGTTCAGCTTATCATCCCCAGACAGACGGACAATCTGAACGGACGATCCAAACACTGGAAGATATGTTACGAGCATGCGTGCTAGATTTTAAAGGAAATTGGAGCAAATACCTTCCGTTGATCGAATTCTCATACAACAATAGCTTTCAGGCTACGATCGGAATGGCACCGTATGAAGCCTTGTACGGGCGTAAATGTCGATCCCCAGTTCATTGGGACGAGATCGGTGAAAGAGCGTTACTAGGTCCCGAAATGGTTCGAGAAATGACGGAAGCTGTTGCAAAGATTCGAGAGAGAATGCAAACAGCCCAAAGTCGTCAGAAAAGCTACGCTGATAAACGACGAAGGCCGTTAGAATTTGCGGAGGACGATTGGGTATTCTTGAAGATATCCCCAATGAAGGGCGTGAAGCGGTTCGGACGCAAAGGGAAGTTAAGTCCGAGGTATATAGGCCCTTTCAGAATCCTAAAACGAATCGGCGAGGTCGCTTATCAACTTGAATTACAGGCGTCTTTAGAGCAGGTTCACGACGTTTTTCACGTTTCAACCTTGCGAAAATACGTCGCCAACCCAAGCCATGTGCTACAAAATGAAACCCTTCATCAACGGTTGAAACCGAACTTACGTTACGAGGAGAAGCCGATAGAAATCTTGATGTATGAAGTAAGGCGACTTCGGAATAAAAATATTCCGTTGGTCAAAGTTTTGTGGCATAATTAGGCAATTGAGGAAGCAACGTGGGAACGAGAAAACGAAATGCGGCAGAAGTACCCCGAATTATTTCCGACTACCTAAATTTCGAGGACGAAATTTCTTGAAGGGGGGAGGATGTAATACCCGTAGAAATTTAATACGGGGATTTCGCAAAACTTCGAAATTGGTAAAGATAAGTTTGGGCGGGCTTGAAATTGAGCCCAAATAATTTGGGCCCAAGCCCGATAAAGAAGGAAGACTTTGAGGGACTGAAAAATAATTAGGCCCCAAAAAGGATTGAATGGCCTAATGGAAATCGTTTGCGATGAAGAAAGATACAAAAGAAGGAAAATTACAAAAAAGACCCTTTCTTAGCTTAAGAGGAAAAACACGTCTATGATTCATCACCTGCTGAACAAAAGCAGTAAAAACCATCATTAGAGATAAATAAGAGGAGGAAGAGAGAAAGGAGAAGAGAAGAAGGCGAGAGAAAAAAGAAAGAGGAGACAAAGGAAATTTGGAAAAGGCTCCTTCCAATCTTCATCAACAAAAATCTGCTTAAAACACTGCTTAGGACGTGAGGTAGGTGAAATCTACAAACCCAAAAACTGATGTTTTAACCTGTATATCTATGGTGAAAGGATCACCATCGTTTATGGTGTGATTAAATGCGATGTGTGATGATTGATGTTTAACAACCCAAAATATGGGTTTTAATTATGTTATGAGTTTCTGGAATTTGTTGAAGATATGAAGATTTAAAGAACACTGCGTTTTTCGTATACTGTTCTGTGTTTTCGTATGATTTCGTGTTTTCGGGCCGAAAATCACTTTCGCGGGCCATTTAAAGTTTTTCGCGGGCCAGTTATTTTGCGAACTGTGAGAGGAAAATGTTTTCGCGGGCCGAAAAATCAGTTTTCGCGGGCCTAAGATTTTCGGTATGAGAGAGGAAAAAGTTTTCGCGGGCCGAAAAATCAGTTTTCGCGGGCCTAAGATTTTCGGTATGAGAGAGGAAAAAGTTTTCGCGGGCCGCAAACCAGTTTTCGCGGGCTGAGGTATTTCGCGAACTGTGAGACATCACGGGCCGAAAACCAGTTTTCGCGGGCCGAAAGCCAGTTTTCGCGAACTGAGCTTTTCGCCACTCTTTATTAGTGTAACAGCCCGCTCACGGGACCTGTGGGGTTGGGTCCACTGCACTTCATTGATTGTCTGGCCCCACTGTATCACCACTAGCCTTCCAGCGTGCTTTGTCCTCACTCGCACACACCCTGAGCTACTTCCCAGAGGGTCACCCTTCCCAGTGTTACTTCAAGTCAAGCATGCTTAACTTTGAAGTTCTTATGGATGAGCTCCCGAAAAGGAAGGTGCACCTTGGTGATATGAGTAGCACAATCAATTCTCTTATATCATTCTTTTTGACTTGACACGCCCATACATTGCAAGTCTCAGAATCCCTCTCATTCGGATGTGGAATCGGTTCATTCATGTATCCCTCCGCCTAGAAGCCTCGCCGGGAGCCGCTCCTTGTCCGTGCTCCTCTTTGGCACCGGCGATCACTCCCCGCCCTCATCGGCCCCGGGTGTTACATGCCCACCAGCTTCCGCTTGGTTCGTCTCCGAACCACATCGTACTGGAAGAGGTTGTGCTCTGATACCATTTGTAATGGCCCGCTCACGGGACCTGTGGGGTTGGGCCCACTGCACTTCATTGATTGTCTGGCCCCACTGTATCACCACTAGCCTTCCAGCGTGCTTTGTCCTCACTCGCACACACCCTGAGCTACTTCCCAGGGGGTCACCCATCCCAGTGTTACTTCAAGTCAAGCACGCTTAACTTTGAAGTTCTTATGGATGAGCTCACGAAAAGGAAGGTGCACCTTGGTGATATGAGTAGCACAATCAATTCTCTTATATCATTCTTTTTGACTTGACATGCCCATACATTGCCAGTCTCAGAATCCCTCTCATTTGGATGTGGAATCGGTTCATTCATGTATCCCTCCGCCTAGAAGCCTCGTCGGGAGCCGCTCCTTGTCCGTGCTCCTCTTTGGCACCGGCGATCACTCCCCGCCCTCATCGGCCCCGGGTGTTACAATTAGATTTCGCGAACCCAAGCTTTTCGTCACTGACAGTTTGCGAACTGAGCTTTTCGCTAGTCACTGTTCAAAATAAACAGGGTTTTCGAACCAAAGCTTTTCGCCACTTTTGTTAGGTTTTCACGAACAAAACTTTTCGCTAATTAATATAAGTTTTCGCTAGCTACTGTTCAAAACGAAAAAGCTTTTCGCCACTTCCACAGTTCTCGCCAGGTCAACTTTTATAAAATATTTTCGAACTTGGACCCCATTTTCGGGTCAACTGATAGAGGAGTATTGGGTCTTAAATAATTCACTATTCTTGGGATTTTAAGTATTTGAACCAAAAGTACGTTTTAAATATTCTAATGATTTTTGAGTTTTTCGAATATACTTGATATGTTCTGCGATTAATTGTTCATGCACCCACGGCATGTCATGACGAGAGTATTGATCGCATTTGTGCGATGGGAGAGTGTATGCCTTTCTTTGGCAGAGATTTGTGGGGTTAAGACTCGTAGGTGCACCTGACGGGAGACAGACGTGATCGATCTGTCTACTCAGACTTGAGCAACCTGAGGTGCCCACCGTCGTAGAATGGCTCGACTTGACGGGAGATAGACGTGATCGTTCTATCTACCCGGGTACAGCGTGGGAGCGCGACTCGGGGTGCCTACCGTCATGAGATGAGATTAGGCGGGAGATAGACGTGATCGATCTATCTACCCGGGTACAGCGTGAAAACGCGACTCGGGGTGCCCACCGCCATGAAATGTGATTTCCGAGTCTGTGTGACCGGATGATTGATGTGATGTTGCGCGCGAGGTGCCGAGTCTAACCTAGGGCCCTGAGTATTGAGATATGAGAAAAATGAGCGTGCATTTGTCATGTGAGATATTGGGATTTGGGGACATGTGCACGCATGCATCGCATTATTTCGGTATTCACCTACTGGGCAATTTTGCTCAGGGTTACATGTTTTATAGGTACGGGTGAGTAGCGGTTGGTGGCGGTGACTCCACGGGCTTTTGGCGGCGGATGCAGTGCATGGGGCGCGACCTGTGGAGGCGTAGGATTAGTTTGATATTTTGGGGCTTCGGCCCGTTGTAAAGACCTTTGTAAAACAACTCTTTTATATAGTGTATAATATACTATTTTGTTTTTTGTAAAATGGGCTTTCCGCGGCTTTTGTTGCGAAAACCCGCCAACTATTTATATTAAAAAGTGGGGTCGCCTCAAGGTGGTATCAGAGCATAGGTTTTAGATTCTGAAGACTGTCCATGTACTGCTGCCCAAAAGCCGGGAGAACCAGCCGCGCCTGTAAGTTTTAATTTTTAACGATAGTATGTGGTGCATGACTATGTGTTTGTACGTGTCTGTGAATGGAGAATAGTTACAAAATGCCGAGAGGGGGACGTAAACACGTTGGAGAGTCGAGCCAAAGAGACGAGCCCGAATCTCCAACGCACGAACATAATACCATCGATAGACTGACCGAACTAATTCAGCATCAGTCGGAGCAAATTAGTAACCTTATACACCATCAGAGGTCGTCGGAGCATCGTCCTTCCCCACAGCCCGATCATGTACAAATAATCGGGGAGCGCTTCCGAAAATTGAACCCTCCCATCTTTGCTGAGGCCGTCAACCCTGCGGTAGCTGAGGACTGGATAGGCACTATAGAGGATATGTTCATCTATAGCAGAGTGCCTGATAATGAGAAGGTACTTTGTGCCGTTTCCCTCCTACGGGAGAATGCGCGCTATTGGTGGAACACAGTAAAAGTATTGGAAGACCCAATCACCATGACGTGGGACAGGTTCAAAGAGTTGTTCTTCACCAAATATTTCACCGCCCATGAACAGGAGCAGCGTATGCTCCAATTCATGAATTTACGACAAGGAAGCATGCCGGTTGCGGAATACATCCGTCGTTTTGAAGAATTGTCCCGTTTTGCCCCGTTTCTTGTGGCAACCAATACCCTGAAAGTGACTCGATTCATTCAGGGACTCAAGCCCGAAATCTATCGGGATTTGAGCATAGCCGGCGCACGACAGCTGGAATTTATGCAAGTTACCGAACGCGCCTTAATTGCCGAACAAGCAGAGCGGGTAGTTGTGGAAGCTCAGGAAGCGAGGAAAAGGAGAGAGAATCAACAAGGCGGAGTGGGAAACAAGAAGCGCCAATTCTTTGGCAAAGGACAGTCTAGCCAAGGAAACCGACCAGGCCAACAAAACTGGCGCCCAAGGCCGAATCAAGGGCCGACAAATATTTCTAATCGACCTCAGAATGTTACTCCCCAATGCCAGCAATGCGGACGCTATCACTTTGGGGTCTGTTATGGAGTAAGACAACCTCCGCAGTGTTACCAGTGTGGGAAAGTGGGGCATTACGCCATGGCATGCACGGAGAGACAACCCCTGATGCAGAATCAACCCCAACCGTGGATCCGACCTCCACCTGTACCAGCACGGGTCTTTACATTAACAAAAGAGGAGGCGGAGACAAACCCCGATGTGGTGACGAGTACGTTGAATATTTACCATGTCCCGACTTCTATTTTAATTGACTCGGGAGCCACACATTCGTTTGTGTCGGCTGATTTTGTGACAAGGGTCGGAATATATCCTACCCATTCTAAGAAGGATTATTTAGTTAGTTTACCACATGGGAACCCGACCCGAACCAATTTAGTGATAGAAAAGTACCCAGTAAATATGGAGGGTAGGGAATTGTTAGTCGATCTAATTGTAATCCCGATGAATGATTACGACATCATATTCGGGATGGATTGGCTTTCGAAATACGGAGCCATGATTGACTGTTCTAAGAAAATCGAGAGGTTCCAATCATCCGAGGGAGGAGAGTGCATCTTTTGGGGAAAAGCGAGCAAGGATAGAATTCCTCGAATATCTGCCCTGAAGGCCCGACGACTTATTAACTCGGATTGCGAATTCTATCTTTGTTTTGCCATGAAGGCTGAGGAATCTCCTCTTTTGAGACTCGAGGAGGTTCCGATTGCGAATGAATACCCCGACGTATTTCCCGACGACCTTCCAGATTTACCTCCTGATAGAGATATCGAATTCAAAATCGATCTTGTGCCTGGGGCTGCCCCGATATCGAAAGCCCCATATCGATTAGCGCCGAACGAGCTACGGGAACTGAAAGAACAGTTGGAAGAATTGTTGCAGAAGGGATTCATCTAACCGAGCTTCTCTCCATGGGGAGCACCGGTTCTGTTTGTTCGAAAGAAAGACGGGTCGATGAGATTGTGCATCGATTATCGTGAGCTAAATAAGATCACGATAAAGAATAAGTATCCGTTGCCAAGGATTGATGACTTGTTTGACCAGTTGCAAGGAGCAACGGTATTCTCTAAGATCGACCTGCGCTCTGGGTATCATCAGTTAAAGATCCGTGAGGCAGACATTCCTAAAACCGCATTCAGCACAAGGTACGGCCATTACGAGTTTCTGGTCATGCCTTTCGGGTTAACAAATGCACCAGCTGCTTTTATGGATTTGATGAATCGGGTATTCAAGAATTTCCTAGACTGCTTCGTGATCGTCTTTATAGATGATATCCTTATTTATTCAAAGACGAAAGACGAGCATGAAGAACACCTAAAAACAATTCTAGGAATTTTACGGGAGAAGCAGTTATTCGCAAAATTCAAGAAATGCGAATTTTGGTTGACAGAAGTGACCTTTCTGGGACACATTATTTCTGGAGACGGGATTTCGGTGGATCCTAGTAAGATTGAAGCAATTAAGAATTGGCCACGACCAACCACTCCCACGGAAATTAGAAGTTTTCTCGGGCTTGCTGGATATTATCGGAAGTTCATCAAAGATTTTTCCAGCATTGCCTCAACACTCACCAATTTGACGAAGAAGAATGTTCCATTTAAATGGACGGAATCGTGTGAGCAAAGCTTCCAAGAACTGAAAAAGAGACTAACGACCGCTCCGGTTTTAGCAATACCGTCAGGAACTGAAGGATTTTCGGTGTATACGGATGCCTCGAAGAGTGGTTTGGGATGCGTGCTAATGCAGAACGGGAAGGTAATTGCCTATGCCTCCCGACAACTAAAGGAGTACGAGAAAAACTACCCCACGCACGATCTGGAACTAGCAGCCGTGGTATTCGCCCTGAAGATCTGGCGACATTACCTCTACGGAGAAAGATGCGAAATTTTTACGGATCACAAGAGCTTGAAGTACTTCTTCACCCAAAAGGAGTTAAACATGAGGCAACGACGATGGCTTGAGTTGGTGAACGATTACGAATGCATGATCAATTATCATCCGGGTAAAGCCAACGTAGTTGCAGATGCTTTGAGTCGTAAAGCCGTGAGTGCGGAGCTATGTCAGATTGGAATAGAGGTAGTCAACTTCGGTGAAGTCGAAGTGAGAATGGAAGCACTAACGCTCAAACCAACATTGTTGGAACAAATCACTAAGGCCCAAAAGGAAGATGATCTTTATGTGAAGATTAAAGGGGAACAAACCAAAAGCACTACGACGGATTTTGAAATCCGAGGAGACGGGAGCTTACGATACAACGGCCGTCTGTATGTGCCAAATAAGGAAGAACTCCGATTTAAAGTATTGACGGAGGCACATACTACACCATACTCTGTACATCCTGGTACGACGAAAATGTACCAGGATTTACGAATTAACTATTGGTGGCCGGGGATAAAGAAAGATGTTGCCGCCTATGTAAATCAATGCCTGACTTGCCAACAAATTAAGGCGGAACACCAAAGGCCGCCAGGAATGTTACAACCGTTAACGATTCCTGAATGAAAGTGGGACCATATAACAATGGATTTCGTCGTTGGACTGCCAAAGACAGTGAAAGGCCACGACGCAATTTGGGTAATTGTCGATAGATTGACGAAATCTGCCCATTTCCTGCCAATTAATAAAACATATTCCATGGAGAAGTATGTGGAATTATATATTCAAGAGATTGTTCGACTCCATGGAATCCCAATTTCGATCATTTCAGATCGGGACTCGAGGTTTCTGTCTAACTTATGGGGAAGTTTACAAAAGGCTATGGGGACCAAGTTGTCTTTCAGTTCAGCTTATCATCCCCAGACAGACGGACAATCTGAACGGACGATCCAAACACTGGAAGATATGTTACGAGCATGCGTGCTAGATTTTAAAGGAAATTGGAGCAAATACCTTCCGTTGATCGAATTCTCGTACAACAATAGCTTTCAGGCTACGATCGGAATGGCACCGTATGAAGCCTTGTACGGGCGTAAATGTCGATCCCCAGTTCATTGGGACGAGATCGGTGAAAGAGCGTTACTAGGTCCCGAAATGGTTCGAGAAATGACGGAAGCTGTTGCAAAGATTCGAGAGAGAATGCAAACAACCCAAAGTCGTCAGAAAAGCTACGCTGATAAATGACGAAGGCCGTTAGAATTTGCAGAGGACGATTGGGTATTCTTGAAGATATCCCCAATGAAGGGCGTGAAGCTGTTCGGACGCAAAGGGAAGTTAAGTCCGAGGTATATAGGCCCTTTCAGAATCCTAAAACGAATCGGCGAGGTCGCTTATCAACTTGAATTACCGGCGTCTTTAGAGCAGGTTCACGACGTTTTTCACGTGTCAACCTTGCGAAAATACGTCGCCAACCCAAGCCATGTGCTACAAAATGAAACCCTTCATCAACGGTTGAAACCGAACTTAAGTTACGAGGAGAAGCCGATAGAAATCTTGATGTATGAAGTAAGGCGACTTCGGAATAAAAATATTCCGTTGGTCAATGTTTTGTGGCATAATTAGGCAATTGAGGAAGCAACGTGGGAACGAGAAAACGAAATGCGGCAGAAGTACCCCGAATTATTTCCGACTACCTAAATTTCGAGGACGAAATTTCTTGAAGGGGGGTAGGATGTAACACCCGTAGAAATTTAATACGGAGATTTCGCAAAACTTCGAAATTGGTAAAGATAAGTTTGGGCGAGCTTGAAATTGAGCCCAAATAATTTGGGCCCAAGCCCGATAAAGAAGGAAGACTTTGAGGGACTGAAAAATAATTAGGCCCCAAAAAGGATTGAATGGCCTAATGGAAATCGTTTGCGATGAAGAAAGATACAAAAGAAGGAAAATTACAAAAAAGACCCTTTCTTAGCTTAAGAGGAAAAACACGTCTATGCTTCATCACCTGCTGAACAAAAGCAGTAAAAACCATCATTAGAGATAAATAAGAGGAGGAAGAGAAAGGAGAAGAGAAGAAGGCGAGAGAAAAAAGAAAGAGGAGACAAAGGAAATTTGGAAAAGGCTCCTTCCAATCTTCATCAACAAAAATCTGCTTAAAACACTGCTTAGGACGTGAGGTAGGTGAAATCTACAAACCCAAAAACTGATGTTTTAACCTGTATATCTATGGTGAAAGGATCACCATCGTTTATGGTGTGATTAAATGCGATGTGTGATGATTGATGTTTAACAACCCAAAATATGGGTTTTAATTATGTTATGAGTTTCTGGAATTTGTTGAAGATATGAAGATTTAAAGAACACTGCGTTTTTCGTATACTGTTCTGTGTTTTCGTATGATTTCGTGTTTTCGGGCCGAAAATCACTTTCGCGGGCCATTTGAAGTTTTTCGCGGGCCAGTTATTTTGCGAACTGTGAGAGGAAAAAGTTTTCGCGGGCCGAAAAATCAGTTTTCGCGGGCCTAAGATTTTCGGTATGAGAGAGGAAAAAGTTTTCGCGGGCCGAAAAATCAGTTTTCGCGGGCCTAAGATTTTCGGTATGAGAGAGGAAAAAGTTTTCGCGGGCCGCAAACCAGTTTTCGCGGGCTGAGGTATTTCGCGAACTGTGAGACATCACGGGCCGAAAACCAGTTTTCGCGGGCCGAAAGCCAGTTTTCGCGAACTGAGCTTTTCGCCACTCTTTATTAGTGTAACAGCCCGCTCACGGGACCTGTGGGGTTGGGCCCACTGCACTTCATTGATTGTCTGGCCCCACTGTATCACCACTAGCCTTCCAGCATGCTTTGTCCTCACTCGCACACACCCTGAGCTACTTCCCAGGGGGTCACCCATCCCAGTGTTACTTCAAGTCAAGCACGCTTAACTTTGAAGTTCTTATGGATGAGCTCCCGAAAAGGAAGGTGCACCTTGGTGATATGAGTAGCACAATCAATTCTCTTATATCATTCTTTTTGACTTGACACGCCCATACATTGCCAGTCTCAGAATCCCTCTCATTCGGATGTGGAATCGGTTCATTCATGTATCCCTCTGCCTAGAAGCCTCGTCGGGAGCCGCTCCTTGTCCGTGCTCCTCTTTGGCACCGGCGATCACTCCCCGCCCTCATCGGCCCCGGGTGTTACATGCCCACCAGCTTCCGCTTGGTTCGTCTCCGAACCACATCGTACTGGAAGAGGTTGTGCTCTGATACCATTTGTAACAGCCCGCTCACGGGACCTGTGGGGTTGGGCCCACTGCACTTCATTGATTGTCTGGCCCCACTGTATCACCACTAGCCTTCCAGTGTGCTTTGTCCTCACTCGCACACACCCTGAGCTACTTCCCAGGGGGTCACCCATCCCAGTATTACTTCAAGTCAAGCACGCTTAACTTTGAAGTTCTTATGGATGAGCTCCCGAAAAGGAAGGTGCACCTTGGTGATATGAGTAGCACAATCAATTCTCTTATATCATTCTTTTTGACTTGACATGCCCATACATTGCCAGTCTTTGAATCCCTCTCATTTGGATGTGGAATCGGTTCATTCATGTATCCCTCCGCCTAGAAGCCTCGTCGGGAGCCGCTCCTTGTCCGTGCTCCTCTTTGGCACCGGCGATCACTCCCCGCCCTCATCGGCCCCGGGTGTTACAATTAGATTTCGCGAACCCAAGCTTTTCGTCACTGACAGTTTGCGAACTGAGCTTTTCGCTAGTCACTGTTCAAAATAAACAGGGTTTTCGAACCAAAGCTTTTCGCCACTTTTGTTAGGTTTTCACGAACAAAACTTTTCGCTAATTAATATAAGTTTTCGCTAGCTACTGTTCAAAACGAAAAAGCTTTTCGCCACTTCCACAGTTCTCGCCAGGTCAACTTTTATAAAATATTTTCGAACTTGGACCCCATTTTCGGGTCAACTGATAGAGGAGTATTGGGTCTTAAATAATTCACTATTCTAGGGATTTTAAGTATTTGAACCAAAAGTACGTTTTAAATATTCTAATGATTTTTGAGTTTTTCGAATATACTTGATATGTTCTGCGATTAATTGTTCATGCACCCACGGCATGTCATGACGAGAGTATTGATCGCATTTGTGCGATGGGAGAGTGTATGCCTTTCTTTGGCAGAGATTTGTGGGGTTAAGACTCGTAGGTGCACCTGACGGGAGACAGACGTGATCGATCTGTCTACTCAGGCTTGAGCAACCTGAGGTGCCCACCGTCGTAGAATGGCTCGACTTGACGGGAGATAGACGTGATCGTTCTATCTACCCGGGTACAGCGTGGGAGCGCGACTCGGGGTGCCTACCGTCATGAGATGAGATTAGGCGGGAGATAGACGTGATCGATCTATCTACCCGGGTACAGCGTGAAAACGCGACTCGGGGTGCCCACCGCCATGAAATGTGATTTCCGAGTCTGTGTGACCGGATAATTGATGTGATGTTGCGCGCGAGGTGCCGAGTCTAACCTAGGACCCTGAGTATTGAGATATGAGAAAAATGAGCGTGCATTTGTCATGTGAGATATTGGAATTTAGGGACATGTGCACGCATGCATCGCATTATTTCGGTGTTCACCTACTGGGCAATTTTGCTCAGGGTTACATGTTTTATAGGTACGGGTGAGTAGCGGTTGGTGGCGGTGACTCCACGGGCTTTTGGGGGCGGATGCAGTACATGGGGCGCGACCTGTGGAGGCGTAGGATTAGTTTGATATTTTGGGGCTTCGGCCCGTTGTAAAGACCTTTGTAAAACAACTCTTCTATATAGTGTATAATATACTATTTTGTTTTTTATAAAATGGGCTTTCCGCGGCTTTTGTTGCGAAAACCCGCCAACTATTTATTTTAAAAAGTGGGGTCGCCTCAGTCACCCATCCTCGTACTACTCTAGCCTAAGCGCGCTTAACTTCGGAGTTGTGATAGGATCCGGTGCATTAGTGCTGGTATAATAGCACTTGTTTAATTCGATTCGCATATTTTTCTATTCGTACGGCGCACATGGACTGAAAATTGATAAAACATACCGGCGCGTCCGTCGGATAATATTCCGACGCATGAACACGAGCCATTTCAATGCGCAATCTTACATCTCTCAGAATTTCAACAACATAACATAAAACGCCAAAACTACTCTAGTGTGTAGTTTTTTGAAGAAATTTTAAATTCTCGAAATCCATAGTTGTTTAGGAGGAAAATTAAAAATATTTATATTTCGTTGAATTAATAGGATAATGATATTTTTAAGAGTAAAAAAATGGGTGCTACTCGAGGACTTCCTACGGGGTCACCCATCCTCGTACTGCTCTCGCCCAAGCGCGCATAACTTCGGAGTTGTAATGGGATCCGGTGCATTAGTGCTGGTATGATCGCACCCGTTTAATTCAATGCGCATAATTATTTTGTTCGTACGGCGCACATGGACTGAAAATTGATAAAACATACCGGCGCATCGCTCGGATACTATTCCGATGCATCAACACGAGCCATTTCAATGCGCAATCTTACAGCTCTCATAATTGCAACAACGTAACATAAAACGCAAAACTACTCTAGTGGATAGGTTTTTGAAGAAATTTTAAATTCTCGAAATCCAGAATTGTTTAGGAGGAAAAATAAAAATATTTATATTTCGTTGAATTAATAGGCTAATGATACTTTTACGAGTAAAAAAATGGGTGCAACACGAGGACTTCCGAGGGGGTCACCCATCCACGTACTACTCTAGCCCAACGCGCTTAACTTCGGAGTTGTGATGGGATCCGGTGCAATAGTGCTGGTATAATAGCACTTGTTTAATTCGATACGCATATTTTTCTATTCGTACGGCGCACATGGACTGAAAATTGATAAAACATACCGGCGCGTCGCTCGGATAATATTCCGACGCATGAACACGAGCCATTTCAATGCGCAATCTTACAGCTCTCATAATTTCAACAACGTAACATAAAATGCCAAAACTACTCTAGTGGGTAGTTTTTTGAAGAAATTTGAAGTTCTCGAAATCCATAGGTGTTTAGGAGGAAAATTAAAAATATTTATATTTCGTTCAATTAATAGGCTAATGATATTTTTACGAGTAAAAAAATGGGTGCAACACGAGGACTTCCCACGGGGTCACCCATCCTCGTACTACTCTAGCCTAAGCGCGCTTAACTTCGGAGTTGTGATGGGATCCGGTGCATTAGTGCTGGTATAATAGCACTTGTTTAATTCGATACGCATATTTTTCTATTCGTACGGCGCACATGGACTGAAAATTGATAAAACATACCGGCGCGTCCCTCGGATAATATTCCGACGCATGAACACGAGCCATTTCAATGCGCAATCTTACATCTCTCATAATTTCAACAACATAAGATAAAACGCCAAAACTACTCTAGTGTGTAGTTTTTTGAAGAAATTTTAAATTCTCGAAATCCATAGTTGTTTAGGAGGAAAATTAAAAATATTTATATTTCGTTGAATTTAATAGGATAATGATATTTTTAAGAGTAAAAAAATGGGTGCTACTCGAGGACTTCCTACGGGGTCACCCATCCTCGTACTGCTCTCGCCCAAGCGCGCATAACTTCGGAGTTGTAATGGGATCCGGTGCATTAGTGCTGGTATAATCGCACCCGTTTAATTCAATGCGCATAATTATTTTGTTCGTACGACGCACATGGACTGAAAATTGATAAAACATACCGGCGCATCGCTCGGATACTATTCCGATGCATCAACATGAGCCATTTCAATGCGCAATCTTACAGCTCTCATAATTTCAACAACGTAAAATCAAACGCCAAAACTACTCTAGTGGGTAGTTTTTTGAAGAAATTTTAAATTCTCTAAATCCATAGGTGTTTAGCAAGAAAATAAAAAACATTTATATTTCGTTGAATTAATAGGCTGATGATATTTTTAAGAGTAAAAAAATGGGTGCAACACGAGAACTCACACGGGGTCACCCATCCTCGTACTACGTTCGCCCTATCGCTACTAAAGCTAAAACAGACAATAAGTATACATTCTCTAATCAAGCTGAAATATCTAAAAATAACTATTGTCTGAAGAACAAAGGTAGCTCATCTAATACACATTACAAAGTGAATGATGTGAGTCTAGAATGTAGGAAATACGACACTTCAATTCTTAATGCCATTAATTCTATAAGCTCGTATTCCTCTCTCAAGTACCCGGTCAAAGTCAAATCCGAAAAGCATCTCAAACGACTGGCGAAAGAGAAAATTTTCTCATTTAACGCAAGACACACATTCACCGATGCTGAAATTTTTAATTTTCATAAGGTTCAACAAGTTTGGAAACGTAAGCTAGAAATAGAAATAAGTAGTCCAAAACAACATTGAGTTCCTCAGTTCAAGACTACTTTATATGCAAATTCCATACTTGAACCATTTGTGCTTAAATATTTATCTGCTAATCAGGGAGGACCCGTCCAAAAATGGGTACCAAAGTCCCGATAATTTGTTTTGCAGGATCCCGATCGTACATGGTAAATAGACGACGATTGCTCCACAAGTATGGTCGGTATGCCATGATGAGCAGTCGCACAAGACCCCGACACGTGTGGTATTCGGTTTGCTCCACACACGTGATCGGTATGTGACGTGAGCAAACACATCAAATCAAGACTATTCCAAAGCTCTTGATTTGACATTGTTTCTATTTTTATTTTTTTCAAAAAAAAAAGAGGGAGAAAAAGAAAAATAAGACCATTTAAAAAAAAAAAAGAAGAAAAATAAGGCCATAAAAAAAAAAGAAGAGGCAAAAAAAAAAAAAATAAAAAAAAAAAATAAGGGAAATTGTAAAAAAAAAAAAAAAAAAACAAAAACAAAAAAAAAAAAAACTTTTGAGTTTCAATGTTTAAAGAAGGCCGAGCCAATTTCAAATTGCAAAAGGCACTTGAATTTTATTTTGGGGGAGTCATACTCTATATTTACAGAATATTCGGTCTTCATATTCTATATTGTTTTTATTTAGGGGGAGTTGATCGATAGAAAAGGTGCAAGAGCTTCAAAAGAGCGTATTACCGTAGTTTTATTTATCAAAAGCGCATATGTTTTAGGGGGAGTGATACTCATAAGCGCATACTTAAAAGGCGTACATCTTAAAGAGGGAGTGATACTTCATTTACTAAAGGCGCTTGACCTGAAAGAAAGTAATATGCAAATTTCTACAAGAGCGCACATGTTTAGGGGGAGCAAGAGCATCATATTTGAAATAGCACATCTATTTAGGGGGAGCAAGGGCATAACATTAGGAATAGCGCAACAATTTAGGCGGAGCGTTACCTACAAAGGCGCAAGAGATAAAAGAGAATGCCGGAAGACAAACTTCAAGCTTTGAGGGAAGTGTCAACATCAACTAGCGCGTGGACAATACGAGGTGTTCACATACCTGTTCCCATGGTTCAGTTCATCCCAACTGCACCTATCCCAGGAACAAACCCCGAGTGTATGTGAGGGTATTCGAGCGAATAACGATGAAATCATTACACCTCAACCACAAACTATCCGGACCATAACCATATAGGTACATGACTGATTTATCAGATCCCGGGTAGAAGACGCTTCATCTGGTCCAAAGGCGCATGCACAACCCTTCCTAGCTACTCATTTGTCTCCCTAAAGACAGATGTTTCAATATCTCACGGGGAACCGCCTATGCTATCACCGTTTCATTTGGAAACGGGAGATATTGAACAAAGTGGTCCATAGCCCCACACCACTGAATTTTTTTTGATCACGTAAATGTATAGTGTGTCCTCATAGCCTAAATATTTTTAAACTTTCTAGGACACAAACATTATTTTACACATACTATGCAGGTCTACGTGACCTAGCCAGAACTTCTGTAGACGCATCATTAAATGATGTGCTTCTATGATCAGAAGGAAGTCCTGCCGTTGCAACATAAAAACAACAACAGTAGCAGGCCATCTTCTGGAGCACGACTCTAGAATGATGTCAACGGGTTGCCTATCTGGCCCCGTAGTCCCTTCAAATGCAAGTCTGTGTGACTTTGCATCAACGACCAAGAGTGACATCTAGGGATGTTTCACGATGATCGGTCGTCTGTCCCGTTTTTCAGGTACTTCATCCGGAATTCGACGCCAACACGTTCAGCGAACACTCTGGTTCACCTTGATCACACAGCATGACGATACAAATGAATCGCCATGAGGGGGAGAAGCATATCAGGGAGGCCAAGCACTGAACTCATTAAAGAAGCCAAGCTTTCAACGCACGTGCTGAACCACAACAAACAAGACCTCTCTCCATGGTTCGAGCGTACACGACAAGTCAATGCTGATGATCCGCGCAACTCTGACATATGCAAGAAGGTAACGAATATTCAAGTTGCAAAAGAAGAAGATGAGGGTCCATGTAAATAGGGGGAGACTGAAGATTCTCCAGACGCTCTCAGCTATTTCTTCAAACAGCAACAAAGACCGTGTCAAATTCGAAGTTGAGCACAAAGGGGGAGATTGTTGGAAATTACTCTGTTGTGTTCAACTAACGATGAAGACTGAAGATTCGAGAGACAAAGACAACCGAAGCTTCAATTATAATTGAACACTAAGGGGGAGATTGTTGGAAGTATTTTATAGTGTTCAATAATCAAGTTATCTTTGTCTAGGGACTTAATTGTAATATATATATAGTTAGGGACTAGAATGCAAATATACCAATATTGATGGTATATATAGGGCAAGTGTGTGTAAAATACACACAACTTGAGTTTAGCTTTCTCTCACTAGAAACACTCTCTCTAATCACTATCTAAGCTAGGGTTAATTGAAGAGAGAGAAAGAGGTTAATTGGAGAGAATGTTTGTAATTAATGAAGATTTGATTGATTTAATCCTTCAGCTTCCGCTCGCATTATCATCGAGGTAATTTCGATTAAATCTATGCTCGAGTTCATATGTTGGATGTAAAAACGGACCTAACATTGAATTTCAGCAATAAAAAATTGATCAACTCACACGATTTTTGGCTCTGATACCAATTGTTAGGTCCGTTTTTAACATCCAACGAAGAACTCGAGCATAGATTTAATCGAAATTACCTTGACCAAGATTGAGCGGAAGCATTTGGGTAATAATCAATCAAATCTTCATTAATCACACACTTTCTCTCTAATTAACCTCTTTCTCTCTCTACAATTCTATCCTAATTAAGATAATGATGAGAGAGTTTTTCTAGTGAGAGAAAACTAAACTCAAGTTTTGTGTATTTTACACACACTTGCCCTATATATACCAATCAATATTGGTATATTTGCATTCTAGTCCCTAACTATACATATATTACAATTAAGTCCCTAGACAAAGATAACTTGATTATTGAACACTATAAAATACTTCCAACACATGTATCAAGCGCGCTTAACTTCGGAGTTGTGATGGGATCTGGTGAATTAGTGCTGGTATAATAGCACCCGTTTAAATTTATGCGCATAATTTTCTTTTTGTACGGCACACATGGACTGAAAGTAGATAAAACATACCGGCCCGTCGCTCGGATACTATTCCGACGCATGAACACGAGCCATTTTAATGCGCAATCTTACAGCTCTCATAATTTCAACAACGTAAAATCAAATGCCAAAACTACTCTAATGGGTAGTTTTTTGAAGAAATTTTAAATTCTCGAAATCCATAAGTGTTTAGGAGGAAAATTAAAAATATTTATATTTCGTTGAATTAATAGGCTATTGATATTTTTAAGAGTAAAAAAATGAGTGCAACACGAGGACTTCCCACGGGGTCACCCATCCTCGTACTACTCTCGCCCAAGCGCGCTTAACTTCGAAGATGTGATGGGATCCGGTGCATTAGTTCTGGTATAATCGCACCCGTTTAATTCGATGCGCATATTATTTTTCTTCGTACGTCGCACATGGACTGAAAAATGATAAAACATATCGGCGCGTCGCTCGGATACTATTCCGATGCATGAACACGAGTCATTTCAATGCGCAATCTTACAGCTCTCATAATTTCAACAACGTAAAATCAAACGCCAAAACTACTCTAGTGGGTGGTTTTTTGAAGAAATTTTAAATTCTCTAAATCCATAAGTGTTTAGGGGGAAAATTAAAAACATTTATATTTCGTTGAATTAATAGGCTGATGATATTTTTAAGAGTAAAAAAATGGGTGCAACACGAGAACTTCACACGGGGTCACCCATCCTCGTACTACGTTCGTCCTAGCGCGCTTAACTTCGTAGTTGTGATGGGATCCAGTGCATTAGTGCTGGTATAATAGTACCCGTTTAAATTGATGCGCATAATTTTTTTTTTGTACGGCACACATGGACTGAAAATTGATAAAACATACCGGCGCGTCGCTCGGATAATATTCCGACGCATGAACACGAGCCATTTCAATGCGCAATCTTACAGCTCTCATAATTTCAACAACGTAACATAAAATGCCAAAACTACTATAGTGGGTAGTTTTTTTAAGAAATTTTAAATTCTCGAAATCCATAGGTGGTTAGGAGGAAAATTAAAAATATTTATATTTCGTTGAATTAATAGGCTAATGATATTTTTAAGAGTAAAAAAATGAGTGCAACACGAGGACTTCCCACGGGGTCACCCATCCTCGTACTACTCTCGCACAAGCGCGCTTAGCTTCGGAGATTTGATTGGTTCCGGTATAAATATCCGAGCGATGCGTTGGTATGTTTTATAAATTTTAAGTCCATGTGCGCCGTACGAACAAAATAATCATGCACATCGAATTAAACGGGTGCGATCATACTAGCACTAATGCACCGGAACCCATCACATCTCCGAGGTTAAGCGTGCTTGGGCGAGAGTAGTACGAGGATGGGTGACCCCGTGGGAAGTCCTCGTGTTGCACCCACTCTTAAAAATATCATTAGCCTATTAATTCAACGAAATATAAATATTTTTAATTTTCCTCCTAAACACCTATGGATTTCGAGAATTTAAAATTTCTTCAAAAAACTACCCACTAGATTAGTTTTGGCGTTTGATGTTACGTTGTTGAAATTATGAGAGTTGTAAGATTGCGCATTGAAAAACCAGAGTTCATGCGTCGGAATATTATCCGAGCGACGCGCCGGTATGTTTTATTAATTTACAGTCCATGTGCGCCGTACGAAAAGAAAATTATGCGCATCGAATTAAACGGTGCAATTATACCAGCACTAATGCACGGGATCCCATCACAACTCTGAAGTTAAGCGCGCTTGGGCGAGCGCAGTACGAGGATGGGTGACCCCGTGGGAAGTCCTCGTGTTGCACCATTTTATTACTTAAAAATATCATTATCCTATTAATTCAACGAAATATAATATGTTTAATTTTCCTCCTAAACACCTATGGATTTCGAGAATTTAAAATTTCTTCAAAAAACTACCCACTAGATTAGTTTTGGCGTTTGATTGTACGTTGTTGAAATTATGAGAGTTGTAAGATTGCGCATTGAAAAACCAGTGTTCATGCGTCGGAATATTATCCGAGCGACGTGCCGGTATGTTTTATAAATTTTCAGTCCATGTGCGCCGTACGAAAAGAAAATTATGCGCATCGAATTAAACGGGTGCAATTATACCAGCACTAATGCACGGGATCCCATCATAACTCTGAAGTTAAGCGCGCTTGGGCGAGCGTAGTACGAGGATGGGTGACCCCGTGAGAAGTCCTCGTGTTGCACCAATTTTTTTATTCTTAAAGTATCATTAGCCTATTAATTCAACGAAATATAAGTATGTTTAATTTCTTCCTAAACACCTATGGATTTTGAGAATTTAAAATTTTTTAAAATACTACCCACTAGAGTAGTTTCGGCGTTTTATGTTGCGTTGTTAAAATTATGAGAGCTGTAAGAGTGCGCATTGAAAAACCAGTGTTCAGGCGTCGGAATAGTATCCGAGCGATGCGCCTGTATGGTTTATCAATTTCAATCCATGTGCACCGTACGAACAAAATAATTATGTGCATTGAATTAAACAGGTGCGATCATACCAGTACTAATGCACCGGATCCCATTACAACTCCGAAGTTATGCGCGCTTGGCCGAGAGCAGTACGAGGATGGGTGACCCCGTGGGAAGTCCTCATGTTGCACCCATTTTTTTACTCTTAAAAATATCATTATCCTATTAATTCAACGAAATATAAATATGTATAATATCCCTCCTAAACACCTATGGATTTCGAGAATTTAAAATTTCTTTAAAAAACTACCCACTAGAGTAGTTTTGGCATTTAATGTTACGTTGTTGAAATTATGAGCTGTAAAATTGCGCATTAAAAAACCAGTGTTCAGGCGTCGGAATAGTATCCGAGCGATGCGTTGGTATGTTTTATAAATTTTAAGTCCATGTGCGCCGTACGAACAAAATAATCATGCACATTGAATTAAACGGGTGCGATCATACTAGCACTAATGCACCGGAACCCATCACATCTCCGAGGTTAAGCATGCTTGGGCGAGAGTAGTACGAGGATGGGTGACCCCGTGGGAAGTCCTCGTGTTGCACCCACTCTTAAAAATATCATTAGCCTATTAATTCAACGAAATATAAATATTTTTAATTTTCCTCCTAAACAACTATGGATTTCGAGAATTTAAAATTTCTCAAAAACTACCCACTAGATTAGTTTGGCGTTTGATGTTACGTTGTTGAAATTATGAGAGTTGTAAGATTGCGCATTGAAAAACCAGAGTTCATGCGTCGGAATATTATCCGAGCGACGCGGCGGTATGTTTTATTAATTTACAGTCCATGTGCGCCGTACGAAAAGAAAATTATGCGCATCGAATTAAAAGGGTGCAATTATACCAGCACTAATGCACGGGACCCATCACAACTCTGAAGTTAAGCGCGCTTGGGCGAGCGCAGTACGAGGATGGGTGACCCGTGGGAAGTCTCGTGTTGCACCCATTTTATACTCTTAAAAATATCATTATCCTATTAATTCAACGAAATATAAATATTTAATTTTCCTCCTAAACACCTATGGATTTTGAGAATTTAAATTTTTTTAAAAAACACCACTAGAGTAGTTTCGGCGTTTTATGTTACGTTGTTAAAATTATGAGAGCTGTAAGATTGTGCATTGAAAAACCAGTGTTCAGGCGTCGGAATAGTATCCGAGCGATGCGCCTGTATGTTTTATCAATTTCAATCCATGTGCGCCGTACGAAAAAATAATTATGCGCGTTGAATTAAACGGGTGCGATCATACCAGCATTAATGCCCGGATCCCATTACAACTCCGAAGTTATGCGCGCTTGGCGAGAACAGTACGAGGATGGGTGACCCCGTGGAAGTCCTCGTGTGCACCATTTTTTACTCTTAAAAATATCATTATCCTATTAATTCAACGAAATATAAATATGTTTAATTTTCCTC
>JAQPCC010000174.1:0-221142 GCA_028392965.1 Lindernia subracemosa | reverse complement strand
CCTAGCCAACTAGCGACAAACTGAGATCCCAAAGAAACTCCGTCGATGATCCCATTGGTCTAAGGCCACTATAGTCTGTCGTTCGATCATTGACATCCTCGAGATATATAGCCATGTGATCGAACGACTATTGAGCCGTATGTTCAAATATGTTCATCTCTCAGATCCAACATATTCCCGCCACGACCTCCCACTATCCCAAGTGAGCGATTGACACCATCGCGTTGGAGTCGTCAACGGATAAGTCATGATCGGTACTCTAGTCACCCTACTAGAGTTCGAAACTTTACCCTCGTAGCGTGCGGCTTATACGTCTCAGCACGGCGTTCGAAAACGCGAAGCTCGAGCAAATCCTTCTTCGTCTCGGACTGTCCCGAGCAAGGTTGTCACGCCGATCCGGATTCGTAGAGCCCGTTGAATGACCCTTGGATAGCTAGCGTCAACTCGAATGGGGCTCGGGAATTGACTCTAAGCCAAAGGTGAGCTTGGCTAGATTTCTCACTCTTTTTACCTCTCTCACGTTTTTGCCTTGTCTTTTTCCAGAAAATGACTTAAGTTTTTCATAAGTCTCTAAGACTTAAAGCTCATGCCAAGACAAGTGTCATAGCTTAGTCATCTCATATGCTTAGTTATAAGGGGCAAGTGGCACTTAATTAGATATATTACTCATCACTTAAGATGAGTAGTATTTTTCCACTAAGGAAAATTTTTTCTATTTGCTATTAAGGGCTTACAATTTGAATCCAATTCAATTCAAGTCCAACTAATTGTTAATTGATTAATCAAGTCCAACTTAATTAATTTAATTACAATTAAGCCCTCAATAAATTATTTAAGTACTTAAGACAATCTTAAGTCTTAATTATTCGTAAGACTATTCTTAAGATATACCTAAGCGTCAATATCCGACATTGACGTGCCACGGCCTAAACGAACTCCGAGTGCGTTAGTTCTTTAGAGAAAATCTAGCATTACAATACGGGTCCGTAATCCTTTTTCAGCCCGACTCCCTTGGTTCGTCTCAACCATCACGGGAGGAATCCGTGAGTCCGGTATTCGCCTAGCCAATCCCGCGGTACCGAACAGATCCCGATTGAGATCGAATGCGATCTAATCTTATTCGGCCGAACAACCTATAGATCATCACCATATGATTAAACCCTTCACATACGTCCCGGTCGAGTGAGAGCCATGGTCAATGTCAAGCTCACTGGACTCGACACTATATTATAATCGTGACAGGCGTAATCACTAAGGTACACTCCGTGTCCCACACGAGTTAGTTTAAATGCTTCGGCCGAAGACTTTGTGATTGCCGTCCCCGATTATATTATAGGACGTTTATCTCTTATGAGACTGTGAATCCCGGTGGCGATTAAAGCCCGGCAATCACCTCTGTTACCCCAGCCGCGTTTCGCCGCTGACCCATGTTCCTTTCTAGAACAAGACGGACCTAGCCAACTAGCGACAAACTGAGATCCCAAAAGAAACTCCGTCGATGATCCCATTGGTCTAAGGCCACTATAGTCTGTCGTTCGATCATTGACATCCTCGATATATAGCCATGTGATCGAACGACTATTGAGCCGTATGTTCAAATATGTTCATCTCTCAGATCCAACATATTCCCGCCACGACCTCCCACTATCCCAAGTGAGCGATTGACACCATCGCGTTGGAGTCGTCAACGGATAAGTCATGATCGGTACTCTAGTCACCCTACTAGAGTTCGAAACTTTACCCTCGTAGCGTGCGGCTTATACGTCTCAGCACGGCGTTCGAAAACGCGAAGCTCGAGCAAATCCTTCTTCGTCTCGGACTGTCCCGAGCAAGGTTGTCACGCCGATCCGGATTCGTAGAGCCCGTTGAATGACCCTTGGATAGCTAGCGTCAACTCGAATGGGGCTCGGGAATTGACTCTAAGCCAAAGGTGAGCTTGGCTAGATTTTCTCACTCTTTTTACCTCTCTCACGTTTTTGCCTTGTCTTTTTCCAGAAAATGACTTAAGTTTTTCATAAGTCTCTAAGACTTAAAGCTCATGCCAGACAAGTGTCATAGCTTAGTCATCTCATATGCTTAGTTATAAGGGGCAAGTGGCACTTAATTAGATATATTACTCATCACTTAAGATGAGTAGTATTTTTCCACTAAGGAAATTTTTTCTATTTGCTATTAAGGGCTTACAATTTGAATCCAATTCAATTCAAGTCCAACTAATTGTTAATTGATTAATCAAGTCCAACTTAATTAATTTAATTACAATTAAGCCCTCAATAAATTATTTAAGTACTTAAGACAATCTTAAGTCTTAATTATTCGTAAGACTATTCTTAAGATATACCTAAGCGTCAATATCCGACATTGACGTGCCACGGCCTAAACGAACTCCGAGTGCGTTAGTTCTTTAGAGAAAATCTAGCCATTACAATACGGGTCCGTAATCCTTTTTCAGCCCGACTCCCTTGGTTCGTCTCAACCATCACGGGAGGAATCCGTGAGTCCGGTATTCGCCTAGCCAATCCCGCGGTACCGAACAGATCCCGATTGAGATCGAATGCGATCTAATCTTATTCGGCCGAACAACCTATAGATCATCACCATATGATTAAACCCTTCACATACGTCCCGGTCGAGTGAGAGCCATGGTCAATGTCAAGCTCACTGGACTCGACACTATATTATAATCGTGACAGGCGTAATCACTAAGCTACACTCCGTGTCCCACACGAGTTAGTTTAAATGCTTCGGCCGAAGACTTTGTGATTGCCGTCCCCGATTATATTATAGGACGTTTATCTCTTATGAGACTGTGAATCCCGGTGGCGATTAAAGCCCGGCAATCACCTCTGTTACCCCAGCCGCGTTTCGCCGCTGACCCATGTTCCTTTCTAGAACAAGACGGACCTAGCCAACTAGCGACAAACTGAGATCCCAAAAGAAACTCCGTCGATGATCCCATTGGTCTAAGGCCACTATAGTCTGTCGTTCGATCATTGACATCCTCGAGATATATAGCCATGTGATCGAACGACTATTGAGCCGTATGTTCAAATATGTTCATCTCTCAGATCCAACATATTCCCGCCACGACCTCCCACTATCCCAAGTGAGCGATTGACACCATCGCGTTGGAGTCGTCAACGGATAAGTCATGATCGGTACTCTAGTCACCCTACTAGAGTTCGAAACTTTACCCTCGTAGCGTGCGGCTTATACGTCTCAGCACGGCGTTCGAAACGCGAAGCTCGAGCAAATCCTTCTTCGTCTCGGACTGTCCCGAGCAAGGTTGTCACGCCGATCCGGATTCGTAGAGCCCGTTGAATGACCCTTGGATAGCTAGCGTCAACTCGAATGGGGCTCGGGAATTGACTCTAAGCCAAAGGTGAGCTTGGCTAGATTTTCTCACTCTTTTTACCTCTCTCACGTTTTTGCCTTGTCTTTTTCCAGAAAATGACTTAAGTTTTTCATAAGTCTCTAAGACTTAAAGCTCATGCCAAGACAAGTGTCATAGCTTAGTCATCTCATATGCTTAGTTATAAGGGGCAAGTGGCACTTAATTAGATATATTACTCATCACTTAAGATGAGTAGTATTTTTCCACTAAGGAAAATTTTTTCTATTTGCTATTAAGGGCTTACAATTTGAATCCAATTCAATTCAAGTCCAACTAATTGTTAATTGATTAATCAAGTCCAACTTAATTAATTTAATTACAATTAAGCCCTCAATAAATTATTTAAGTACTTAAGACAATCTTAAGTCTTAATTATTCGTAAGACTATTCTTAAGATATACCTAAGCGTCAATATCCGACATTGACGTGCCACGGCCTAAACGAACTCCGAGTGCGTTAGTTCTTTAGAGAAAATCTAGCCATTACAATACGGGTCCGTAATCCTTTTTCAGCCCGACTCCCTTGGTTCGTCTCAACCATCACGGGAGGAATCCGTGAGTCCGGTATTCGCCTAGCCAATCCCGCGGTACCGAACAGATCCCGATTGAGATCGAATGCGATCTAATCTTATTCGGCCGAACAACCTATAGATCATCACCATATGATTAAACCCTTCACATACGTCCCGGTCGAGTGAGAGCCATGGTCAATGTCAAGCTCACTGGACTCGACACTATATTATAATCGTGACAGGCGCAATCACTAAGCTACACTCCGTGTCCCACACGAGTTAGTTTAAATGCTTCGGCCGAAGACTTTGTGATTGCCGTCCCCGATTATATTATAGGACGTTTATCTCTTATGAGACTGTGAATCCCGGTGGCGATTAAAGCCCGGCAATCACCTCTGTTACCCCAGCCGCGTTTCGCCGCTGACCCATGTTCCTTTCTAGAACAAGACGGACGTAGCCAACTAGCGACAAACTGAGATCCCAAAAGAAACTCCGTCGATGATCCCATTGGTCTAAGGCCACTATAGTCTGTCGTTCGATCATTGACATCCTCGAGATATATAGCCATGTGATCGAACGACTATTGAGCCGTATGTTCAAATATGTTCATCTCTCAGATCCAACATATTCCCGCCACGACCTCCCACTATCCCAAGTGAGCGATTGACACCATCGCGTTGGAGTCGTCAACGGATAAGTCATGATCGGTACTCTAGTCACCCTACTAGAGTTCGAAACTTTACCCTCGTAGCGTGCGGCTTATACGTCTCAGCACGGCGTTCGAAAACGCGACGCTCGAGCAAATCCTTCTTCGTCTCGGACTGTCCCGAGCAAGGTTGTCACGCCGATCCGGATTCGTAGAGCCCGTTGAATGACCCTTGGATAGCTAGCGTCAACTCGAATGGGGCTCGGGAATTGACTCTAAGCCAAAGGTGAGCTTGGCTAGATTTTCTCACTCTTTTTACCTCTCTCACGTTTTTGCCTTGTCTTTTTCCAGAAAATGACTTAAGTTTTTCATAAGTCTCTAAGACTTAAAGCTCATGCCAAGACAAGTGTCATAGCTTAGTCATCTCATATGCTTAGTTATAAGGGGCAAGTGGCACTTAATTAGATATATTACTCATCACTTAAGATGAGTAGTATTTTTCCACTAAGGAAAATTTTTTCTATTTGCTATTAAGGGCTTACAATTTGAATCCAATTCAATTCAAGTCCAACTAATTGTTAATTGATTAATCAAGTCCAACTTAATTAATTTAATTACAATTAAGCCCTCAATAAATTATTTAAGTACTTAAGACAATCTTAAGTCTTAATTATTCGTAAGACTATTCTTAAGATATACCTAAGCGTCAATATCCGACATTGACGTGCCACGGCCTAAACGAACTCCGAGTGCGTTAGTTCTTTAGAGAAAATCTAGCCATTACAATACGGGTCCGTAATCCTTTTTCAGCCCGACTCCCTTGGTTCGTCTCAACCATCACGGGAGGAATCCGTGAGTCCGGTATTCGCCTAGCCAATCCCGCGGTACCGAACAGATCCCGATTGAGATCGAATGCGATCTAATCTTATTCGGCCGAACAACCTATAGATCATCACCATATGATTAAACCCTTCACATACGTCCCGGTCGAGTGAGAGCCATGGTCAATGTCAGCTCACTGGACTCGACACTATATTATAATCGTGACAGGCGCAATCACTAAGCTACACTCCGTGTCCCACACGAGTTAGTTTAAATGCTTCGGCCGAAGACTTTGTGATTGCCGTCCCCGATTATATTATAGGACGTTTATCTCTTATGAGACTGTGAATCCCGGTGGCGATTAAAGCCCGGCAATCACCTCTGTTACCCCAGCCGCGTTTCGCCGCTGACCCATGTTCCTTTCTAGAACAAGACGGACGTAGCCAACTAGCGACAAACTGAGATCCCAAAAGAAACTCCGTCGATGATCCCATTGGTCTAAGGCCACTATAGTCTGTCGTTCGATCATTGACATCCTCGAGATATATAGCCATGTGATCGAACGACTATTGAGCCGTATGTTCAAATATGTTCATCTCTCAGATCCAACATATTCCCGCCACGACCTCCCACTATCCCAAGTGAGCGATTGACACCATCGCGTTGGAGTCGTCAACGGATAAGTCATGATCGGTACTCTAGTCACCCTACTAGAGTTCGAAACTTTACCCTCGTAGCGTGCGGCTTATACGTCTCAGCACGGCGTTCGAAACGCGACGCTCGAGCAAATCCTTCTTCGTCTCGGACTGTCCCGAGCAAGGTTGTCACGCCGATCCGGATTCGTAGAGCCCGTTGAATGACCCTTGGATAGCTAGCGTCAACTCGAATGGGGCTCGGGAATTGACTCTAAGCCAAAGGTGAGCTTGGCTAGATTTTCTCACTCTTTTTACCTCTCTCACGTTTTTGCCTTGTCTTTTTCCAGAAAATGACTTAAGTTTTTCATAAGTCTCTAAGACTTAAAGCTCATGCCAAGACAAGTGTCATAGCTTAGTCATCTCATATGCTTAGTTATAAGGGGCAAGTGGCACTTAATTAGATATATTACTCATCACTTAAGATGAGTAGTATTTTTCCACTAAGGAAAATTTTTTCTATTTGCTATTAAGGGCTTACAATTTGAATCCAATTCAATTCAAGTCCAACTAATTGTTAATTGATTAATCAAGTCCAACTTAATTAATTTAATTACAATTAAGCCCTCAATAAATTATTTAAGTACTTAAGACAATCTTAAGTCTTAATTATTCGTAAGACTATTCTTAAGATATACCTAAGCGTCAATATCCGACATTGACGTGCCACGGCCTAAACGAACTCCGAGTGCGTTAGTTCTTTAGAGAAAATCTAGCATTACAATACGGGTCCGTAATCCTTTTTCAGCCCGACTCCCTTGGTTCGTCTCAACCATCACGGGAGGAATCCGTGAGTCCGGTATTCGCCTAGCCAATCCCGCGGTACCGAACAGATCCCGATTGAGATCGAATGCGATCTAATCTTATTCGGCCGAACAACCTATAGATCATCACCATATGATTAAACCCTTCACATACGTCCCGGTCGAGTGAGAGCCATGGTCAATGTCAGCTCACTGGACTCGACACTATATTATAATCGTGACAGGCGCAATCACTAAGCTACACTCCGTGTCCCACACGAGTTAGTTTAAATGCTTCGGCCGAAGACTTTGTGATTGCCGTCCCCGATTATATTATAGGACGTTTATCTCTTATGAGACTGTGAATCCCGGTGGCGATTAAAGCCCGGCAATCACCTCTGTTACCGCAGCCGCGTTTCGCCGCTGACCCATGTTCCTTTCTAGAACAAGACGGACGTAGCCAACTAGCGACAAACTGAGATCCCAAAAGAAACTCCGTCGATGATCCCATTGGTCTAAGGCCACTATAGTCTGTCGTTCGATCATTGACATCCTCGAGATATATAGCCATGTGATCGAACGACTATTGAGCCGTATGTTCAAATATGTTCATCTCTCAGATCCAACATATTCCCGCCACGACCTCCCACTATCCCAAGTGAGCGATTGACACCATCGCGTTGGACTCGTCAACGGATAAGTCATGATCGGTACTCTAGTCACCCTACTAGAGTTCGAAACTTTACCCTCGTAGCGTGCGGCTTATACGTCTCAGCACGGCGTTCGAAAACGCGACGCTCGAGCAAATCCTTCTTCGTCTCGGACTGTCCCGAGCAAGGTTGTCACGCCGATCCGGATTCGTAGAGCCCGTTGAATGACCCTTGGATAGCTAGCGTCAACTCGAATGGGGCTCGGGAATTGACTCTAAGCCAAAGGTGAGCTTGGCTAGATTTTCTCACTCTTTTTACCTCTCTCACGTTTTTGCCTTGTCTTTTTCCAGAAAATGACTTAAGTTTTTCATAAGTCTCTAAGACTTAAAGCTCATGCCAAGACAAGTGTCATAGCTTAGTCATCTCATATGCTTAGTTATAAGGGGCAAGTGGCACTTAATTAGATATATTACTCATCACTTAAGATGAGTAGTATTTTTCCACTAAGGAAAATTTTTTCTATTTGCTATTAAGGGCTTACAATTTGAATCCAATTCAATTCAAGTCCAACTAATTGTTAATTGATTAATCAAGTCCAACTTAATTAATTTAATTACAATTAAGCCCTCAATAAATTATTTAAGTACTTAAGACAATCTTAAGTCTTAATTATTCGTAAGACTATTCTTAAGATATACCTAAGCGTCAATATCCGACATTGACGTGCCACGGCCTAAACGAACTCCGAGTGCGTTAGTTCTTTAGAGAAAATCTAGGCATTACAATACGGGTCCGTAATCCTTTTTCAGCCCGACTCCCTTGGTTCGTCTCAACCATCACGGGAGGAATCCGTGAGTCCGGTATTCGCCTAGCCAATCCCGCGGTACCGAACAGATCCCGATTGAGATCGAATGCGATCTAATCTTATTCGGCCGAACAACCTATAGATCATCACCATATGATTAAACCCTTCACATACGTCCCGGTCGAGTGAGAGCCATGGTCAATGTCCAGCTCACTGGACTCGACACTATATTATAATCGTGACAGGCGCAATCACTAAGCTACACTCCGTGTCCCACACGAGTTAGTTTAAATGCTTCGGCCGAAGACTTTGTGATTGCCGTCCCCGATTATATTATAGGACGTTTATCTCTTATGAGACTGTGAATCCCGGTGGCGATTAAAGCCCGGCAATCACCTCTGTTACCCCAGCCGCGTTTCGCCGCTGACCCATGTTCCTTTCTAGAACAAAGACGGACTAGCCAACTAGCGACAAACTGAGATCCCAAAAGAAACTCCGTCGATGATCCCATTGGTCTAAGGCCACTATAGTCTGTCGTTCGATCATTGACATCCTCGAGATATATAGCCATGTGATCGAACGACTATTGAGCCGTATGTTCAAATATGTTCATCTCTCAGATCCAACATATTCCCGCCACGACCTCCCACTATCCCAAGTGAGCGATTGACACCATCGCGTTGGAGTCGTCAACGGATAAGTCATGATCGGTACTCTAGTCACCCTACTAGAGTTCGAAACTTTACCCTCGTAGCGTGCGGCTTATACGTCTCAGCACGGCGTTCGAAACGCGACGCTCGAGCAAATCCTTCTTCGTCTCGGACTGTCCCGAGCAAGGTTGTCACGCCGATCCGGATTCGTAGAGCCCGTTGAATGACCCTTGGATAGCTAGCGTCAACTCGAATGGGGCTCGGGAATTGACTCTAAGCCAAAGGTGAGCTTGGCTAGATTTTCTCACTCTTTTTACCTCTCTCACGTTTTTGCCTTGTCTTTTTCCAGAAAATGACTTAAGTTTTTCATAAGTCTCTAAGACTTAAAGCTCATGCCAAGACAAGTGTCATAGCTTAGTCATCTCATATGCTTAGTTATAAGGGGCAAGTGGCACTTAATTAGATATATTACTCATCACTTAAGATGAGTAGTATTTTTCCACTAAGGAAAATTTTTTCTATTTGCTATTAAGGGCTTACAATTTGAATCCAATTCAATTCAAGTCCAACTAATTGTTAATTGATTAATCAAGTCCAACTTAATTAATTTAATTACAATTAAGCCCTCAATAAATTATTTAAGTACTTAAGACAATCTTAAGTCTTAATTATTCGTAAGACTATTCTTAAGATATACCTAAGCGTCAATATCCGACATTGACGTGCCACGGCCTAAACGAACTCCGAGTGCGTTAGTTCTTTAGAGAAAATCTAGCATTACAATACGGGTCCGTAATCCTTTTTCAGCCCGACTCCCTTGGTTCGTCTCAACCATCACGGGAGGAATCCGTGAGTCCGGTATTCGCCTAGCCAATCCCGCGGTACCGAACAGATCCCGATTGAGATCGAATGCGATCTAATCTTATTCGGCCGAACAACCTATAGATCATCACCATATGATTAAACCCTTCACATACGTCCCGGTCGAGTGAGAGCCATGGTCAATGTCGAGCTCACTGGACTCGACACTATATTATAATCGTGACAGGCGCAATCACTAAGCTACACTCCGTGTCCCACACGAGTTAGTTTAAATGCTTCGGCCGAAGACTTTGTGATTGCCGTCCCCGATTATATTATAGGACGTTTATCTCTTATGAGACTGTGAATCCCGGTGGCGATTAAAGCCCGGCAATCACCTCTGTTACCCCAGCCGCGTTTCGCCGCTGACCCATGTTCCTTTCTAGAACAAGACGGACGTAGCCAACTAGCGACAAACTGAGATCCCAAAAGAAACTCCGTCGATGATCCCATTGGTCTAAGGCCACTATAGTCTGTCGTTCGATCATTGACATCCTCGAGATATATAGCCATGTGATCGAACGACTATTGAGCCGTATGTTCAAATATGTTCATCTCTCAGATCCAACATATTCCCGCCACGACCTCCCACTATCCCAAGTGAGCGATTGACACCATCGCGTTGGAGTCGTCAACGGATAAGTCATGATCGGTACTCTAGTCACCCTACTAGAGTTCGAAACTTTACCCTCGTAGCGTGCGGCTTATACGTCTCAGCACGGCGTTCGAAACGCGACGCTCGAGCAAATCCTTCTTCGTCTCGGACTGTCCCGAGCAAGGTTGTCACGCCGATCCGGATTCGTAGAGCCCGTTGAATGACCCTTGGATAGCTAGCGTCAACTCGAATGGGGCTCGGGAATTGACTCTAAGCCAAAGGTGAGCTTGGCTAGATTTTCTCACTCTTTTTACCTCTCTCACGTTTTTGCCTTGTCTTTTTCCAGAAAATGACTTAAGTTTTTCATAAGTCTCTAAGACTTAAAGCTCATGCCAAGACAAGTGCATAGCTTAGTCATCTCATATGCTTAGTTATAAGGGGCAAGTGGCACTTAATTAGATATATTACTCATCACTTAAGATGAGTAGTATTTTTCCACTAAGGAAAATTTTTTCTATTTGCTATTAAGGGCTTACAATTTGAATCCAATTCAATTCAAGTCCAACTAATTGTTAATTGATTAATCAAGTCCAACTTAATTAATTTAATTACAATTAAGCCCTCAATAAATTATTTAAGTACTTAAGACAATCTTAAGTCTTAATTATTCGTAAGACTATTCTTAAGATATACCTAAGCGTCAATATCCGACATTGACGTGCCACGGCCTAAACGAACTCCGAGTGCGTTAGTTCTTTAGAGAAAATCTAGCCATTACAATACGGGTCCGTAATCCTTTTTCAGCCCGACTCCCTTGGTTCGTCTCAACCATCACGGGAGGAATCCGTGAGTCCGGTATTCGCCTAGCCAATCCCGCGGTACCGAACAGATCCCGATTGAGATCGAATGCGATCTAATCTTATTCGGCCGAACAACCTATAGATCATCACCATATGATTAAACCCTTCACATACGTCCCGGTCGAGTGAGAGCCATGGTCAATGTCAGCTCACTGGACTCGACACTATATTATAATCGTGACAGGCGCAATCACTAAGCTACACTCCGTGTCCCACACGAGTTAGTTTAAATGCTTCGGCCGAAGACTTTGTGATTGCCGTCCCCGATTATATTATAGGACGTTTATCTCTTATGAGACTGTGAATCCCGGTGGCGATTAAAGCCCGGCAATCACCTCTGTTACCCCAGCCGCGTTTCGCCGCTGACCCATGTTCCTTTCTAGAACAAGACGGACGTAGCCAACTAGCGACAAACTGAGATCCCAAAAGAAACTCCGTCGATGATCCCATTGGTCTAAGGCCACTATAGTCTGTCGTTCGATCATTGACATCCTCGAGATATATAGCCATGTGATCGAACGACTATTGAGCCGTATGTTCAAATATGTTCATCTCTCAGATCCAACATATTCCCGCCACGACCTCCCACTATCCCAAGTGAGCGATTGACACCATCGCGTTGGAGTCGTCAACGGATAAGTCATGATCGGTACTCTAGTCACCCTACTAGAGTTCGAAACTTTACCCTCGTAGCGTGCGGCTTATACGTCTCAGCACGGCGTTCGAAACGCGACGCTCGAGCAAATCCTTCTTCGTCTCGGACTGTCCCGAGCAAGGTTGTCACGCCGATCCGGATTCGTAGAGCCCGTTGAATGACCCTTGGATAGCTAGCGTCAACTCGAATGGGGCTCGGGAATTGACTCTAAGCCAAAGGTGAGCTTGGCTAGATTTTCTCACTCTTTTTACCTCTCTCACGTTTTTGCCTTGTCTTTTTCCAGAAAATGACTTAAGTTTTTCATAAGTCTCTAAGACTTAAAGCTCATGCCAAGACAAGTGTCATAGCTATGTCATCTCATATGCTTAGTTATAAGGGGCAAGTGGCACTTAATTAGATATATTACTCATCACTTAAGATGAGTAGTATTTTTCCACTAAGGAAAATTTTTTCTATTTGCTATTAAGGGCTTACAATTTGAATCCAATTCAATTCAAGTCCAACTAATTGTTAATTGATTAATCAAGTCCAACTTAATTAATTTAATTACAATTAAGCCCTCAATAAATTATTTAAGTACTTAAGACAATCTTAAGTCTTAATTATTCGTAAGACTATTCTTAAGATATACCTAAGCGTCAATATCCGACATTGACGTGCCACGACCTAAACGAACTCCGAGTGCGTTAGTTCTTTAGAGAAAATCTAGGGCATTACAATACGGGTCCGTAATCCTTTTTCAGCCCGACTCCCTTGGTTCGTCTCAACCATCACGGGAGGAATCCGTGAGTCCGGTATTCGCCTAGCCAATCCCGCGGTACCGAACAGATCCCGATTGAGATCGAATGCGATCTAATCTTATTCGGCCGAACAACCTATAGATCATCACCATATGATTAAACCCTTCACATACGTCCCGGTCGAGTGAGAGCCATGGTCAATGTCGAGCTCACTGGACTCGACACTATATTATAATCGTGACAGGCGCAATCACTAAGCTACACTCCGTGTCCCACACGAGTTAGTTTAAATGCTTCGGCCGAAGACTTTGTGATTGCCGTCCCCGATTATATTATAGGACGTTTATCTCTTATGAGACTGTGAATCCCGGTGGCGATTAAAGCCCGGCAATCACCTCTGTTACCCCAGCCGCGTTTCGCCGCTGACCCATGTTCCTTTCTAGAACAAGACGGACGTAGCCAACTAGCGACAAACTGAGATCCCAAAAGAAACTCCGTCGATGATCCCATTGGTCTAAGGCCACTATAGTCTGTCGTTCGATCATTGACATCCTCGAGATATATAGCCATGTGATCGAACGACTATTGAGCCGTATGTTCAAATATGTTCATCTCTCAGATCCAACATATTCCCGCCACGACCTCCCACTATCCCAAGTGAGCGATTGACACCATCGCGTTGGAGTCGTCAACGGATAAGTCATGATCGGTACTCTAGTCACCCTACTAGAGTTCGAAACTTTACCCTCGTAGCGTGCGGCTTATACGTCTCAGCACGGCGTTCGAAAACGCGACGCTCGAGCAAATCCTTCTTCGTCTCGGACTGTCCCGAGCAAGGTTGTCACGCCGATCCGGATTCGTAGAGCCCGTTGAATGACCCTTGGATAGCTAGCGTCAACTCGAATGGGGCTCGGGAATTGACTCTAAGCCAAAGGTGAGCTTGGCTAGATTTTCTCACTCTTTTTACCTCTCTCACGTTTTTGCCTTGTCTTTTTCCAGAAAATGACTTAAGTTTTTCATAAGTCTCTAAGACTTAAAGCTCATGCCAAGGCAAGTGTCATAGCTTAGTCATCTCATATGCTTAGTTATAAGGGGCAAGTGGCACTTAATTAGATATATTACTCATCACTTAAGATGAGTAGTATTTTTCCACTAAGGAAAATTTTTTCTATTTGCTATTAAGGGCTTACAATTTGAATCCAATTCAATTCAAGTCCAACTAATTGTTAATTGATTAATCAAGTCCAACTTAATTAATTTAATTACAATTAAGCCCTCAATAAATTATTTAAGTACTTAAGACAATCTTAAGTCTTAATTATTCGTAAGACTATTCTTAAGATATACCTAAGCGTCAATATCCGACATTGACGTGCCACGGCCTAAACGATCTCCGAGTGCGTTAGTTCTTTAGAGAAAATCTAGGCATTACAATACGGGTCCGTAATCCTTTTTCAGCCCGACTCCCTTGGTTCGTCTCAACCATCACGGGAGGAATCCGTGAGTCCGGTATTCGCCTAGCCAATCCCGCGGTACCGAACAGATCCCGATTGAGATCGAATGCGATCTAATCTTATTCGGCCGAACAACCTATAGATCATCACCATATGATTAAACCCTTCACATACGTCCCGGTCGAGTGAGAGCCATGGTCAATGTCGAGCTCACTGGACTCGACACTATATTATAATCGTGACAGGCGCAATCACTAAGCTACACTCCGTGTCCCACACGAGTTAGTTTAAATGCTTCGGCCGAAGACTTTGTGATTGCCGTCCCCGATTATATTATAGGACGTTTATCTCTTATGAGACTGTGAATCCCGGTGGCGATTAAAGCCCGGCAATCACCTCTGTTACCCCAGCCGCGTTTCGCCGCTGACCCATGTTCCTTTCTAGAACAAGACGGACGTAGCCAACTAGCGACAAACTGAGATCCCAAAAGAAACTCCGTCGATGATCCCATTGGTCTAAGGCCACTATAGTCTGTCGTTCGATCATTGACATCCTCGAGATATATAGCCATGTGATCGAACGACTATTGAGCCGTATGTTCAAATATGTTCATCTCTCAGATCCAACATATTCCCGCCACGACCTCCCACTATCCCAAGTGAGCGATTGACACCATCACGTTGGAGTCGTCAACGGATAAGTCATGATCGGTACTCTAGTCACCCTACTAGAGTTCGAAACTTTACCCTCGTAGCGTGCGGCTTATACGTCTCAGCACGGCGTTCGGAAACGCGACGCTCGAGCAAATCCTTCTTCGTCTCGGACTGTCCCGAGCAAGGTTGTCACGCCGATCCGGATTCGTAGAGCCCGTTGAATGACCCTTGGATAGCTAGCGTCAACTCGAATGGGGCTCGGGAATTGACTCTAAGCCAAAGGTGAGCTTGGCTAGATTTTCTCACTCTTTTTACCTCTCTCACGTTTTTGCCTTGTCTTTTTCCAGGAAATGACTTAAGTTTTTCATAAGTCTCTAAGACTTAAAGCTCATGCCAAGACAAGTGTCATAGCTATGTCATCTCATATGCTTAGTTATAAGGGGCAAGTGGCACTTAATTAGATATATTACTCATCACTTAAGATGAGTAGTATTTTTCCACTAAGGAAAATTTTTTCTATTTGCTATTAAGGGCTTACAATTTGAATCCAATTCAATTCAAGTCCAACTAATTGTTAATTGATTAATCAAGTCCAACTTAATTAATTTAATTACAATTAAGCCCTCAATAAATTATTTAAAGGGTCTGAGCCGATCGGCGCTGCTGCCGATCCTTGTACGAAGGCGGGGATGACCAGAGCTGAGTCGACGTTAGGTACCACCCTATTTGGGTTTCATGAGCGCGAAACGTGTTTTTTTTTTTTTTTTTTTTTTTGGTAAAGTGTCCTGTTATATATATAAATAAAATAAAAGTAGAATACAGCCTGAGTGGGGGCATACCCCCACATCAAACAAAGTACAATGAAAGTATGCACAATAGCAAACATACATTGCCTTCGAGAAGCATCAACCCGCATGCAAACCAAGCCCCATACAGGATTATCAACTAACGCGTAGGGCAAACAAGCAAATGTAGAGAGAAGGAACAAGCACTCTAACTACCAAGCAATCCGCCACACCCGTCGTAGTGCACAGGTCTGCAGCTGGTAATGGGGGGACAAGGTAGATAGGCGAAGTTCTGGCAGTTTGCTGCCTGTGGCTCTCTCGAGGCATGTCTCGTGATTGCTGCTTTGTACATTCGTCTTCTGTTATGATATGACCGATTCCCCAAAAAAAAGGTAGATAGGCGAAGACACAGCAGGGTCTCAATGTCATTCGCCAGCTGCTGGGGGGGGCGTAACTGTCCCTCCCTCCAACGCCTATTCCGCTCCGCCCATAAATGATAAACGAGCGAGGCGAGCACATGCCTGGGGCCCGCCCACGCCAAGTGGTTCCCCCGCCACCTATGAGCCGCCCAAAGTACGCCCTCAAACCAGTCACTCATGTAGAGAGAAGGAACAAGCACTCTAACTACCAAGCAATCCGCCACACCCGTCGTAGTGCACAGGTCTGCAGCTGGTAATGGGGGGACAAGGTAGATAGGCGAAGACACAGCAGGGTCTCAATGTCATTCGCCAGCTGCTGGGGGGGGCGTAACTGTCCCTCCCTCCAATGCCTATTCCGCTCCGCCCATAAATGATAAACGAGCGAGGCGAGCACATGCCTGGGGCCCGCCCACGCCAAGTGGTTCCCCCGCCACCTATGAGCCGCCCAAAGTATGCCCTCAAACCAGTCACTCATGGGCCAAGTAAAGCGCAGCATGGCTTGCATCAGTCGAAGGCACCGCCTCGCATAGGAGCACTCGAAGAACATATGCCGGACCGTCTCCCCAACATCCGCGTCACAAAGCAAGCAAGTAGATGTCCCAGCGGCAGCTGCCACCCACGGTTTGTCCCGAGTAGAAAGTCTATCTCGGATGGCAAGCCAAAGGATGAACTCGTGCCTAGGGACAGCAATCGGGCCACCAAAGAGTGAGTACCACTGCACCCGTGGCAGTTTCAGCCGTAGTGCTTCCCTCGCCGATCTCGTGGAAAGATCGCCGTTACTCGTGGCCACCCAGTAAATCGAATCCTCCATACCATGGTGTATCTGAGGAAGGAGTGGCGCAATCTCTATGTACTCAACCGTGGACTGGTCGGCCCAGTGCCACCCCGCCTCGGTAATCACCGCATCAAGCCTAGTATCCCTCGGTAGCCCCATCACTAAAGGACCGCGGGGGAAACGGGCGATAAGAGGCTCCATGAGCAGCCACGGGTCGCGCCACAGTTGCGTGGCAGCCCCGGTCCCTATGTTGAACTCGATGAGTGGTCGTACGATAGGGCGCATCTTCAGTAACTTTCGCCAACTCCAAGCAGTTCGGGTCGAAGATCTGACAGTCCAAAAAGAGTCCCGGTGAAGGCGGGTCTGCCGGACCCAAGCAGCCCAAACAGATGTTCCATCCCCACTAAGAATGCTCCAGATGAGTCGAATCAGGAGCACTCTATTATCCACCTCAATGGATCGTAATCCAAGGCCGCCCTCTTCCCGGGGAACACACATCGCTGCCCATGCCACCTTGGCACTAGACCCCTGCCAAAGGAAAGATCGAAACCGCTGCTCAATGAGGTTAATAACGCCTTTGGGTAATAAGAAAACCCCCGCCCAGTATGTGTGGAGCCCGAGGAGAACCGATTTGATCAACTGAAGCCTGCCAGCGTACGAACCCTGGTGCAACCGGTAAGGTGGGTGCGGACTTGAGGGATCGGACTGTGACGGCGGCTAGACCTATTCTGCCGGACCTGGACGCGCTGAGGGTAGCGTACCCGGCGTTTGCAGCGTCGTTTGACATTGATAAATTCCGGGACCTAATGGGCCGGCTGGATGAGACGAGGGCGGACCCGAGGCCACAGATTCAGAAACCGGTGGCTCGGCAGCCGGTGGTGCAGCAGGAGACGGTGATGCAAACGGTGCAGCCACAGGTCCGGGTTGGGCAGGGAGGCAGCTACACGTTTAAAGGAACCCTGCGAAATGCCTCGCCTTTCCTAAATCGTCGGACGAGATGGGGTCGCGACGATACGCCGCCACCTCAATTGAAGCCACGACGTGCCTTACTTCTGGGCGGTGATGTACCCAAAGATGATATTGAAGACGGGGCTGGTAATAGCCAGGAGGCTGAGGATAACGAAGTACGGGTCGATGTGGAAAGAGCCCGGGATTGTGAGGAGGAAGGTTCGGGACAGCCAAAACACGGACCTGTTCACCGATTTGCACTAACATATACTCCGCCGCTTGTGATGGGTGAGGTTCCCGTTGTGGCACCCTCATGGGAAGTCGCGAAGAAGGGGTTTACCCGATGGGAGAATACGTTAGTGGGGTATTTCTTAGGAAAGAAACCCTATTTTGTTTCTGTCGAACGTTTTTTACGAACTACGTGGAAGGGACTAATTGAAGTGAAGGCTACCATTAACGGTTTCTTCAAATTCCGGTTCGGCACGGAAAATGCGATGAACGAGGTATTGGAAGGGGGGCCTTGGCTCATGCGTGGTCAACCACTACTTTTGGAGCCATGGCGTCCGGGCATGTCGTTTGAACGGAAGGAGTTAAAAGAGGTCCCGTATGGGTCAAGCTGTGGAATGTACCTGGAGAGTTTTGGACGCGTGATGGCTTGGGGGTGGTAGCAAGTGGGATAGGTCGGCCACTGTTTGCAGATCGGGTCACTGCAAAACGAGCTCGTATCGACTACGCCCGAGTTTGTATCATGAAAGCCTTGGACACCTCTTTTATTCCCGGGCGACGGATATCGGATAATATTTTGCTGGCTCAGGAGATTTGCCATGGATACAAGAGTGCGGGATTGCCCGATCGGGTGGCGTTCAAGGTGGACCTTGCAAAGGCGTATGATAAAGTGGAGTGGGATTTCCTCCTCGCCACCCTTGAGGCGCTTCACTTTCACCCTACCTTTGTGGGGTGGATTCGTTCATGCCTTACCACGCCTTGTTTCTCGATCAATATTAATGGCAGCCCAGCTGGCTACTTCAGAGGGAGGCGGGGGCTGCGACAGGGTGATCCGATTTCCCCATATTTATTCACCTTGGTCATGGAGGTGTTACATGGCATTGTCGCCGAACATATCAGGAGGAGCGACACCTTTCGATACCACTGGCGTTGTGAGGTCACCTCTCTCTTTATGCTTACTTTTGCTGACGATCTACTTTTGTTTTCCCATGCGGATATTGAGTCGGTAAAGGTGTTCCACGATAGCTTGGAGGAGTTTGCTAATCTCTCGGGATTGAGGGCCAACGTCACCAAGAGCGAGATGTTTATTTCCCGACGGTCGGAGCGGCTTGCGGACAGCTTCCAGCAAGTCATGGGGTTTCCCCTGGGGTCCCTCCCGGTGCGATATTTGGGTGTCCCCCTTATATCAGCTAGACTGACGATTAATGATTGTGACCCTCTTATCCGGCAAGTGGATAAACGGCTCGGTTCTTGGACCACGAGATCGCTTTCGTACGCTGGCAGGCTTCAGTTGATCAAATCGGTTCTCCTCGGGCTCCACACATACTGGGCGGGGGTTTTCTTATTACCCAAAGGTGTTATTAACCTCATTGAGCAGCGGTTTCGATCTTTCCTTTGGCAGGGGTCTAGTGCCAAGGTGGCATGGGCAGCGATGTGTGTCCCCCGGGAAGAGGGCGGCCTTGGATTACGATCCATTGAGGTGGATAATAGAGTGCTCCTGATTCGACTCATCTGGAGCATTCTTAGTGGGGATGGAACATCTGTTTGGGCTGCTTGGGTCCGGCAGACCCGCCTTCACCGGGACTCTTTTGGGACTGTCAGATCTTCGGCCCGAACTGCTTGGAGTTGGCGAAAGTTACTGAAGATGCGCCCTATCGTACGACCACTCATCGAGTTCCACATAGGGACCGGGGCTGCCACGCAACTGTGGCGCGACCCGTGGCTGCTCATGGAGCCTCTTATCGCCCGTTTCCCCCGCGGTCCTTTAGTGATGGGGCTACCGAGGGATACTAGGCTTGATGCGGTGATTACCGAGGCGGGGTGGCACTGGCCCGGCCAGTCCACGGTTGAGTACATAGAGATTGCGCCACTCCTTCCTCAGATACACCATGGTATGGAGGATTCGATTCACTGGGTGGCCACGAGTAACGGCGTTCTTTCCACGAGATCGGCGAGGGAAGCACTACGGCTGAAACTGCCACGGGTGCAGTGGTACTCACTCTTTGGTGGCCCGATTGCTGTCCCTAGGCACGAGTTCATCCTTTGGCTTGCCATCCGAGATAGACTTTCTACTCGGGACAAACCGTGGGTGGCAGCTGCCGCTGGGACATCTACTTGCTTGCTTTGTGACGCGGATGTTGGGGAGACGGTCCGGCATATGTTCTTCGAGTGCTCCTATGCGAGGCGGTGCCTTCGACTGATGCAAGCCAAGCTGCGCTTTACTTGGCCCATGAGCGACTGGTTTGAGGGCGTACTTTGGGCGGCTCATAGGTGGCGGGGGAACCACTTGGCGTGGGCGGGCCCCAGGCATGTGCTCGCCTCGCTCGTTTATCATTTATGGGCGGAGCGGAATAGGCGTTGGAGGGAGGGACAGTTACGCCCCCCCCAGCAGCTGGCGAATGACATTGAGACCCTGCTGTGTCTTCGCCTATCTACCTTGTCACCCCATTACCAGCTGCAGACCTGTGCACTACGACGGGTGTGGCGGATTGCTTGGTAGTTAGAGTGCTTGTTCCTTCTCTCTACATTATGCTTGATTGCCCTACGCGTTAGTTGATAATCCTGTATGGGGCTTGGTTTGCATGCGGGTTGATGCTTCTCGAAGGCAATGTATGTTTGCTATTGTGCATACTTTCATTGTACTTTGTTTGATGTGGGGGTATGCCCCCACTGAGGCTGTATTCTACTTTTATTTATATATATAACAGGACCCTTTACCAAAAAAAAAAAAAGATGGGGGCGGGACGTTGGGCGAGGTGCCAGTCCGTGTGGAGTATGAATGGAAGCCTACCAAATGCATGGACTGTTCCACCTGGGCGCACGGTGATGGACAATGCCCAAAGAAGCAAGGTCTGCCACGGCCAGGGTCACGACGTAATGCACGGCGAGGCACTGGGGAAGACGATCGGGCTGGAAGACGCGGGAAATAGGCTAGGGCTGGTTCGACCATGGGGAAGGGGGAGGAGGCTCGTGTTGCCCTGATCAATCGGCAAGTGATTGATGCGAGGCGTGGGAACGGGGTACACACCATGCTGCGGCCTTTAATACGACAGGATCAGCAGCAACGAGGGGTTGAGTGGCGCCAAGTTGGTGCTAAAGGAAAGGTGGTGAGGACTTGTGGGACGGTAGACCAGCCACCCATTGTACTAGCCACGCAGCCATCTCGAGGGGAATCTAGCACGGCTCGCGATGTGACACAGGGGCAGCGAGAGGGCGAGGGTGGGAGCGGGGACCATAACTCGTTTGCGGTATTGGATGGACTGGAAGGTAACGACATGGCAATGACTCTATATACGGGCCCTGAAGCACACGCAGCCCGACCCTGGGTTGCTCCATGATACAGCTCGCCTCCTGGAATGTGCGTGGTCTTAATAAGCAAGACCACAGGGTAGCGGTGGGGGAGTTGATTGCACGAGAAGGATTGAGCATGATAGGACTTTTGGAGACACGAGTATCGGTTGCCAATGCGGGGAGAATTTCGAGTGGCGTTCGTTCGCGTTGGTCTTGGTTCTTTGATTATGATGACGGGCCAGCTACTCGCATCTGGGTGGGATGGGATCCATCTCTGGTGAGTGTTGAAGTGCTCCAGTTCTCGACGCAAGCCATTCACTGTCGAGTTCAGGACATTGCCACGAAAGAGGGGTTATACATTTCTTTCATCTATGGTCAGTCACGGCGGGAGGAAAGACAGTCCTTTTGGGAGGAGCTGACGAGTTTCAGCGCCTCACGTACGGAGGATGCATGGCTAGTCCTCGGTGATTTTAATGCGATTCTACATGATGCTGAGGGCCGGGGCGGAATGCCATCTACGCAGGACATGACAGAGTTCCAGGCATGCTTGGTCAGTGTCGATCTGGCTACAATCCCGACGATGGGCCAGATCTTCACATGGTATAATCAGCAGCGATCGACTGCGGGCATTTGGAGGCGATTAGACCGGATGCTTGGAAACCCGCAATGGCTTGCACGATGGCCAGACGTACTTTGTCGGTGTGGCCTGCCTGCGACGTCTGACCATTCGCCCGTCATACTAGGGACGGCGGTGCAGCGACCAAGGAAGTTGATGTTTCACTTTGACAATTTCCTTACAAAGACGGGATCGTTTATGGAGGTGGTGGGCCATGCATGGCAAGCGCCCATAATAGGCCATCCGATGTATGTTCTGACTCGACGACTGAAGTTACTCAAGCCGGTTTTCCTACAGATGAAGAAGGCTAAAGGCGACTTACGGGCGAATGTTCTGGAGGCGCGTCACTTTCTTGATCTCGCGCAGGACTTCTTGGCGAGATTTCTGGAGGAGGCAGGTTTTTTCGAACTGGAACGCATCTGTCGTGAGATATATACTCAAGCCGTGGAGGTAGAGTACATGGCACTGTCGCAACGGGCTAAGATTGCGTGGCTCAAGGATGGTGATCAATGTTCGTCGTACTTCTTTAGAAGGGTGGCCATGCGTAGGGCCACTAATCGGATACTTTCACTGGAGAATGCGGGCGGTGACTTATTGGATGATGCTGAACAGGTGGAGGCGGAGCTGCTGGGATTTTATCAGGACCTTCTGGGTAATACTGCCCACGTAACACCGATCACTGTGGATGCTGTCCAGCCGACCATCACAAGGAAGCTCTCCCCAGCAGATGCGCAGAGGATGATTAGGCCTGTGGGGCCAAGGGAGGTGCGAATAGCGCTGTTCTCTATGAGAGATGAGAAAGCGCCGGGCCCAGATGGGTACACGGCCGCTTTCTTTAAGGAGGCTTGGTCCGTTGTGGGTAGTGATGTTGTGACGGCTGTTCAGGATTTCTTTGAGACAGGCAGGCTGCTTAAGGGACTCAACAGTACGTTGATTACGTTGATCCCCAAATGCGACTCACCTCGGCGGGCGACAGACTTTAGGCCCATATCATGTTGCAATGTGTTGTACAAGCTTATCTCGAAAATCCTGGCCAATAGGATGAAGGATTGCTTACCAGGGCTAGTCCATGGCACCCAGACGGCCTTCATTCCTGGACGACGCATTAGTGATAATATTCTCTTGGCGCAGGAGCTTTGCCTAGGGTACAATGCCATGGGAAAACCACCGAGGGCGATGTTTAAGGTGGATCTGGCCAAGGCTTATGACAAGGTTGAGTGGAGCTGCGTCCTTGCTGTCCTCGAGGCCATGGGCTTTCACGACACGTATATAGGTTGGATACGTGCATGTCTTACCTCCACAGCATTCTCGCTCAACCTTAATGGGCATGCAGTGGGCTTTTTTCCGGGTAAGCGAGGGTTACGTCAGGGTGACCCCATATCTCCTTATCTCTTTACTCTGGTCATGGAAATGCTACACGGATTGCTAGTGTTGGGTATTTCTGAGGAGCCGCGGTTCCACTATCATTGGCGTTGCGAGGCCTTGGGCCTAGCGTCGCTTGCTTTTGCCGACGACTTATTGTTGTTTAGCCATGCGGACCCAATTTCTATCGGGGTCCTGAGGGAGGCATTGGAGAGGTTTGCGACTTTATCTGGGCTCTATCCTAATCCGACGAAGAGCGAGATGTTTCTCTCGCGGCGGGCAGAAGGCATGACAGCCCAGATTCTTGGCTTGATGGGCTATAGAGTGGGACGGCTACCGGTTCGGTATTTGGGGGTCCCCCTCACTACATCACGGTTCTCCATTGATGACTGCGGCCCTCTGCTTAGGCGAGTTGATCAGAGATTGGGGTCATGGCTTAATCGCTCGCTCTCTTATGCAGGTAGAGTGCAGTTGGTGAAGTCGGTACTTCAGGCCATACATGCATACTGGTCAGGGGTATTTCTACTCCCTAAGGGGGTTATCCGTGTGCTGGAGGCGACATTCAGGAAGTTTCTATGGGGAGGCTCGGCGAAGGTTACATGGGAGGTGCTATGTCTACCCATATCAGAGGGAGGACTTGGTCTACGATCTATTGCAGTGGACAATCGGGTCCTCCTTATGAGGCAGCTATGGAGTGTACTTGTGCGCACGCGAGATTTGATTTGGGTTGATTGGCTTTACAGGACGAGGTTACACTCTCGCTCGGTGTGGGACCTTCAGATCTCGGCCACTACCTCATGGACGTGAAGGAAGATACTGCAGCTGAGGCCATTGCTTCGGCCTTTTCTTACATTTAGAGTCGGGGATGGGGATGCGTTTTGGCTATGGAAAGATCCGTGGCTGATGACGACACCTCTTCTTGAGCGATTTCCACGTGGCCCCATTGCGATGGGATTACATGTTGATACTAGAGTGAGTGCGGTCATCCATGACAAATCTTGGGCTTGGCCTGGACAGGGATCGGTGGAGTACCTTGAGATACGTGGTATGTTGCCAGTAATCGCCCAGGAGGGGGGGGGATGCCATTCGATGGACAGGTGCAGCTGATGGGATCATGACGACTGCATTAGCGAGGGAAGTGACGAGGCTTCATAGGCCACAGGTACCATGGGCGGCCCTTTTTGGAGGCCCGATGCGGATCCCGAGGCATGAGTTCATATTATGGTTGGGACTGCATGATCGACTGTCGACGAGGGATAAGCCATGGGTGGCCAACATAGCGGGTACGCCAGCGTGTATGCTATGTGATGAGCTCCATTATGAGACGCGGCAGCATCTTTTCTTTGACTACTCATACTCGCGCCGATGCCTTCGGCTCTTGAGACGGCGTATACGGTGGCCCTGGTGTTATCGAGAATGGGAAGTGGGCGTTCGATGGGCAGCGGCTCGATGGAGAGGGTGCCATCTTATGCATGCGGCTGCGAGGCATGTACTTGCCTCACTGGTGTACCATATTTGGCAGGCGAGAAATAGAAGGTGGCGGGAAGGGATTGTCGATACGCCAGAGAGAGTTGTGGGAAGTGTGCTCGCATTGATTGCCTTGCGACTGCGGGGTCTTGCACCACAATATGCATTACAGCAGGCGGCCATTAGGCGGGCTTGGCGCATAGCTTGGTAGGTTATAGCTTGGTTTTTTTGTATGTCGGCTCATAGGCCGAGTGCTTGTGGGGGTATGCCCCTACTTATTCTGTATACTCTCATTTATATTTATATATAACTTGGGACCAATTACCAAAAAAAAAAAAAAGTATAAACTCATGCCGTGGGATGCGAAGAGGTCCACCAAACAGGGTCGCCCAAACTACCTTGTCACGCCTTCTCCGAATGGCTTCCCTCACAGTCCTGGTAGAAAAGCGCCCATCCAGGTTCGCCATCCATCGTACCCTATCTGACGTACTCGGATCCACCGGGGGTAGCATCGGGCCAATATCAAGGTATTCCGTGCTGGTCTGCGCTGGCCATGACCATCCGCGGTGTGTGATAACCGCACTCAGCCGTGAATCAACCGGAAGGCCCATCACCATCGGTCCACGTGGATAGCGCTCAATAAGTGAGGAAGGAAGGAGCCATGGGTCCTTCCAAAGCATGATCGACTCCCCATTACCCACCTGGAATGATATAAATCTGCGCAAGAGGGGCCGGAGTTTGAGAAGCTTCTTCCAACTCCAACCATCATTACTAGTCGAGCTAATATCCCATATCGATCGGTTGCAAAGGCGGTTATGGTAGAGCCAAGCGACCCAAATCGACTCCGGCGCCTTCGAGACAACGCTCCAAAGATGCTTCATAAGTAAGGCCCGATTGTCAGCTTCAATAGCCCTGATCCCTAGGCCCCCCTCTTCAACAGGCACACAGATATCCGCCCATGCTACCCTAGCCGGCGCCCCAGCCCAAAGGAAAGACCTGAACTTCGCTTCCAGATCACGGATAACGGCTTTGGGCAAAAGGAAGACGCATGCCCAGTAAGTGTGCAAAGAGGACAGGACAGACTTAATGAGCTGTACCTTTCCCGCATACGAAAGTGACTTGTTGAGCCACGACCCCAATCTTCTATCCACCTTCTGTAGAAGAGGAGAGCAGTCTGCCACGGAAAGTCGGGCCGAGGTCAGCGGGACTCCCAAATAACTAACCGGGAGCTGTCCCCGAGCGAACCCTGTAATGGTACGAAGTCGCATCCCTTGTGGCTCAGCTCGCTTTGCCACAAACATCTCACTCTTCACTAGACTTGGGTGCAGCCCCGAAAGTGTAGCGAAATCATCCAAAGCTGCTTTAAATACTCCCACCGAGGTGTCATCCGCATGGCTAAATAAGAGTAGGTCATCAGCAAAAGAAAGCATGGCAAGTTCCGCCGTCTCGCACCGCCAGTGGTATCGGAAGTTCGGCTCCTGGCTGATACGGGCTCGCACCATACCTCGTAAGATCTCCATGACCAACGTAAATAAGTACGGCGATAGAGGGTCCCCTTGCCTGAGTCCCCGCGCACCTCTAAAGTATCCTGCCGAAGAGCCATGAAGGTTGATCGAAAACGTTGGCGTCGTTAGACAACTCCTCACCCACCCAATGAAAGTAGGGTGTAAACCCATATTCTCCATTGCAGCGATGACAAGACTCCACTCAACCCGATCATATGCCTTAACCAGATCAACTTTGAAAGTAACGCGAGGCGGGCCACTTGCGCTATTGTACCCCCGACAAAGCTCCTGGGCAAGGAGGATATTATCACTAATCTTCCGGCCCGGGACAAAGGCCGTCTGCGAAGGGTGAACAAGTGATCCAAGAAGAGGCTTAAGGCGGTTAGCAATGATCTTCGAAATTACCTTGTAGATGACATTGCAACAGGAGATAGGTCTAAAATCCGAAGCCTTCCTCGGCGCCTCACATTTCGGAATGAGTGTGATGGAGGTGCTATTGAGACCCTTCAAGAGGCGGCCTGTCACGAAGAAATCCCGGACTGCCTCCAGAAGATCAGCCCCGATAATGCTCCACGACGCTTTGAAGAATCGCGCTGTATACCCATCCGGCCCAGGCGCCTTTTTGTCTCCCATCGAGAAAAGCGCATCCTTGATCTCAATATCCTCAATCGGCCGTGTCATGCTCATCGCCTCCGCATTTCCAAGACGGTGATAAGTAAACGGAACGAGCTGAGAAGATATAATCGGCGCAGTTCGCGCAGATTGTCCCAATAACGCGCTGTAGAACTGCACCAATTCCTCTCTAACCGCCTCCTCGCCATTAACCAAATCGCCTGTTACGGTCTCAAGGCAGTATATCCGATTCGCAGCCCTCCGAATTGCAACCTTCCTAAAAAAGAAAGTAGTATTCTGATCCCCATCTTTCAACCACGCCAATTTCGCCCGTTGCGCTAACATCGAGTGTTCCATCCCCACTGCCCTAGAATATAAGACCCGACAAACCCTTTCAAGGTTATGAAAGATACCTTCATCGGGAAAGCGGCTCGCATAGATTTGACTCAGGTCAAGAAAGTGCTTTGCCTCGACGACATTTCTCGTCAGGTCACCTTTGTCTTTGCGCATCTGTAGAAAGACCGGTTTCAGAAGCTTCAATCTACTTATGAAACGATACATCGGGAAGCCCTCAATCTGCGTTTCCCACGCTTGCTGAACTTTTTGAAGGAAAGCCGGCTCGCGGGAAAGAAAATTGTCGAAGCGAAAAGACTTTCCCCGGCTTCGATCATGAGCAGCCCCAAGGATTAAGGGACTATGGTCTGACGTCCTCGGTAAATCAGAAAGGTAAGTTGTGTTCGGGAAAAGTGAAAACCACACCGGGTTGCCAAGGACTCTATCCAGTCTGCGCCAGATTCCAGAATCCGCTCTTTGCTGATTATACCACGTGAAGAATTGCCCCATAAAAGGCAAAGTGGTTAAGTCCGCCTGTGTCAAACATGCGCGCAAATCAGCCATATCCCGTTGGTTCGCTGTCCCACCACGGCCCTCGGCAGCATCCAGAATAGTATTAAAGTCACCCAATACGATCCAAGGATCATCCACCCGTAGTGATGAAAAACCAACAATATCCTGCCAGAGTGCGCTTCTTTCCTCTGTCCGATTTCGCCCATATATAAAGGATATAAATGTAGTTAGGTTCGTAGCCAAGGAGATCACCTCACAGTGGATAGATTGGGTCGTCATGGCCAGAATCGAGACTCGAAGAACCGAAGAATCCCAGCCTACCCATATTCTCGAGCCGAGTCCCACATCATAATCGTAAAACCAACTCCATTGCGGCCTAACTCCCTCTGCTATATTCGCCGCATTCACAATAGACACCCTCGTTTCTAATAAAGCCACCAACTTCAGCCCGTGTTGAAAAATTAGCTCCCTCGCCGCCCTTCCATGGTCTCGTTTGTTGAGACCACGTACATTCCACACTGCGGTTTGTATCATGGGGTCACCTTCAGGCGGGCTGCTATGTTAGGACCCGTAGAAGTAGAAAGTTCTTCCCCGTTGGATTCGAGATCAGCCAAGATGTGGAAAGGATTGCGCGCAATTTCCCCATCCTGAACATCCGCCCTGTTCCTCTCATGCCGTTCTTGCCGCTGATTAGTCCCACTTGTGCTCGGGCCCATCAGATTAGCATCCACCAATCTAGCTTTGCCATTGGACCCCACCTGCCTCCACTCAAAGCTAGTTCTTTTATCAACAAACCTTGGCGTACGAGACGCTCTCATGTCCGTAGACGCTCTCTCCGATTCACGGGCAGCCATAGTTTGCTTGAGATGGGGACACACGCTCGACAAATGCGTCCACGAGTTACATCCCGTACACTTCGTAGGTCGCCATTCGTATTCCACCCGAACCTGCACTACCCCGGCCGAACCACCTTCCGCAGCAGGCAAACGGATGTTGAACTTCTCCGCAAATGGGTCGTTGATATTCTTCATAATACACACCCGCGCAAAGTCTATCCTCTCCATAGTGGTAGTCACCCTGTCCGTAAAGAGAGGACGCCCAATCGCACTCGCCACCACTCCAAGCCCCGCATGTGTCCAGAACTCCCCCGGGACATTCCAGAGACGAACCCATAACGGAACCTCAGTGTGATCAGCCTTGTCGAAAGACATGTCCGGCCTCCATACCTCAAGAAATATGGGTTTGCCATGCATGAGCCAAGGGCCGCCATCCAGCACAGCATGCATACTCTCAGCGGATGCAAAACGGAATTTGAAGAATCCATTTTGCGTCGTTCGCACTTCGATTAAATCAGCCCATAAATTACGGAAAAACTTGTCCACCAGCGGGAAGTACGGTTTGCGTCCCAAAAAATATCCCACAAGAGTGAATTCCCACTTCGCAAAGCCTTGCTTGGCTACTTCCCATGTCGGGCAGACCTCGGCGATTCCATCAATCATCAATGGCGGTGTATAGTCCAAGCACACCCTCTCTTGAAGCTCCCGTCGCACTCGTTCAGAGGGCTGCCGCGCATGTGTGCCTTGGAGAACCGAAGCGAACGAGCCTGAACCTTGTCCAGGAGCCCTCGGTCCAAGCCGATCGAAAACCCTAGGTCGAACCCTCGTACTATCCTCGGAGTCAGCACCATACTTCGCCGCGTCTTGACCGCCCAAGGGGTTTGCGAATGAAACCCTAGGCCCCTTATTTTGCATAGGCTCACCATCGGAAACCCTAGGCCCGTGAGATGAAACCCTAGGCCCGACAGTGGAAACCCTAGGCCCGTCAATGCCGGTCGCGATCGCCACCGAATCATCCGCCACCACCAGCGCCGTTCGTTCCCTCATGTCCGATTCAGCCGCCTCCTCACCTTCATCGGAGCAATCATCCATCAAAGCATTCCAAGATGGAGGAGGTGTGCCTCGTCGGAGCAAAGATCCTGGTTTAGGATCACGAAGCGGCTCGATCACCGTATACGATCTACGCTCTCGGCCCGATTTGTGACTCCCCGGGGAGCCCCTTTGATCCCCGATCACTAATCCTTCCCCAATATCGTGTCGAATATTCCTTCCCCGGTTGTTAGTGTTTGCCTCCATCATCTCCGTCATCATCTCCGTAGTCGGATTCTCCAATCTCTCCAACGACGAGGCTGAATTGTCCCTATCGATTTCCGTTTCACCCCGGACACGTTTCATGAGGGATTCGAACACCTTAACATCAAACTGCTCGCCGAATTCCGGGTATTTGGCCCGGATCATATTAAGATCCGGGATGACACGATCAAAGAGTGGAAGGGGAGGATCAGGTCCGTAATGCGCTCATTTGCTATTACCAGCAGATCTTGGGTCAATCTGCTCGAGCTCTTCCTGTGGTGGGTGAGGAGGTTCGTCAGTACATTTCGAGCTTTATTTCGCATGAGGATGCTGCCATTCTCGTTAGGCGAGTGGAGGATAAGGAGATTAGGGATGTGGTGTTTCTTCTGGCGGATGATAAGGCACCTGGTCCTGACGGGTACACTGCTGCCTTCTTTAAGGCAGCCTGGACGATTATTGGGGTGGATGTTATGGAGGCGGTTCGTGAGTTCTTTACTAGTGGACACCTTCTCAAGGGCGTGAACAGTACTCTTATCACTCTCATTCCTAAGAGGTCTTCGCCTAGGCATGTGGGTGACTTTAGGCCTATTTCTTGTTGCAATGTCTTATATAAGATCATTGCTAAGATCATTGCTAATAGGGTTCGGCCTCTGATGGCCAAGTTGGTCCACCACTCGCAAACGGCTTTTATCCCTGGCAGACGTATTGGGGATAACATCCTTCTTGCTCAGGAGATCTGTTATGGCTACTTGAGTCGCGATAAACCCCCTCGTGTTGCGCTCAAAGTGGACCTGGCTAAGGCATATGATAAGGTTGAGTGGAGTTTTCTTTTGGCTATTCTTGAGGCTATGGGATTTCCGTCTGAATTTATCAGATGGATTCGGAGCTGTGTGACTACTACATGTTTTTCGATAAACATCAATGGTAGTCCGGAGGGTTTCTTCCCTGGTAAGCGGGGTCTGCGGCAGGGAGATCCACTTTCACCGTATCTGTTTACGCTTGTTATGGAGGTGTTGCGTGGCATTGTGACCCATTTTGTTAGGACTGACCCACGATTTCGCTATCATTGGCGGTGCGAGAAGTCGGCCTTGACCATGCTGACCTTTGATGATGATCTGCTGCTCTTCTGTCATGCTGATTTGCATTCTGTGGGGGTTCTTCATGCGGCACTGACTTGCTTTACATCGCTCTCGGGGCTTGCGGCGAATCCTTGTAAGAGTGAAGTCTTTGTCTCGCGTCGTGCGGAGCATCTGACTCCTGCTTTACTGGATTTGTTGGGTTTTTCTTTGGGTTCTCTGCCTGTGAGATATCTTGGAGTCCCGTTGATCACTTCTAGACTCACTCAGGCAGACTGTGCCCCCTTGCTCGAGAAGGTGGATCAGCGGATTGGTTCTTGGCTGAATAAGTCCCTCTCCTATGCGGGACGAGTTCAGCTTATTCGTTCGGTGCTGGGAGCGCTTTATCTCTATTGGACCGGGGTGTTCTTGTTGCCCAAGGGTGTCATCAGGGCTATTGAGCAGAAGTTTCGTTCATTCTTATGGGCGGGCTTAGCTGCTAAGGTGGCGTGGGAGGAGGTTTGCTTGCCTGTCGTGGAAGGGGGACTTGGCATTCGCTCTATTGAGGTGGACAATAAGGCTTTGATGATGAAGAACATTTGGAGTATCATCACGCGCGACGAGGAGTCTATTTGGGTGACCTGGCTTTACCATGAGAGACTTCACCGCAGGTCATTTTGGCATTGCACGTCGTTGAGTAACACCTCTTGGAGTTGGAGGAAGCTTCTCAAGCTGCGTAGTGAGATGCGTCCGCTGATTCAGTTTCAGGTTGGGAACGGTCGAGATATTTGGGTTTGGAAGGACCCCTGGTTGTACATGGACCCCTTAGTGAGCAGATTTCCTCGGGGGCCGTTGGTTATGGGTATTCCCATTGATGCACGCCTGAGTTCTGTTATTTCCTCTTCGGGGTGGCATTGGCCGGCGCAGACCTCGACGGAATATTTAGAGTTTCATCCTCATCTGCCCCACTGTTCCCCCACTGATGCTGATTCCTATCGCTGGTTGGGCACTTCGGATGGTAAGTTCTCTACTGCCTCGGTTCGCGAGTCGATTCGGAGTAGGCGTAATCGGGTTCAGTGGGCTGCCCTCTTTGGAGGACCGCTGAAGGTCCCTCGGTTTGAGTTTATCCTTTGGTTAGCGATTCGGGATCGGCTTGCTACTAGGGATAAACCTTGGGTCGCGGCTGCTGCCCAGACGATGCATTGCTGTTTGTGTGACTCATTGGAGGTGGAGACGATCGCACATTTATACTTTGAGTGCCAGTTCTCGAGGCGATGTGTGCAGGAGCTGAGGTACAAGACCCGTTGGGGATGGCCGTACCAGAACTGGAGCTTGGGTATTGCTTGGGCTTCGCGGCGCTGGAGGGGTCGTCATCTCTGTCACCTCACCTTTCGCCATCTGCTTGCCTCTCTTGTTTACCATATTTGGAATCTCTTATGAGACTGTGAATCCCGGTGGCGATTAAAGCCCGGCAATCGCCTCTGTTACACCATCCTCAGATAAGGACTGTAAAATGGCGAAGGAGTTCGTAACATTCACTAATTGCTGAGGGTCATGACGGGGAGAATGGTTGCCCGTAGTAGTGGTGACCACCTTGCCTTTGCCCTTGTCAACTTGACACCAAAACTGTGGCTGTTGCTGGCCTGCCTTCGTGCGTGGTGGTTCATGGGTAGCCCCTCGTCGTCCATGTGGACGAACTGCATTTGAAGTAATCCGCGGTGTAGTTGCAGGCTTCAATCCCGATGGTGTCGTTGGGCAGCCAACAGAGGTATGATTCCAGGACCCGCAGTGGATGCATTTTGAAGGCTTCCATTCGTACGTGACACGGACTGGAACCACCCCGGTAGTTTCACCATGTGCCGAAGGGAGCCGAATATTGAAATGGTCAATAAACGGGTCATCCAGCTTCTTGAGCACACAGATGCGTGCATAGTCAATGCGGTTGCCGTTATCGGTCACACCATCGGCAAACAGGGGTCGACCCACCCCACTAGCGATAACACCCAATCTAGCAGGAGTCCAGAATTCGCTAGGTACGTTCCAGAGCTTAACCCAAAGTGGGACCTCGACAAGATCACGTTTGGCAAAGGACATCCCCGGTCGCCATATCTCAAGAAACAGGGGTTGGCCCCGCAAGAGCCAAGGCCCTCCTTCTAATACCCCATGCATCGCCTCAGAGTTGGCAAATCTGAATTTGAAGAAACCGTTTATGGTAGCCTTTACCTCCACCAAATCGGACCAGATCGAGCGCACAAATCGTTCGACAAAGGGAAAGTAGGGTCTCTTTCCGAGGAAATAGCCCACCAGCGTGTGTTCCCAGCGCGCGAAGCCCTGACGCGCAACTTCCCATGTCGGAGAGACTACCGCCACACCATCAACAATATCTGGCGCCGTATACATAAGGGGGATTCGCGTTGTGGTTTCTGTCCCGCCCTTGGTCACCGAGGCGAAAGATCGCAGTGCCGTGGCCGGTGGTGCGGTTGATGCAAAAGCCCCGGTGGTGGTTGCTGGGGTAGGACAAGGCTCATCATGAGAAACCCTAGCTCCGTCATCGGAGTTTGGGTGACGGCCCAATTTGGTAGGAGAGACCCTAGCCGCCATAGGGTTGTCTCCATGATCCACCTTTTCTGGCGTCACCACAGCCATGTGCCCCTGTTTTGACGGCGGTGGGGTGCCCGGCCGGCGCCGGAATAAGCTGACGCGTGGGAAGCGTTCATCCCTCAGGGGTTGGATGATCGTACGTGGGATATCTCCCGAGGGGTACAGCCGTGTGTCATCGGTGGATAAAACCCTAGTACCCTTAACGGGCCTAGGGTTAGGGTTAGGGCACGGAGCAGCAGATGGGCCATCTGTCGTCGGAAGAACTCCTGCCGGCTGAGAGGAAGAGGCAGCAGTAGTCGACGAAGGGTGTCCAGCCGCCTCAACGCGCGGCGGCAGCGCCTTAACGGGCCTAGGATTAGGGCTTGTGGTTACGGAAGGAGCGTTGGCCGTCGGGGCAGCCACCAGTTTGCCACCCGGCTTCTTGCCCGCCCCATCACACGGCGGCGTCGATGTGTCAGCCCAGGAGGTGCGCGCGCGGTGGTGTGGAAGTCCAGACTCTATGCCAAGATCCTTACGTAAATAACGCAGGATCCTTTCCATACGTGGATGTGCCTTGAAGAGATCCGCAAGATATGGAAGATCTGCGCCAGAAATAGCATCCTCGTCGCCACCCTCGCCGGCAAATCTGAGATCAGCCCCCAACGTCGCCATGGGTTCCACGCGTTCGATGTCCACCATAGCCGCCGTAGGAGTAACAGGCGCCACTGCCATCATCGCTGCCGTCGCCACCATGGAGCCCTCAGACATGGCTGTCGCGGTAGATCGTGAGATACCACCAGCCACACGGGCAGCGAGATCATCAAAGCGAGATCGATCAAATTCCACTGCGAACGACGGATATTCCTCGATTAAATTCTGCAGATCAGGCATATTTCCAATCATGCTTGCCCGAGATTGATCCGAAGGGATGGAAGAACCAGCCATCAGATTGTTGATAAAAAAGAGAGACAAAATCCAAAAAACGATCGAAAGGAACGAAAGATCAAATTCCTCCCATCGCCGTTTGATCCCGGCGATGGAGGAAGGCGCGGAAACCGCCGGTGGGCGTCAAAGCAGTCTTGATCAGCGACGGAGGTAAGTGGAGGTGGTAGGGATTTTGAAAAAGGTGGCTAGGTTTTCTAGAGAGAGGGAGGAGAAAATTTTCGCCTAGAGAGAGAATTTTCGCACATCAGGGTTGATCAGGCCAAACATAGTAGGCACCGACCTGGATTTGCAATCCTACCCAGAGAGCTACATCTTCGCAGAACCAGAACTTAGCCTAGTGTACCTGAATTTCGAAGGCTCGAAACGGGTGATGTTCCTATCAGAGATTGAGAAATTCTCCAACGGAACCCTCAAAATCATCCGTGACAAGCTGAAAAAGGTCCTTGACGAGATACTTGATACAGGACAAGCCGAAGATGACAACGTTGCTGAAATAATCAACGACACAAGGATCCTGACCGAGGAAGTGGCGAACATAATACAGGCAAGGCTCGACTTGCGAAATGCTATAAGAGGCTACGAAGTAGCACTCGGTTTCAGGAAATCCTTCTTTGCCCGACGAAGATAGCCAAGCTCATCAATGAAGAACACAAAGGGGGAGATTGTAGAAGATACTTTAGTTGTGTTCTATTTGTAAGCTATCTTTAGTATTGGGCCAAGTTTGTAACTATATATTAGTATAGGGACCTACATGTAAATATACCATAAGTATGGTAATAGCTAGTATAGCGTGTTTAGCTCCATAAGATTTCACATTCCAAGCTTTGTATTCACACACTTGATATTAATCAAAATAGCTTAGCTTGAAGAATACTCTTCTCTTTTCTCTCAATTACCCTCAACCTTAATTTCTCAAATCTTCATTTCATCATGAATGAGTGCTGATCCTTTCTAGATTGATAAGAACGGACCTAACAACTATAGTGTCTCTGCGATACGCAACTATTTCCAAAGGGTTTTTTTCAACGAAAAACTTTTTCAAACGCTATAGTGTTCAGACTTAGAAAATTTTTCGAACGAAAATATTTTCGAATGCCACAGTATCTATACTTAGAAAAATTTTCGAATGAAAAATAATTTCGAACGCTACAGTATTCATACTTGAAAATTTTTCGAACGACAACACATAGCAAAATTTCGACTCTAATACTTAAAACAATTTTTTTTCGAACGACAACACTTAGCAAAATTTCGACTCGAATACCTAAAACAATTTTTTTTCGAACGAAACACTTAGCAAAATTTTAAATACAATACTAAGAATGGTTTCGATTGTCTCACTTATGCCTATTTTCGCACAAAACACTTCACAACTTTTCGAACGAAACTAAAATTAGTACAACTTTTCGAACAAACACAATTTCGTACAATTTTTTTTCAAAAGCAAAATTACTTGAACAAATTTTCTCGTATAGCATTATCTTGCTTCAAAATTAGTTCTAAATTTCTCTTTTGTTTGACAGAAATAAAATGACTTCCATTGATCAAGTATATCCCACACACAAATGGATGGATGTACAGGACAACAACTTCCAGCTTGATCCAGAAACATTCAAGTGTCCCGATCCATAATGATTTCAATTATCAGAAATCATTTATGGGCCTTGTTGGTATAGGTCATCGTCCCCTTTGTACATACTCTTCATTTATATAATAATAGCGATCTATTCCCCAAAAAAAAAAATTATCAGAAATCATCCTCTCTGGCCAGCATTCAACATGACAACTCATGTGCCAATGGTGTACCTCCAACAACTCTGGGCGACCATGAAGATAAGGATTAAACGGGACAATTCTATAGTGCTTCAGGCCACCATTGACAAAAGTACGGTGTTAATAACCAAAGAAGTACTCCAGCGGGTGCTACAACTCCCTATCTACGATGAATACGAGGATATTCCCACCGAGAAAGAACTCCTCAAAGACATGATTTTAATGGGACATGCACCGCCACTTGCCAGCCTGTTTGCCTTTCAGCAAGGCAAAATCCCACATCCATGGAAGACACTGATCGGACTGGTAAACAAATGCCTCTTGCCAAAGCGCACCAGGCTTCGACAAAGGCAATATGGCCATTTTACGAGTCTTCCACGGGATCATCTTCTCCAAACGCTACGACTACACGCAACTATTGTGGAGCGATTTGGAAGAACAAGTTTCAACGAGGGACCAGACAAAGCGAACCAAATGCGTCCCTTATCTTCGATGGTTCCCGCTTCTAATCAAACACTTCATGGCGGTCGACTCGGCAATTCCAACCCGATCAAGCGACGAGGATTACATCCCGCCAAAGTTGAAGTTTCTTCATAAGGCCAAAACCGAACCCATATGGATGAGCCGTCCAATGCTGATACTTGACGAGCTCCTCCAGCTGGCCACGCGAGAATCCATTATGGTCTACTGCGCCACCAACAACAGACCACTCCCCACGTTTCTGGACAACCCCCCAGAAACCAATCCCGGGACAAGCTAAAGAGTGAGTGAGGGTCCTGAGAGAAGTGTCGTCGACCCGGCCCCTCATGCTTCATCACCCTCTTCAGAACATACCCAGTCTGAAGAGTTGATGACACAACATCCTACGGCCGTGGTCACCACCCCATCCTCACAAAACATCCCGTTTCCAAACCCCATAGGATCAAAGGCTGATACGTTCAGCCTCCGGGTAAAAGTCGCCGCATCTGGGGCAACAGCGCAAGCACAACCCAGTCTTTCCCATTCGGTCGTCTCCCAACAGACGATCATCTCAGATACACACGGGGACCTACATACGCTATCTCTGCTTCCTTCTGAAGCAGCAGATATTGAAATAGGTGGAACGCAACCCCCATCCACCACAATTCTTCATATCACATTGAGTCTAGTGTCCACTATCCCCATATTTTCTGATTTTTCTAGGACACAGACACTTTTGACACCGTCTACACTTGGTCTCAGTGCCCAAGTCAGAACTTCTGTAGCCACATCCACAGTTGATGTGACGCGAGGATCGGAAGGAAGCCCCGACACGGCCAACATAACAACAACCGTGCAATCGGGCCATTTGCCTGAGCTTGTCTCACGGCGAATGTCAACGGGAAGCCTTCATGGCCCCGTCTTTACAAGTCCCGCTGTCACTTCGGTGACGGTTGACCATACATCAGACATCTTTTCTGATGTTGTGACGGCAGAACGCCTTAGTGGCTCTGTCGGTTTACCCTTCGTAACACAGGACTTTTTAGGCACAGAAGTTTTCGCCGCTACAGTGTCTCAAAAAGTTTTCGCAATCAACCAAAGTTTTCGACACTGAGGTTTTCGCCGCTACAGTGTCTTCAAAAGCTTTTCGGTATCACAAAGTTTTCGGTATCTAGAAGTTTTCGGCACTACTAACTTCTCGGACCAGTAAACTTTTCGGTACCCTGTTTTTCCCGAAAACTCCTTTTAAAAGGAAAACCCCTTAAGAAAACATGAAACTTTTCGGACTAAGTTTTCGATTCAAGCACTCTCGATCAAAAGATAATTTTAAAAACCCACCCAATACATCACGCGTTCCATATCAAGCAAATCTCACTCACACATTATTAATACAGAAAATGGACGCATATAGCATGGGAAGCGACATGAGGCCACATGTTCTTAGACATGTCGAATACTCTATATGGAGAGACAGGTTCATCACGTTCATAGAGACGAAAGACCAAGTTGAGAACCTGCTCGTATCCATCAATCAAGGTCCAGCCCAATTCTGGCAAATTGTCCCAGCTGCCCCAAACAACAATCCACCGGTAGAAGAGTCACGTACCCTTAAGACACTGGATCAGCTCACGGATGAGGAGAGAATCCGCCAAAAGGCCGATCAACTTGCCAAGTCTTACCTTATACAGGCCATCCCCAATGAAACTTACATTCAAATTAACAGTGCCAAAACGGCAAAGGAAATGTGGGATGCTCTTGACGTGCTCATGCAAGGAACTGATGTTAGTGTGATGACCAGGATCACTAACACCTACACTGCTTATGACTTATTCAAAGCACGAAAAGGAGAGTCCCTGCTGGAGACTTATCAAAGATTTGTCATCATACTCAACGAGCTGAAGATTGCTGGGGTTACCAAGGGACAATTGGAAATAAATGTCAAGTTCCTGAACTCACTTCTCCCAGGATGGGACCAAACTGCCATACTTATGAGGCAGATGAAGGACATGACCCAGATCAACATCCACACACTCTTTGACAACCTCAACCAGTACGCAAGATGCATTCCAGGAGAAAGAGAGGTGACTAGAGACATGGGGATGGAGTCTGCAGCATTTATTTCCGATGGGCCATCCAAGAAAATATCGAAGGACAAGGTTGTTGTGCAACCGACTGCTGAGAAGGAAGGAGAGTCGGAATCTGACTCTGACGAGGATAGACAGGAATTTATGAAGCACATGGCATTGATCACTAGCTCGATGGCCAAGAGGTTCTTCAAAAAGGGAGGTTCCTCATCAAATCGCCGAAGGACTACTTCTGGCTCTAAGTTAAGAGATCAATCCATGGACACCTCAGAGCAGAAAAATGCACAAACGGCTCCTAAATGCTACAACTGCGGCAAACCTTGTCACTATGCCAGAAAATGCCGAGCCCCAAAGAAGAAGGATGCCAACTATTACATGAGAAAAGCTAAGTTGGCAGAGCAAAAGGAAGCTGGGGTGGTGTTGATGGCTGAGCAAGATCACTGGCTCGAAAATACTTCGGACAGTGAGGAGGAGAACGTTGCACTGATGGCACGCATTGAAGAAAGCTCAGGAGCAGAGGCCTCTGGAAGAGATTCAAACTCACAATGCCTAGCCGCAACAGAGGTTGTTGAGGTAACCAAAGAAGAACTTGAATCTCTTATAAAATTGCAAGATGAATTAACTTCCTTAAGTACGTCTAGAAAAGTAGACAAAAGAAGGATTAAAGATCTAGATGATAGGTTAGTCCTAGAACAAACCTTAATAGAAAAAGGAAATGAGATGACTCGTGTAGTAATCGCGAATGAGATGATCACTGGTCTGGAAAAACAAATTGTACAATTTGAATCCAAGATCAGCACTCTATCTCATGAGATCAAGTCCTCAGAACACGACGTCAAGGATAGCATAGGGAAATATGAAATGATATACAGGGAAAGGTTACGACTGTACTCCAAAATTAAGAAATTGGAGGATCTTCTAACCAGGAGGGCTCATACTGACCAAACCATTTTCTTAAACCAACCTGCCGATACTGAATTCTACCATCCTCTTACTGGCATAGGGTTTAACAATCCTCAAAACCTAAAGAAATGTAATGTCCGTCAATTTTATGATATTAGGTATATGGGATTAGGTATAACTCAGCTAATGCCCTTTATAAATCACTCTGAAATCCTAAGATTAGAAGAGGAAAAGCGACAAAAGGCACTAGCTGAAGTTGAGTATGATTATACGGACTTGAACAACAGTTATAAAACTAGGTTTTGTCCAGCAATAACTGAGTTCGAGTTCGAAATCCCTCGGACCCCCGAATGTGAAACCTTAGGGGAGTCCTTGAGTGAATCTGCTACATCAGAGCATCCAGACTCGTCCTGGTACATGCCTGAGTGTATAAAGAAGATAGCAGAACTTCACTCCACTTTAGATAGCGAAAGAAAAACTTTCGACAGTGAAAAACAAACGCTCTTAGAAGAAATCGCTTATTTAAAAAACATTCCTGCCTCTATCGAAAGAAGAACTCCGAAAACCCCTAAGCTTACTTTTAAACCTTCCTTTACTAATCCAATGCATTTCAAATCTACAGGCTCTCTAAAGAGAATGTGGGTTAGGAAAGGAGACGAAAAGAGGGAACAACAAGAATCCAATGATGTTTTGTCTTTAAACGTTTTTCCTTCTAAAAACAAGTCGTTTTATTTTGATCAGTCTGTACTTAACTCTCTTGACAATGTTCATCTTTGCAATTCTAAATTTGATCGTCCTTTACATCACTCTTCGAAAATGTTTTCGAAATCTGCTCTATTTAAGAAAAGGAAACGATCAACTGTTAAAATTAACAACAAACCTGCAAAAACAAAGACAACCCAACATTGGATACCCAAGGTGAAACCTACGGGACCAATGAGCCAAACCAAGACAAAAAGGTGGGTGCCCAAGCCTAAACAAAATCCTTCCGCTGTAGCTCAAACAAAAACTAGGCTAGGTAGAGCGTCTTTTAAAACTAACAATGATAGAGGAGGCGGACCCATATTCAAATGGGTACCTAAAACCCTCTAGTCCCTGTTTTGCAGGTCTCTTATGTGTGGTATTTAGATTCTGGTTGCTCCACACACATGACGGGAAACAAAGAGCTGCTGAGCAACTACACCAAAAATACGGAGGAATAGTCCGTTTCGGGAACAGTGATGGTGCCACGATCCGAGGTTATGGAGATCTAATTTGCAACCGGCTGACCATCAAAGGAGTTTCCCATGTAGAAGGATTGACGCACAACCTCTTTTCGATCGAGCAATTCTGCGATCGAGGTCTACAAGTACTGTTTCGTCAAAAGAGGTGCACAATTGTGAATGAGATGGGTGAAGAACTCCTGGTAGGTACTCGAAGGACAAATCTCTATACAATTGATGTGCGATTAATCAAGCCTTCTACAACGATATGCCTCATAAGTAAAGCGTCATCCTCACAAAATGAGCTCTGGCATCGTCGACTGTCTCATCTAAACCTCAAAACCATCAGCAAGCTGGCAACCAACAAGCTGGTTCTCGGACTTCCAGCACTGAAATATCAAAAGGAACACTTATGCTCAGCATGTGAAAGAGGAAAAATGAAGAAAGCGTCTCACTCCACTAAACCAATACCTTCGTCATCACGACCACTGGAGCTGCTTCACATTGATTTATGCGACCCCATGAGGACAGAGAGCCTAAGTGGACGAAAGTACATGATGGTCATAGTAGACGACTTCTCAAGATTCACATGGGTCTACTTCTTAAGGTCAAACGATGAGAAGTCAGTTCAAATTCCGATCTTTGTAAAAGCAATGCAGAATCTACTCGAATGTACAGTCCAAGTGATTCGATCAGATAATGGTACTGAGTTCAAGAATCAGACTCTCAGTAAATTCTATGAGACTCTCGGCATTACTCAACAATTTGCTGCTGTCCGAACCCCTCAACAAAATGGAGTGGTTGAACGACGAAATTGAACCCTAGTTGAAACCATGCTGTTGCAGTCATCGTTACCCCACTTCCTTTGGGCAGAAGCAATGAACACTGCTTGCTATACTCAAAACAGAACAACTATTCATCAAAGATTCAGAAAAACACCATATGACCTTCTCTACAAAAGAACGCCAAGTATCGCCCACTTCAAGATATTTGGTTGCAAATGCTTCGTAGCCAACGATCGAGAGGAAAGATCGAAACTGGATCCCAAGGCTATTGAAAGAATATTTGTGGGATACTCCACTCAATCAAAGGCGTACCGAGTCTACTTGAAGGAATAGAGAACGGTCATGGAAAGCATCAATGTTACTTTCGATGAAAGAATCGTAGTGGCTTCCCCACATCACAGTGCAGAACTCGGACAGTCAACCACAATAACTTCTGAGCAAAACAGTTCAGAACCTGAAATGGTAGCTGGAGTATTGGCTCACAACCAACCAGAAGCAGCTACTCATAGTAATCATACACAGATGCCTAGAACTAATCAAGAAACTCAAGAGGAGCTGGAATTGGACATGTTATTCGAAAATCTGTACTTTCATCCTCTATCAACCCAACAGACATACGACCCAATTCCAGACTATACAGAACCTGCAACTGACATGGAACAGTCTTCCATTTTGACAATTTTCTCGCTAAGGACTCGCGATTTCTACCGATTGTTCGAGATGTCTGGGATCGCCGCCTACGCGGATGTCCCATGTTCCGTCTTCTTAAACGACTTAAGCTTCTGAAGCCACACCTCAAGCAATTAAGACGGGACAAGGGTGACCTCCATCAGAATGTGGTTGATGCGCGCCATTTTCTTGATCTGAGCCAGCGGTTTGCGTATGACTTCCCGGCTGATACCCGATTCCATACTTTTGAAGGGGTTTGTCGTACACTATACGCAGCAGCGGTTGAGATGGAACAGTCTTTCTTATCTCAGCGGGCGAAGCTTGCATGGCTTAAGGATGGTGATCAATGCACCTCCTTTTTCTTCAAGCGTGTGGCAATGCGTCGGGCGTTGAACCGTATTAATTCTCTGGAAGCTGCCGATGGTGGATCTATTGACGGCCATGCTAGCGTCAAGGAGGAGCTCATTCGTTTCTACACGGATCTACTGGGCACCACGGCTGCCCCGGCAGTGGACGTGGAATCTTTACGCGGATTCATATCCCGTCCGCTGACGACGGACGAGTCACTCTTGATGATTGGCCCCATTGACAATCCTGAGGTCAAAGAGGCACTCTTTTCCATGGGGGATGACAAGGCTCCTGGTCCAGATGGCTATACGGCAGCCTTCTTTAAGGCTGCTTGGCACATAATCGGGGATGATGTGCAGCTTGCAGTACAGGAATTCTTCCGCACTGGTGTCTTCGTGAAGGAGCTGAACTGTACACTCATCACCCTTATCCCTAAGGGTGACTCCCCTAGGTTTCCTTCGGATTATCGGCCAATCTGCTGCTGTAATGTGCTTTATAAAATTATTTCTAAGGTGCTTGCCAATCGCCTAAAGCGAGTTCTCCCGACGCTTGTCCATATCTCGCAGACGGCCTTTATCCCTGGGCGGAGGATCACTGATAATATCCTCTTGGCCCAAGAGCTCTGTCATGGCTACAGGAATCTACATTTCCCCCATCGAGCCCTGCTTAAGGTTGATCTGGCGAAAGCCTATGATAAGGTGGAATGGTCGTTCATCCTTACTGCATTGGAGGCTATGAATTTCCACCCCATCTTCACCCATTGGATTCGGTGTTGCTTGACCTCCACTTTCTTCTCTTTGAATCTTAATGGTTGTGCGGAGGGTTTCTTCCCGGGGAAGCGAGGCTTACGGCAAGGCGACCCTATAGCACCCTATCTCTTCACACTTGTCATGGAGATATTTCGTGGGATTCTGCAGCATCGCATCTCGACTGGGCCTGGGTTTCGATTCCATTGGCGTTGCGAGGCCTCATCCCTTGCCCTTCTCTCCTTTGCTGACGATATCCTCCTTTTCTGTCATGCTGACGTGAATTCGGTGATGGTACTCAAGGAATCCTTGGCGTATTTTGGGCAACTTTCTGGACTTCATGCCAATCCTAGGAAGAGCGAGCTTTTCCTATCAAAGTGCGCCGAGCCATTGGCCCCATTATTGGAGTCCATTACGGGGTTTCGACTGGGCCATTTGCCAGTACGCTATTTGGGGTTGCCTCTCATTACCTCACGTCTCACGCTTCATGATTGCCAGCCGCTATTACTGGAGGTAGACAGACGATTAGGATCTTGGCTGAATCGCTCCTTATCCTATGCAGGTCGGCTCCAGCTTATCCGATCCGTCATCTCGGCGATTCATCTCTACTGGTCTGGGGTTTTCATGCTACCAAAAGGGGAATCAAGGCGTTGGAGGCTAAGATGCGGAACTTCTTATGGGCATCATCTACGGCCAAGGTAGCTTGGATTGATGTATGTTGTCCACGTTCCGAGGGTGGCCTTGGCATCCGCTCGATTGAGGTCGATAATAAGGCCCTTATTCTTAAGCAGCTATGGCGTGTTGTGCGGCGCGACGCATCCTCCATCTGGACCATGTGGCTATATGATACCAGGCTACGGGAGAAATCCATATGGACTGTCCGCGTTTCGACCTCTACCTCGTGGAGTTGGCGGAAAATCCTGAAGCTACGTTCTATACTTCGGCCTCTCATTCGCTTCAAGGTGGGTGATGGATCTACGATATGGCTATGGCTGGACCCCTGGCTCTCAGAGACCCCCCTTCTTGAGCGGTTTCCGCGGGCACCACTCGCCATGGGGATGCCTTCGGATACGATGCTTAGTGCTGTGATCTCCCCAGAAGGATGGAACTGGCCTGCGCAAATGACCACGGAGTACTTAGAGATTGCTCCATCGCTTCCGACGATTGATCCCCACTTGCGAGATGTGATTCTTTGGTCCCGCACCGGAGATGGACGGTTCTCTACGGCCTCTGCCAGGGCTGCGCTACATCCGCGACGAGAGCGCGTCATGTGGGCGTACCTATTTGGGGGTGCTCTTCACATCCCCCGACACGAGTTTATTCTTTGGCTTGGCATTCGTGATCGCCTGTCCACTAAGGATAAGGCATGGGTGGCGCAACTTGGAGGCTCATCTATGTGCATCCTCTGTGATTCCCAGGCAATTGAGACGGTGAATCACCTTTTCTTTGATTGCCCCTTCTCAAGAAGGTGCATCACTCTCCTACGTAGGAAGACTCGCTTTAGCTGGCCCTTTTCCGACTGGAAGCGTGGCATCTCTTGGGCATCCTTGAGGTGGCGTAGTGACCATTTGGCTAACATGGCATTTCGACACCTGCTTGCGTCTACTGTTTACCATATTTGGATGGAACGGAATCGTCGCTGGAGCGAGGGCAGGATCAGCAGGCCGGAACGGGTGATAGAGGAGGTTGTGCGTTTAGCTTGCCTACGTCTTTCTACTCTTCATGCTCGTTTTTGTTTACAACTTATTGCCCTACGTAGAGTTTGGCGTGTAGCTTGGTGATTTGCTTGTACACGGTAGCCTATTACCGTTTTACTTCCTTTTGTATCTTTTATTACGTAATATATGGAGAATTCCAAAAAAAAAAAAAAAAAAAAAAAACAATATAATTGAAAAGGTACAAAGCGACGTTCTGGCTGCTACAATGGACAAAGGGAAAGCCCCGCCTGTCGAAGACCCTTTGTTACCCCTCCCCATATCCCCAATCACAAAAACTACCCAGCTACCACCCGACCCCTACTCAATGCCAATCGGAGAGCTCCGTGACCTTTTTTCTGTCTCGACTTCTTTCCCAGACAGAAACCCTTACGCCCGACCTGCAGGAGCTTCTCCATCTTATGACCCACCAACAGACTCGTTGCCGTGAAGACCCCCCAGCTCAAAAACGATGACATGACGATCCCGATGATCGTCCTGAGGGGGAGAGCAGCAAGAGAGCCAGGGACACACCGCAACCAACTCCACCAACCACAAGGTCGAGACGAGGACGATTATCAGCAACCACCTCGTCGTCTCGACCTTCGTCATCTTCTCAACCACCACCATCGAAAACAGCACACTCATCATCCATTACACCACCATCCGCCTCATTACTACCACCTTCATCATCATTACCACTACCATCATCATCAACACCACCACCACCATCATCATCATCAATACCTCTACTACCACCACCACCTTCATCAACCGACAACCTACAACCTTCACTTCCAACCACATCCAATCCTAAAGAATACATCGACAAGTACATTTTGATGGATTGGATTCAGCTGGATGAAGAAGAAGAAGTCACCTTCCATCGAATCTACAATGCAAGAACCCAATTAAGGCGAGCTTCAATGCACATGTTCGGATTCACAAGCGCCGAACTGAACGAAGGGGAAAGATACGATAGAGAACCTGTTGGACTTCCACATGCAATAGAGATGCGAGTCAGAGAACCAGAAAAACTGACTCGTGGTACTTCGAAGAAAGATACGATGTGGGACAACCTCAGAATCGTAGCACCCTTTCAAGAAGAAATCAGAAAAAGGATATGGCGAAGTGAGAAGAACATTAGGAAATTGAACGAGCTAGACCTACGAGGACTAACGCATCTGACGGGGACAGCGGCAGCCGGGCATCTCTACATGCTGGAACACACCAAAATAGGGCCCCCCGAGATGGATACAATAGGAGAGTTCAACGATCAAAGAAACCGATCGCCGACGTTATAGAAGTCGAGCACTATAACGTTAGGAAGACGAACTACCCTATATACACGGTCGCTCGTAAAGACTGCACAACAGAACGGCTGTCAGAAGCAGATCTAGCCGATATCGAACCCAGTGATGTCCTTCAGATGTTCGGGGTCTACCGAAAGTTCACCCTGAAAGAGTTCAAATACCGACTGGGATTCGAGACCATCAAGAGATACATGTTGCGGCAGATCAAGTTCTACACTGCTCAAGACCTTCAAATCGCTTTAGAGAGCAACACAAGGAAGGTCAATCTCTTTTTTTCTTTTTTGGAATTTTCCTTATATTACGTAATAAAAGATACAAAGGAAGCAAAACGGTAACAGGCTACCATGTACAAGCAAGTCACCAAGCTACACGCCAAACTCTACGTAGGGCAATAAGTTGTAAACAAAAACGAGTATGAAGAGTAGAAAGGCGTAGGCAAGCTAAACGCACAACCTCCTCTATCACCCGTTCCGGCCTGCTGATCCTGCCTTCGCTCCAGCGACGATTCCGTTCCATCCAAATATGGTAGACAGTAGACGCAAGCAGGTGTCGAAATGCCATGTTAGCCAAATGGTCACTACGCCACCGCAAGGATGCCCAAGAGATGCCACGCGTCCAGTCGGAAAAGGGCCAGCTAAAGCGAGTCTTCCTACGTAGAAGAGTGATGCACCTTCTTGAGAAGGGGCAATCAAAGAAAAGGTGATTCACCGTCTCAATCGCCTGGGAATCACAGAGGATGCACATAGATGATCCTCCAAGTTGCGCCACCCATGCCTTATCCTTAGTGGACAGGCGATCACGAATGCCAAGCCAAAGAATAAACTCGTGCCGGGGGATGTGAAGAGCACCCCCAAATAGGTACGCCCACATGACGCGCTCTCGCCGCGGATGTAGCGCAGCCCTGGCAGAGGCCGTAGAGAACCGTCCATCACCGGTGCTGGACCAAAGAATCACATCTCGCGAGTGGGGATCAATCGTCGGAAGCGATGGAGCAATCTCTAAGTACTCCGTGGTCGTTTGCGCAGGCCAGTTCCATCCTTCTGGGGAGATCACAGCACTAAGCATCGTATCCGAAGGCATCCCCATGGCGAGTGGTGCCCGCGGAAACCGCTCAAGAAGGGGGGTCTCGGAGAGCCAGGGATCCAGCCATAGCCAAATCGAAGATCCATCACCCACCTTGAAGCGAATGAGAGGCCGAAGTGTAGAACGTAGCTTCAGGATTTTCCGCCAACTTCACGAGGTAGAGGTCGAAACGCGGACAGTCCAGATGGATTTCTCCCTTAGCCTGGTATCATAGAGCCACGTGGTCCAGATGGATGATGGGTCGCGCCGCACAACACTCCATAGCTGCTTAAGAATAAGGGCCTTATTATCGACCTCAATCGAGCGGATGCCAAGGCCACCCTCGAAATGTGGACAACATACATCGATCCAAGCTACCTTGGCCGTAGATGATGCCCATAAGAAGTTCCGCATCTTGGCCTCTAACGCCTTGATTAGCCCTTTCGGTAGCATGAAAACCCCAGACCAGTAGAGATGAATCGCCGAGATGACGGATCGGATAAGCTGGATCCGACCCGCATAGGATAAGGAGCGATTCAGCCAAGATCCTAATCGTCTGTCTACCTCCAGTAATAGCGGCTGGCAATCATGAAGCGTGAGACGTGAGGTAATGAGAGGCAACCCCAAATAGCGTACTGGCAAATGGCCCAGTCGAAACCCCGTAATGGACTCCAATAATGGGGCCAATGGCTCGGCGCGCTTTGATAGGAAAAGCTCGCTCTTCCTAGGATAGGCATGAAGTCCAGAAAGTTGCTCAAAATACGCCAAGGATTCCTTGAGTACCATCACCGAAGTCACGTCAGCATGACAGAAAAGGAGGATATCGTCAGCAAAGGAGAGAAGGGCAAGGGATGAGGCCTCGCAACGCCAATGGAATCGAAATCCATGCCCAGTCGAGATGCGATGCTGCAGAGTCCCACGAAATACCTCCATGACAAGTGTGAAGAGATAGGGTGCTATAGGGTCACCTTGCCGTAAGCCTCGCTTCCCCGGGAAGAATCCCTCCGCACAACCATTAAGATTCAGAGAGAAGAAGGTGGAGGTCAAGCAACACCGAATCCAATGGGTGAAGATGGGGTGGAAATTCATAGCCTCCAATGCAGTAAGGATCAACGACCATTCCACCTTATCATAGGCTTTCGCCAGATCAACCTTAAGCAGGGCTCGAGGGGGGAGATGTAGATTCCTGTAGCCATGACAGAGCTCTTGGGCCAAGAGGATATTATCAGTGATCCTCCGCCCAGGGATAAAGGCCGTCTGCGAGATATGGACGAGCATCGGGAGAACTCGCTTTAGGCGATTGGCAAGCACCTTTGAAATTATTTTATAAAGCACATTACAGCAGGAGATTGGCCAATAATCCGAAGGAAACCTCGGGGAGTCACCCTTAGGGATAAGGGTGATGAGTGTACAGTTCAGCTCCTTCACGAAGACACCAGTGCGGAAGAATTCCTGTACTGCAAGCTGCACATCATCTCCGATTATGTGCCAAGCAGCCTTAAAGAAGGCTGCCGTATAGCCATCTGGACCAGGAGCCTTGTCATCCCCCATGGAAAAGAGTGCCTCTTTGACCTCAGTATTGTCAATGGGGCCAATCATCAAGAGTGACTCGTCCGTCGTTAGCGGACGGGATATGAATCCGCGTAGAGATTCCACGTCCACTGCCGGGGCAGCCGTGGTGCCCAGTAGATCCGTGTAGAAACGAATGAGCTCCTCCTTGATGCTAGCATGGCCGTCAATAGATCCACCATCGGCAGCTTCCAGAGAATTAATACGGTTCAACGCCCGACGCATTGCCACACGCTTGAAGAAAAAGGAGGTGCATTGATCACCATCCTTAAGCCATGCAAGCTTCGCCCGCTGAGATAAGAAAGACTGTTCCATCTCAACCGCTGCTGCGTATAGTGTACGACAAACCCCTTCAAAAGTATGGAATCGAGTATCAGCCGGGAAGTCATACGCAAACCGTTGGCTCAGATCAAGAAAATGGCGCGCATCAACCACATTCTGATGGAGGTCACCCTTGTCCCGTCTTAATTGCTTGAGGTGTGGCTTCAGAAGCTTAAGTCGTCTAAGAAGACGGAACATGGGACAACCTCGTAGGCGGCGTTCCCAGACATCTCGAACAATTGGTAGAAATCGCGAGTTCTTAGTGAGAAAATTGTCAAAACGGAAGACTGATCCCCTTTGTGCCCACGCAATTCCTGCCAAGTAGGATGATGGGCGAGTGGTCCGATGTGGCAGGTAGATCGCCATGATAATGCATGCCCTCGTAGCGGACAAGCCAGGTCGGATTAACCAGCATACGGTCAAGTCGGCGCCAAATAGCTCTGTCCCCACGTTGGCGATTATGCCAAGTGAGGAACTGGCCCGTCATCGGCAGAAGGGCAAGGTCAGCCGCTACCATGCATGAGGTTAGCTCGACAAAGTCTCCCATGCATGGTAGCTCCACGGGCCTCATTTGGAGCAGCAATGACGTTGAAATCTCCCAACACGATCCAAGCCTCCAAGGTAAGTGCCGGGGATAAATGAACGAGATCATCCCAAAGGCTAGTACGCTCCTCCCTACGATTGCGGCCATAGAGAAAAGTAACAAAGAATGATTCTTGATCAGCCAGAGATACAACCCGACAGTGGATGGCCTGATCATGAAAGGCGTCAACAGTAACTGTGACTGTAGATGGGTCCCAACCAATCCAGATGCGTGCTCCGGGACCAGAGTAGTAGTCAAAAAACCAAGTCCATTGTGGACATATCGATGTAGAGATAAAGGATGCGTTGCAGGCAGCAACCCGCGTTTCGAGTAGCCCTATGAGTCGAATGGAATACCGCGAGAGAAGGTCCCCCACCGCCCTGCCATGGTCCCGACGGTTGAGACCACGAATGTTCCAAGCAGCCGTCATGCTTTCAGGGCCCAAAGAAACTCAACTTTATCATACGTCTTGGCCAGGTCGACCTTGAGTGCAATACGAGGGGGCTTATCACGACTCGAGTAGCCATAACAAATCTCCTGGGCAAGGAGAATGTTTTCCCCAATACGCCTGCCAGGGATGAAAGCGGTCTGCGAAGGGTGAACCAGCTTGGACAGCAGCGGCCGAACCCTATTAGCAATGATCTTCTACAAGACATTACAACAAGAGATCGGCCGGTAATCAGCTACCTGCCTAGGCGAGTCCCTCTTCGGAATAAGAGTGATAAGGGTGCTATTCACACCCTTAAGGAGATGACCAGTCGTGAAAAACTCATGCACAGCCGCCGTCACATCCTCCCCAATAATCGTCCAAGCTGCCTTAAAGAAGCCAGCAGTGTACCCGTCCGGTCCAGGCGTCTTCTCATCAGCCTTCTCATCACCCGTCCGATAATCTCGCGGTCCTCCACCAGTCTCACAAGCGAGGAAGCCTCCTCCGGCGAAATGGTGTTCGAGATGTACCTTCTAACATCTCAGCCTCCACAGGATTAGACCGAGCAGATTGCCCAACGATCTGCTGATAGTAGCGTATAAGCTCGTCCCGGATCTGATCCTCCCCCTCCACTACCAGCCCATCATCATCTTCAAGAGTAAAAATGCGATTGGCTGCTCGTCGCATCTGAACCTTCTTGAAGAAGAAGGCCGTACACTGATCACCATCCTTTAGCCAGGACAGCTTAGCCCGCTGAGACAGCGCCAAATGCTCCATCTCCACATCCCGCGCAAAAAGAGTCCAACAAAAACTCACAAGATCAATGAGCAGATCTTCCTCAGGGAACTGTGAGGAGAGGGTCTGAGCAACCTCCAAGAACAGTCGTGCCTCCTCCACATTTTTTGGTAACTGGTCATCAAGAAAGAAAGGACATGTACATCACAGCTCCAAGAGACAAGCCTCAAGGACAGCCACAGGCGGCATCCCGCCAAACAAGCTCCCCAAACACAGAAGGAGCAAGACAAAGCCAAGGTGAAAACATGCGAAGATCACATTCCTAACAAGATTCCCCTTCTGTCGACGAAGCTCCCTCAGGGGCTGTTTTAAGCCCCTAAGCTTCTGGGTAACCAAGTACATATGGGTACCACGCACTCTGGCCTTCCAACCCCTATCGACCAGCTCCAAAAAGCGGGTATCCTTAGTGAGGAAGTTGTCAAACCTGAAGCATGACTTCCTGACAAACCCACCGTCGCCTTCCAGGACCAAAGGTGAATGATCCGAAGTCCCAGGAAGGCAACTACGATAACGAACAAGGGGAAACCTAGCAAACCAGGCAGGGTTTCCGACAATGCGATCAAGCCGCCTCCAAATGCCCCTCCCAGCGCGCTGCTGATTGTACCATGTGAAGAACTAGCCAATCATAGGAAGGGTAGAAAGGTCGGCAGAAGTAAGGCCCGAACTAAACTCCATGCAGTCAGCAACACCAGGTGAACCCCCTCTAGCCTCATTAGCCTCCAAGACGGCATTGAAGTCCCCCATCACGACCCACGGGACCTCAGAGCGCACCTCCGCAGAAGCAATCAACTCCTCCCACAGGACCGCATGCTCCTCCCTCGTGTTCTTCCCATAGACAAAGGTAACAAAGAAGGTAGAAAGGTCAGCAAGCGAATGCACCTTGCAGTGAATTGCTTGTGCCGAACACCCTTCCACTGAGATGTGCAGAAAGGAAGCATCCCAGCCAACCCAAATATGGTTGCCAGGACACCTGCTTCATAATCGAAAAACCACTGCCAAGTGTCCCGAACCCGAGCCGAAATCATGGTAGCGTTATGAGCAGCCACCCTAGTCTCAACCAACCCAACCAAACGAAGAGTATGCCGGGAAATAAAGTCGCGGACTGCCCGACCGTGCTCCCAGTTGTTCAGTCCGCGCACATTCCAGACACCGACAGGGATCATGGGTCAACCCCTGGAAGGGCTGCATCGCTATCAGAGCCCTGAGGTGCAAAAGAGTTATCCTCCCCAACAACCTGGAGGATAGAGAAAGGATTCCGTTGGTCCGACTGAAAGACCTCTAAATCGGCATCGTGACTCGCCTTAGTGAAGGACGAACTAGGCAAATCTCTAGTCGCGTCTCGATCACCCTCCCCAATCCTCTGAGACTCCACAACTTGCTTCCCCTTATCCTTCCATCTCTTCCGCTCAGTCGCTCTCCTTCCCGTATCCCCCTGCCCTTATGCGCCACCTCCTTCTGAGCTTTATGCACTTCTCTCCTGCCATTAGGCTGAGGCTTACTCCCTGCTGGCCTAGAACGACGAGTGGTGTCCTTAGGGCAGGCCTCAGCAGAATGACCAATGAGCTGTCATACCGAGCACTTCGGGGGTCGCCACTCATACTCCACCGAGACCTTAACATGGCCTGTTGATCCCCCACAGTGAGAAGGAACCCTAATATTGAAATGCTCAATATAGGGTTCGGACACTTTCTTCATCACACAGACCCGTGCAAAGTCGATACGGGTCATGGAAGTGGTGATGGAGTCTATGAAAAGAGGTCTTCCAACCGCGCTAGCAACGATGCCAAGACCCTCCTGCGTCCAAAATTCACTTGGCACGTTCCAAAGCTTAACCCAGACCGATATCTCCTCAGGTTCCTTCTTGTCGAAGGACATACCCGGCCTCCACGTCTCCAGAAATAAGGGCTGTCCCTGAAGGAGCCAAGGACCCCCTTCGAGCACGACGTTCATTGCCTCAGCTGAAGCAAATCGAAACCGAAAGAATCCATTGCTCGTCGCTCGAACCTCCACCACATGTTCCCAAGTCGAACGTGCAAACTTTTCCAAATGTGGAAAGTAAGGGCGTCTCCCAAGGAAGTATCCCACCAATGTGTTTTCCCACCTTGCCAACCCCTTCTTAGCAACCTCCCATGAGGGGCAAACTTCGACAACTCCATCAACCATCAAAGGGGGAGTAAAAGCCAGCGAGATTCGCTGGCCCGCACTAACAGATCTACCCGCGCCTCGGACCCTCAATGGTCGCATCCCGAAAAGACCGAGTATGATGCTGTCTCGGCGACCCACCTTGTCTAGCCGCCTCCTTAAGCCCCGGGGCAGACCCATGCACCACCATCTCCCACTGGTTCGGCTCCAATCTCCCAGAATCAAGGGTTCTCAAAGGTCCAGAGCTAGCCCCATGCATCATGTCATCATGTGTGCTCTTCTCATCAGCCTGTGAGGAACGTCCAAGAACCTCCCCCCAAAACGACTCCAAATCCTTCTCCGACCCAATTGTTTGGATAGCATCACCATCTGATGGAATCCAAACCGAGAATTTAAAAGACAACGCAACTCAAGAGAAAGACGTCCAAAACATTTTCCCGCCAAACTCATTCGAAGGCATGGCTGGACCGATGACAAGATCAAGAAAGAAGAAGATGAATGAGGCCTTATGCAAATTCATAATGGAAGCCCAACTTAAAGAGGCTCATTCGCATACCCACAAGCCCAAAATCGTCAATTTATTAGAAACAACATGGCCCAACCAATTGGATTCATCTAGGAGTTGAAGAAAAGGACCAAACCAGCCCAATATCATCCAAGCTCTTGTTCATTTCGTCCATGACCTTCCAAGTTCCATTGAAGTCAATAAAGATGGTCAAATGAAGGTTAAAGTTGCCCAAGATTTGATACATGAAAGAAGTAACTCAAGGAGCCATTCAAAGTTCATCTTGGAGTCAACAAAATCCTTCCAAATCCATTTTGAAGTCACATTTTATCATTAATGAGTCAAACTAGTTTATTTAATGTTCTTAGCCTAGTTCATCTATAAATAGCCTATGTAATTTCGAAATTTAAGGAATGAATCATCATTTCAAACTTGTAAGGTTTTCCTTATTCCCTAGCTTTGAGTGCTAGTTCGAGTCTTTGCAATTACGCGCAAATACTTTCCCGGCTTATCAACTAAACCCGTTCCATTTAGTTATGGCGCCAAAACCATCTTTCTATAGCTTTCGTAATTCAAAGGTGATAGGTTTAGTATACCTATTGTTGTTGGGTTCGTTAAGTCGTAGGGGGGTTGGGTATTTAGGAACTCTATCCTTCGTAAGATTCTACTTCGGTGTGATTCAAAGGTGATAGGTTTAATATACCTATTGTTGTTGGATTCACTTGAGGGATATTTCGAAATCCATATACATATATACGACTATCCAAAGTCGAAAGTCAACGTTCAAGGCACGATCATTTCAAGTGAACTCGTATCTCAAATTCGAGATTCACATCAGTTTGGTATCAGAGCTAGTAGCCTTGAGAGGTTGATTATAGAAAAAAAACAAAAAAAGGAATTCGGAAAAAAAAAAACCAAAAAAAAAAAAAAAAAGAAATTCGGAAAAAAAAAAAAAAGAGAAGCCTTTATTCTTGAGTCGTACTACGTACTTACCTGGAGTCATTCTTCATCTCTTAGTTGTTAAGTCAAGTTAGTATTTGTCAACGTTTTTCTTTTGTGAGGATTGAACAAGTCTCGATGGTTTTCGAATAAGGAAAAAAAAAAAAGAATGATTAAAAAAAAATTGAGTGACCCCACCCTTCACATAAGCCTTCAACCGAAATGGCCGACCAACAAGAAGAAGATCGTGAACGAGTTCCAAATTTATTTCAGCGGGCATTTGTTGATACTATTGCAGCTCAATTCAATCGAATAATGGAAACGATGATGGACCGGATGGATCAAATGGAAACAAATTTAAATCGGAATCAACGACGGGGTGCCTCTGACGTAGACGAGGATGAGGTGCTGTCTGAAATTTCACGAGGTGATAGGAGGAGAGAGCGAAGGGGAGGAAACGACGATGATCTAAAAGGTATCAAAATGAGTATTCCTATTTTTCAAGGAAAGAGTGACCCCGGAGCCTATATCGAATGGGAGGCCAAAGTAGAGAAAATATTTTCTCTCCACAACTATTCCGAAGAAAAGAGGGTTCAGCTTGCAGCCCTTGAATTCCAAAGTTATGCTTTAACTTGGTGGGACAAATTGGTCGCGTCGAGGCGAAGAAATCGAGAACGTCCAATCAGAACGTGGGAAGAGATGAAAGCAACTTTGAGGAAGCGATTTGTTCCCCCTCATTACTACCGAGAGCTGTAAAACAAGTTACAAAGTATTGCCCAAGGATCGAGGAGTGTTGAAGAGTATTACCAGGAGTTTGATACGGTAATGACGAGAGCAAATGTCGAGGAAGATCCCGAAGCTACCATGGCTCGATTCTTACGAGGGTTAAGGCGAGAGATTGCTGACGTCGTTGAGTTGCAGCACTATCTTGATATGGAGGAGATGCTTCACATGGCTGAGAAAGTCGAACGCCAATTGAAGAGGAAAGACAACAGAACTTCTAAGCCAACTCCGTGGAAAACACCTAGTAACCCGAAGCGAGATGGCGAAATCGAGAAGAAATCCGAACCAAAGAAGAGCGACCCTAAAACCATCTCTAAAGGTGAATCAAGTAAGGGTACTTCTTCTCGAGTTACATGTTTTAAGTGTTTAGGAAAGGGCCACATAGCATCACAATGTCCGAACACGAAAACCATGATGATGCTCGATGATGGTTCGTATGTAAGCCAAAGTGACAGCGATGTGGAAGAAGAGCCGGATGATGAAGGCAAGCAGTACGAGTCAAGTGGCGATGAGGTTCTCGTTGCCATGAGGGCCCTGAACGTACAAGTAAAGGAAGACGATTCTCAAAGACATAACATCTTTCACGCCCGATGCAAAGTCCAAGATAAGGTATGCATGCTAATAATTGATGGAGGAAGTTGCACTAATTGTGTTAGTTCATACCTTGTAGAGAAGCTTGGGTTACCCTTGATCAGACATCCTACTCCATATCGACTACGATGGCTGAATGATAGTGGCGAGATAAGGGTAAACCGACAAGCTCTAGTGAAGTTCTCAATCGGCAAGTACGAAGACGAAGTGTTGTGTGATGTGGTGCCGATGAGTGCGAGTCATATTCTACTTGGACGTCCATGGGAGTTCGATCGTGATGCTGACCACAAGGGCAAGACGAATAAATACCAGATCGTCCACAAGAATAAGACGTACACGCTTGTTCCATTGTCGCCTCAACAAGTTTACAAAGAGCAGGTCAAAATGAGCGAAAAGATAAAACACGAGAGTAGAGAGAAAAAAGAAAAGGGTGAGGTAGAGAGAAATGAAAAGGATGAGAGAAAAGAAAAAGAAAAAAATTTGAGAAAAGAGCCGAAAGCAAGTGAGAAAAAAAGGCGCTTTCTTTGCTAGCGTGAGAGACGTGGATAGGGCCATTGCTTCTTACAAGCCGGTTTATCTTCTCCTACTTGACAACACTATTTCTAACAACCTTTCTAACTCCATACCTATGGAGATCGTGGATGTTTTGAATGAATTTGCAGATGTGGAAAAATTTAAAAATTTAAAAGTTTTCTCTCTCTAGGCGATTTTCTCTCTTCTCTCTCTCTAGGGTTTTTCAAATTTTCTCCTTTGATATCATCTTCTTTTTTTTTTTTTTTTTGTTTTTTTTTGTTTTTTTTGGTAAAGGGTCCTGTTATATATATAAATAAAATAAAAGTAGAATACAGCCTCAGTGGGGGCATACCCCCACATCAAACAAAGTACAACGAAAGTATGCACAATAGCAAACATACATTGCCTTCGAGAAGCATCAACCCGCATGCAAACCAAGCCCCATACAGGATTATCAACTAACGCGTAGGGCAAACAAGCAAATGTAGAGAGAAGGAACAAGCACTCTAACTACCAAGCAATCCGCCACACCCGTCGTAGTGCACAGGTCTGCAGCTGGTAATGGGGGGACAAGGTAGATAGGCGAAGACACAGCAGGGTCTCAATGTCATTCGCCAGTTGCTGGGGGGGGCGTAACTGTCCCTCCCTCCAACGCCTATTCCGCTCCGCCCATAAATGATGAACGAGCGAGGCGAGCACATGCCTGGGGCCCGCCCACGCCAAGTGGTTCCCCCGCCACCTATGAGCCGCCCAAAGTACGCCCTCAAACCAGTCACTCATGGGCCAAGTAAAGCGCAGCTTGGCTTGCATCAGTCGAAGGCACCGCCTCGCATAGGAGCACTCGAAGAACATATGCCGGACCGTCTCCCCAACATCCGCGTCACAAAGCAAGCAAGTAGATGTCCCAGCGGCAGCTGCCACCCACGGTTTGTCCCGAGTAGAAAGTCTATCTCGGATGGCAAGCCAAAGGATGAACTCGTGCCTAGGGACAGCAATCGGGCCACCAAAGAGTGAGTACCACTGCACCCGTGGCAGTTTCAGCCGTAGTGCTTCCCTCGCCGATCTCGTGGAAAGAACGCCGTTACTCGTGGCCACCCAGTAAATCGAATCCTCCATACCATGGTGTATCTGAGGAAGGAGTGGCGCAATCTCTATGTACTCAACCGTGGACTGGCCGGGCCAGTGCCACCCCGCCTCGGTAATCACCGCATCAAGCCTAGTATCCCTCGGTAGCCCCATCACTAAAGGACCGCGGGGGAAACGGGCGATAAGAGGCTCCATGAGCAGCCACGGGTCGCGCCACAGTTGCGTGGCAGCCCCGGTCCCTATGTGGAACTCGATGAGTGGTCGTACGATAGGGCGCATCTTCAGTAACTTTCGCCAACTCCAAGCAGTTCGGACCGAAGATCTGACAGTCCAAAAAGAGTCCCGGTGAAGGCGGGTCTGCCGGACCCAAGCAGCCCAAACAGATGTTCCATCCCCACTAAGAATGCTCCAGATGAGTCGAATCAGGAGCACTCTATTATCCACCTCAATGGATCGTAATCCAAGGCCGCCCTCTTCCCGGGGAACACACATCGCTGCCCATGCCACCTTGGCACTAGACCCCTGCCAAAGGAAAGATCGAAACCGCTGCTCAATGAGGTTAATAACGCCTTTGGGTAATAAGAAAACCCCCGCCCAGTATGTGTGGAGCCCGAGGAGAACCGATTTGATCAACTGAAGCCTGCCAGCGTACGAAAGCGATCTCGTGGTCCAAGAACCGAGCCGTTTATCCACTTGCCGGATATGGATACAAGAGTGCGGGATTGCCCGATCGGGTGGCGTTCAAGGTGGACCTTGCAAAGGCGTATGATAAAGTGGAGTGGGATTTCCTCCTCGCCACCCTTGAGGCGCTTCACTTTCACCCTACCTTTGTGGGGTGGATTCGTTCATGCCTTACCACGCCTTGTTTCTCGATCAATATTAATGGCAGCCCAGCTGGCTACTTCAGAGGGAGGGGGGGCTGCGACAGGGTGATCCGATTTCCCCATATTTGTTCACCTTGGTCATGGAGGTGTTACATGGCATTGTCGCCGAACATATCAGGAGGAGCGACACCTTTCGATACCACTGGCGTTGTGAGGTCACCTCTCTCTTTATGCTTACTTTTGCTGACGATCTACTTTTGTTTTCCCATGCGGATATTGAGTCGGTAAAGGTGTTCCGCGATAGCTTGGAGGAGTTTGCTAATCTCTCGGGATTGAGGGCCAACGTCACCAAGAGCGAGATGTTTATTTCCCGACGGTCGGAGCGGCTTGCGGACAGCTTCCAGCAAGTCATGGGGTTTCCCCTGGGGTCCCTCCCGGTGCGATATTTGGGTGTCCCCCTTATATCAGCTAGACTGACGATTAATGATTTCCTGAGCCAGCAAAATATTATCCGATATCCGTCGCCCGGGGATAAAAGCCGTTTGGGTGGGATGTACTAGGTCACCAAGGCAGCCCCGAAGTCGATTTGCTAGTACTTTCGAGATAACCTTGTACAACACATTGCAGCACGAGATCGGCCTAAAGTCCTTCGCCATCCGTGGGCTCCCGCCCTTAGGTATGAGAGTGATGAGTGTAGAGTTAAGTTCACCCAAAAGGTGACCCGTTCTGAAGAATTCCTTCACTGCAAGTGTAATATCCTCCCCTATGGTATCCCAACTCCGTTTGTAAAAAAGGGCCGAAAACCCATCAGGCCCCGGGGCCTTATTATTCCCAATGGAGTCAATAGCACTCTTGATTTCTCCGTCCGTGACCGATCTCACCATGTCATCCGCCACGGCCCCAGTAAGTGTGCGCTCCAGGTACGGAGCAATATCCTGCGGGGTTAGTGGGGTGGTATGAGTGGTCTTACCCAACAGATCAGTGTAGAAGCTGACGAGTTCCTCCTGAGCTGGATTAATACCTTTATTGCCACTGAGCAACGCTGTTCTTGGTGATCATCAGTGTTTCCTGCGTTCTCCTCCATCGCCGGGATCAAACGACGATGGAAGGAATTTAATTCCTTCGTTACGTCGTTACTCGTTTGCTTTCTTTTAGTTTGAATTTTGGATCATCAATGATGGATTGGGAACCGATCTGTCCATTGCCGGATTATGGATTTCTGAAGAACAACATCGCTGATTTCGAAGATCGATTTGATGTAGCCGTGTTTGAAGCTCTCGTCGTACGTGTTAATGGCGGAATGGATAGCCAACGTCAACCACTGGCGCTGCCATCTACGGGCCTGAACACGATGGACTCCACCCCTAATAGGAATCCGCCACGACTTTTGCTCCGCCGTGAACGACGATACACCACAGCCGTCGTGCCGATTCGGGATCCGCGCCATGAACGCCCCCCTATGCGACGGGGCACACCACCACCATCATCTTACATGGACCCGATCATTGAGGAGTTATCTGAAGAGGACCAGCCGATCATTACGGGGGTTTCCGCGCTGCGCAGCCCTACGGAGAACGTTAACGGGCCTAGGGTTTTCGCAGAAGGGCCTAGGGTTTCGCCGATCGTTGCCACTCAACAACCGATCGGGCCTAGGGTTTCGCCTATTGGGCCACTACACTCAGTGGATGGCACGGTGACACAGCCTGACGCTGGCAGCCGCGGCTCACGCATGATGCTTCCGCCTGTTGCAACTCCAGCCACCGTTCAATCGTTGGCGGACATCGTCAAGGGTGATGGCAATCGTGGAACACGACACCGTCCAGCCCAAAGACGCCTTGCCTTATCCTATACCGCGCCGACCATTGTTGATGGCGTGGCTGAAGCATGCCCCTCTTGGGATGTCGCGCGAAAGGGTTCCGCGCGTTGGGATCATACACTAGTTGGGTATTTCTTGGGGAAGAAACCTTACTTCCCGTTTGTTGAACGCTTCTTCCGCTCTCTATGGACTGACTTAGTCGGGGTACGCGCGACGACGAACGGATTCTTCAAGTTCAGGTTTGCGACGGCGGAGGCGTCAAGCGCAATTCTGGAGGGAGGCCCTTGGCTCATGCAAGGTCAGCCTATCTTCCTTGAAACCTGGCGTACTAGAATGACACTCGAGAAGATTCAGCACACCGAGGTCCCGCTATGGGTTAAATTACGCAATGTTCCAAGTGAATTTTGGACACAGGAAGGGCTGGGAATTGTGGCAAGTGTTGTAGGCAAGCCGTTGTTTGCGGACGCCATGACGATTAGTGCAGAACGCATTGACTACGCAAGGGTGTGCATAACGAAGAACCTCGCGGAACCTTTCATAGAGCAATTTAATATTCGCTTACCAAACGAGAATGGCGGCTCTTCGGGTGTGGTGGCCGTTCGAGTCGAATACGAGTGGCGGCCTAAACAATGCACCATGTGCCACTCTTGGGCCCACGGGAACGGCGGGTGCCCTAATCCACAGACCAACCTGGCCCAACGTGCCAACATACGGCCAGCCACTGACCATGTGCGACGTGAGTGGCGACGTGTGGGGGACAAGGGTAAGGGAAAAAAGATCGCCGCAGCTAGTATGGTTACAACTGACGCGTCAACCAGACCTCTTGGGAATAATATCCCCGAACCATATTTTCGGGTGACTCGACTACCAACGGATGGGTGTTCGACTAGCAAGGGTGGACCGCTGACAATAGGAGAGCACAACTCTTTTGAGGCCCTCGCTTATTTGGAGGACGAGGAGACTACTTTATCCAAGGGTCCTGTAGCAGCCCTTCTTGAAGGTATTACATGATACCCGTCGCCGCATGGAATGTACGTGGTCTAAACCGGTTAGACCACAGGTGGGCGGCGAGGGAGTTAATTACAAAATATGGTTTGATGCTTATTGGCTTGCTTGAGACGAGGGTATCTGAACAGAATGCATCGTCGCTGGCGAACTCGATCAAGCCGTGGAGCTGGTTCTACGAATACGATAATGGTCCTGCATCTCGTATTTGGGTGGGATGGGATGCTCGCTTTCTAGAGGTGGCAATTGAGGCCTTCACTACACAGGCAGTTCATTGCAAGGTGACTATTTTAGCGGAAAGAATGGATTTTTATATCACGGTTGCATACGGACACAATCATAGGGTGATCCGTAGGGACCTATGGGCCGATCTCACGACGACATCGCATGCCCGGGTGGACCAACCATGGGTAGTAATGGGTGACTTCAACGCGATAACCGATTCCATGGATGCACGAGGGGGAGCTGCCACGGGGGGTTGCCAAGATATGGACGCATGCTTGACTGCCTCTGATCTCTCCAATCTCCCGCGGGTGGGATCATTCTACACGTGGTACAACCAACAAAGTGGAACATCTGGCATCTGGCGGCGCTTAGACAGGATGGTTGCCAATCCCGCTTGGTTTGGCCGCTTTGGGGACTTGGCCACTTCGGACCACTCCCCACTGATTTTGGAGGCCATGCCTCCAACGCGGGAAAAAGGCGCAAATTTTCGTTTTGATAACTTCTTGGTACAGGACCCCCGGTTCCTTCCCTTAGTGAAGGAGGCATGGAATCGCCAAGTGCATGGTTACCCTATGTTTACTGTAGTTAAGCGGCTCAAAGCAATAAAGCTCGCAATGAGAAACCTTCGACGTGACACAGGGGACCTTAATCGTAACGTTCTTGAGGCGCGACGATTTTTGGAAGCTGCACAAGAACTCGCTATTCTTTACCCTATGGAGCGACACATACTAATACTTGAGAAGAGATGCAGATTTGCTTATGCAAAGGCGGTCGAGATGGAACATGCGGCTTTAGCACAACGAGCAAAGGTGGCGTGGCTGAAGGACGGAGACCAATGTTCTTCCTTCTTCTTCAAAAAGGTGGCCATGAGGCGAGTCGGGAACCGTATCTTCTCTCTTGAAGACGAAGAAGGTGAGATATGTGAGGGTGGTGATCGAGTTAGGGCCGAACTCATTCGGTTCTATACGGAGCTTCTGGGGCAATCTATCCGGGCGACACCATTACCGGAAGCTTAGTGCGGCCGATGCGGATGCGATGATTCAGCCAATCACTGATGGGGAAATCAAACAGGCGCTGTTCTCTATTGGGGACAACAAATCCCCTGGCCCGGACGGATTCTCGGCGGCTTTCTACAAGCGGGCTTGGACCATCATAGCCGGGGACATCACGCATGCCATCAAGGAATTCTTCAGAACGGGCCACCTTTTGGGGGAACTCAACTCGACGCTCATTACGCTAATCCCTAAAGGTGATAATCCGAGGATGGCGAAGGATTTCAGACCGATCTCGTGCTGTAACGTCATTTATAAGATCATCTCGAAGATTATCGCTAACCGACTACGGATACTTGTCTCCTATGCGATACAGGGCAGCGAGAGACGCTCAACCATTTGTTCTTTGAATGCACCTTCTCGAAATGTTGTGAAGGACTTTTACGAGACAAGATAAAATGGTGATGGCCGCATCGAGACTGGAGATTGGCTATACAGTGGGCTGTTCGACGATGGCGGGGATCACATCTCCTACATATGTCGTACAGACACATTCTGGCCTCGCTTATATACCACATTTGGATGGAGCGAAACCGTAGATGGAGAGAGAATATTCGTTCGTCACCGGTTCATGTCGTTACCACGGTCCTTGGGATTTTCTGGGCTCGACTCGATACTATTGATGAGAGGTTCACGTTGCAGAAGATTGCTATTAGACGGATATGGAGAGTGGCGTGGTAGCACATTTATTGTTCTTCGTTTATTCGTTCTTCGTTGTTTTCCAGTAGCGTGTTACTGGTTGCTCGTTGTGAGTTCTCCTCACACCCATCATGTAACTTTCCACCATTATTAATATAAAAGGGACCAGTTCCAAAAAAAAAAAAAAAAAAAACCTCGTCCACATCACCCAAACGGCTTTTATTCCTGGCGACGTATCTCCGACAACATCCTTTTAGCGCAGGAGATCTGCCATGGGTATAATAGCGCGGGACTGCCTGAACGGGTGGCGTTTAAGGTCGATCTTGCGAAGGCTTATGATAAGGTGGAATGGGACTTTATCCTTGCTGCACTTGAGGCTCTCAACTTTCATCCTATCTTTGTGGGCTGGATTCGCGCATGCCTTACGACAACACTTTTCTCCATCAATATTAATGGCCACCCCGAGGGTTTCTTCAGAGTGCGTCGCGGACTTCGACAAGGTGACCCTATTTCGCCCTATCTGTTCACACTGGTGATGGAAGTTCTTCATGGGATTATTAAGGAGCGAATCAGCCAAAGCGGCTGTTTTCAATATCATTGGAGGTGTGAGCCTACGTCGCTGTTCATGCTTACGTTTGCTGATGACTTACTCCTGTTCTCGCATGCGGACGCTGCGTCTATTAGCGTTTTTCAGGGCGGCCTGGAGCTTTTTGCGTCATTGTCTGGTCTACGGGCTAACATCAACAAGAGCGAGATGTTCATCTCCAAGAAAGCTGACCGGCGGAAGGGAGTGCTTCAGACCATTATGGGCTTTCCCGTGGGATCCCTTCCGGTGCGCTATTTGGGGGTACCACTAATCACATCACGACTGACGCTTGCTGATTGTGCCCCACTTCTTCGATCGATAGACAAGCGCCTGGGTTCGTGGACCAATCAGTCACTTTCATATGCTGGGAGGGTTCAGTTAATCAGATCGGTCCTTCTGGGTTTCCATACCTACTGGGCTGGTGTCTTCTTACTTCTCAAAGGTATTATTCGTAACATTGAGGCGCGTCTTAGGGCATTCCTATGGCAGGGATCTAGCGCTAAGGTAGCCTGGGCCGATGTTTGTGTACCAAGAGAAGAAGGTGGACTGGGGTTGCGCTCGATTGAGACTGACAATAAGGCGTTACTGATGCGGCTTATCTGGAGCTTACTGACTGGAGACGATACCTCTATCTGGGCCACATGGATACGTCAGACTCGACTACATAACACATCACTATGGACCATCAGCCCTACATCGAGAACCTCTTGGAGTTGGAAGACACTCCTTAAGCTTCGCCATCATGTACGCCAGCTCGTTGAGTTTCGCATCGGTAATGGTGCTTCTACGAGGCTCTGGACCGACCCATGGCTGTTTATGGGTCCAATGGTGGAGCGCATCCCGCGAGGACCCATGGTCATGGGCCTCCCTCTTGACTCGACACTTAGTGTGGTGATAAATGACGATGGATGGAATGGGTCGGCCACGACTACAGTGGAGTATATGGAGATCGCTCCCCTACTTCCCCAAGTGCGCCCAGGCGAGGAGGACACGGTGCGATGGACGGCTTCAGGAAATGGAATTTTCTCCACCCATTCGGCTAGGGAAAGCTTGCGGCTGAAGTTGCCGCGGGTACCGTGGTGCACGTTATTTGGTGGTCCGCTTTCCATCCCTCGACACGACTTCATCCTGTGGCTGGCGATCAGGGACAGATTGGCGACGCGCGATAAGCCTTGGGTGGCGGCGGCGGCCGGTACTTCTTCGTGCCTCCTTTGTCATACACAAGTTTTGGAGACGACACGACACTTGTTCTTTGAATGCCCCTTCTCTCGCCGATGCCTCCGACTGATGCGGGAGAAGATACGCTTTGGATGGCCGCTGACAGACTGGTACGAGGGAATTCATTGGGCTGCCCAAAGGTGGCGGGGACATCACCTTGCATGGCTGGGCGCGCGCCACGTCCTTGCTTCATTAATTTACCACCTCTGGGCGGAGCGCAACAGAAGGTGGCGTGAGGGGAGGCAACGGCTCCCTGTCCAGATTGTTGATGATATTGAGACCCTCCAGTGCCTGCGCCTTTCTACCTTATCGCGGAAGTACCAACTGCAGTCTTGTGCATTACGGCGGGTTTGGCGCATTGCTTGGTAGCGCAACGAACTTTTTGCTTTCCTTTTCGATTGAGCGATTCGTTGTTAACTGGTAGCATGTTATCGGTCGGGGCAGTTCGTAATTGCTGAACATCTTGATGTACTCGTTTTTTAATGTTAGTGACCTTTCCCCAAAAAAAAATTTGCAGATGTGCTACCCGATGAAATGCCCAACGAGCTACCGCCGATTAGAGGGATTGAGCACCAGATCGATTTCCTACCAGGTTCAGCCATTCCAAACCGACCAGCCTATCGTGCGAATCCGAAGGAAACTAAAGAGTTACAAAAGCAAGTTGAGGAGTTACTTTCAAAAGGGTTAATCCGTGAGTCCCTTAGCCCATGTGCTGTACCGGTAATTCTCGTCCCAAAAAAAGATGGTACGTGGCGTATGTGTATTGATTGTCGAGCTGTTAATAAAATTACCATAAAGTATCATCATCCGATTCCAAGGTTAGATGATATGCTTGATGAGCTACATGGTGCCCGAATCTTTTCAAAAATTGATTTAAAGTCAGGTTATCATCAAATAAGAATGAAAGAGGGTGATGAGTGGAAAGCGGCTTTTAAAACAAAATTTGGTCTTTTTTTTTTTTTTTTTTTTTTTTTTTTTTTTTGGGAAGGTCACTACATAAAAAATGAAAAAGTACAGTTCAGCGGCTTGCCGCATCCCATCCGATAACATGCTACCGGCTCACAACCACAAAAAAGTGACCTAACTACCATGCAATACGCCACACACGGCGCATTGCACTTGTCTGTAGCTGATACTTACAAGGTAACGTAGATAATCGTAAGCATAAATTATGAACAATATCAGCCACAATGTGCTCCGGTGTTCGCCGTCTGCCTTCTCGCCAGCATCTGTTGCGCTCGATCCATATGTGATACACCAGGGACGCTAGCGCATGTCGATATGTCATCCAAGCAAGATGCTTCCCGCGCCACCGATGAGCAGCCCACAAAACTCCCATGCTCCACTCCCTTTCCGACCAAGGTACGCGAATCCGATCCTGAAGAAGATGTAGGCAGCTCCTAGTAAATCCACAATCAAAGAAAAGATGCCGAGTTGTTTCCAACACATGATCATCGCATAGGGAACACTCCGCCGTTCCGGCCACACCTGCAATCCAGGGTTATCCCTCGTCATCAATCTATCCCTAATAGCTAGCCAGAGGATGAAATCATGTTTGGGGATAGAGACCGGTCCCCCAAACAGAGTATGCCAAGGAACCTGAGGTCGCCGAAGACGCAAGGCCTCTCTAGCCGAGTGTGTCGAGAATCTTCCATCAGCCAAATGGCGCCACCTCACAGTATCTTCCACGGTCGGCTCCACCCCGGGAAGCATTGGAGCAATCTCCAAATATTCCGATGTGGTACGCGCAGGCCAACTCCATCCCTCAGTCCCTATAACCGCGCTAAGTCGAGAGTCGAGAGGGAGACCCATAACCATCGGTCCTCTCGGAAAGCGCTCAACAAGCGGATAGGTCAAAACCCAAGGATCTGTCCAGATCCAGGTTCCCGCACCATCACCAATGCAGAACTCGATGAGGGGGCGAATTTGGTCTCGAAGCTTCAGAATCTTCCTCCAACTCCAACATCAGGGCCAACGTGTATGCTATGTGATGAGCTCCATTATGAGACGCGGCAGCATCTTTTCTTTGACTGCTCATACTCGCGCCGATGCCTTCGGCTCTTGAGACGGCGTATACGGTGGCCCTGGTGTTATAGAGAATGGGAAGTGGGCGTTCGATGGGCAGCGGCTCGATGGAGAGGGTGCCATCTTATGCATGCGGCTGCGAGGCATGTACTTGCCTCACTGGTGTACCATATTTGGCAGGCGAGAAATAGAAGGTGGCGGGAAGGGATTGTCGATACGCCAGAGAGAGTTGTGGGAAGTGTGCTCGCATTGATTGCCTTGCGACTGCGGGGTCTTGCACCACAATATGCATTACAGCAGGCGGCCATTAGGCGGGCTTGGCGCATAGCTTGGTAGGTTATAGCTTGGTTTTTTTTTGTATGTCGGCTCATAGGCCGAGTGCTTGTGGGGGTATGCCCCTAATTATTCTGTATACTCTCATTTATATTTATATATAACTCGGGACCATTTACCAAAAAAACTCCATGCACTCCTAGCCGAGGGTCTAATATTCCAAACTGACCGATTATGCAATCTCGCGCTTCGAATCCATACAGTCCAGATAGAAGATTCATCATGTCTTAATAGACACCAGAGGTGGCGCATCAGTAGTGCCCTGTTATCGGTTTCAACCGATCTGATGCCTAAGCCTCCTTCTTCCCGCGGAAGGCAAACGTCCGCCCATGCTACTTTGGCTGTTGAACCCCTCCAAAGGAACTTACGAAATCGCATTTCCATGCTCCGAATGATACCCTTCGGTAATATGAAAATGCCTGCCCAATATGAATGAAGACCCAAGAGGACCGATTTAATTAGCTGAACTCGTCCCGCGTAGGAAAGGGAATTATTCAGCCATGAACCTAACCGACGATCAATACTCCTTAGAAGGGGGGTACAGTCAAGGAGAGTAAGCCTAGATGTGATCAGCGGGACCCCCAAGTAGCGCACCGGAAGAGATCCCATCGTGAAACCCATCACGCCCTGAAGTGCTCCCGACAATCTTTCCGCGCGCTTCGAGAGAAACATCTCACTCTTGCCCAAGTTGGCATGCAATCCAGAGAGGTCCGCAAACAGATCAAGACCTGATTTTAAAGTAGTCACCGAATCAAGGTCTGCATGGGCGAAAAGCAGTAGGTCGTCCGCGAAGGTGAGCATAAACAGCGATGTTGCTTCGCATCTCCAATGATAACGAAAATTGCTGCTCCGCTGTAACAAAGAAGCCAGGATTCCATGCAGCACCTTCATAACAAGTGTAAACAAATAGGGCGAGAGTGGATCTCCTTGACGCAGCCCCCGCTTTCCCTCGAAAAAGCCTTCCGGCCGCCCATTAATGTTCACCGAGAATCGTGTACTCGTGACACATGCGTGGATCCATCTCACAAAAGTCGGGTGAAAATTCAGCGCCTGAAGTGTCGCTAAGATGAAATCCCACTCCACTTTGTCGTACGCCTTAGCTAAATCCACCTTAAACATGACCCGCTCAGGCAGACCCCCGCTCCTATACCCATGACACAGCTCCTGTGCAAGGAGGATATTATCCAAAATGCGTCGTCCCGGTATAAACGCCATTTGTGTCGGATGAACAAGACTCGCAAGGGATCCCCTCAATCGGTTGGCAATGATCTTGGATATTATTTTATACAAGACATTGCAACACGAAATCGGGCGGTAATCCGTCGCCATCCTCGGATTCTCACACTTAGGAATAAGTGTAATAAGAGTCGAATTCAGCTCCCCAAGAAGATGGCCCGTACGGAAGAACTCCTGCACTGCATGAGTTATATCAGCCCCAATCACGCCCCAAGCACTTTTATGAAAAGCGGCCGAATAACCATCTGGGCCTGGCGATTTCGAGTCACCCATGGAGAATAAAGCAGCCTTAACCTCCGCCGGCAAGATAGGCCTGGTTAGTTATGCCATTTGGTCTAACAAACGCACCTAGCACTTTTATGCGACTTATGAACCATGTTTTACGTCCTTTCATTAGTAAGTTTGTTGTTGTTTACTTCGATGATATTATGATTTATAGTAGAAGAATGGAAGATCATATTGAGCATATTAAACTCGTGCTTTCTACACTTAGAAAAGAAAAACTATATGCTAATGCTAAAAAGTGCATGTTTTGCATGGAGGAAATTGTTTTTCTTGGCTATGTTGTAAGTACTAACGATTTTGCGTGTTGATGAGTCAAAGGTGAAAGCTATCCATGAATGGCCAACGCCAACCAACGTATCCGAGGTGAGATCTTTCCATGGGCTTGCAAGTTTTTATCGTCGCCTTGTGAAGAACTTTTCTACAAAGGCAGCCCCGCTTAACGAGTTGGTGAAAAAGAACGTTAAATTTGAATGGGGTGACAATCAGCAGAAAGCCTTCGAGGAACTTAAGAACGACTTAACTAATGCTCCCATTTTAGCCTTACCTGATTTTTCTAAGACTTTTGAAATTGAATGTGATGCTTCAGGTGTCGGTATTAGTGCAGTGTTACTTCAAGGAGGGAGGCCAATCGCCTACTTTAGCGAGAAACTGAATGGCGCCACCTTGAATTATCCAACGTATGATAAAGAGTTGTATGCTGTTGTGAGGGCATTGGAGACGTGGCAGCATTACCTCTTACCGAAGGAGTTTGTGATTCATACCGATCATGAATCAATCAAGTATCTAAAGGGGCAGAAAAATCTCCACAAGAGGCATGCCAAATGGATTGCATTTATTGAGACATTCCCTTACGTCGTTCAATACAAGAAAGGTAAAGAAAATGTTGTTGCCGACGCACTCTCACGAAGGTACTCTTTGATTACTACTTTAAGTGCAAAAATCATGGGCTTTGAATTTATTAAAGATTTATATGAATCTGATCATGATTTCTCGAATATTTATAAAGCATGTGAGAGAGGTGCTTTCAACAAGTTTTATCGGCATGAAGGATTTTTATTTAAAGAAAAGCAAATGTGCATTCCTTCATGTTCACTTAGAGAGCTTTTAGTTCGTGAAGCTCATAGTGGAGGTTTAATGGGTCATTTTGGCATTTTGAAAACTGTTAATATTTTACAAGAGCATTTTTATTGGCCTAATTTAAAAAAAGATGTCGAAAGGATTTGTGACAGGTGTATTGAGTGCAAGCGAGCTAAGTCCACGTCCCTTCCTCACGGGTTGTATACTCCACTTCCAATTCCTTCTTGTCCATGGACTGATATTTCTATGGATTTTATTCTTGGGTTACCTCGTTCACAGCGAGGGATGGATTCTATTTTTGTGATTGTTGATCGTTTTTCGAAAATGGCACATTTCATTGCTTGTAAGAAAACTAACGATGCTAAGCAAATTTCAGATTTATTTTTCAAGGAAATCGTGCGCCTGCATGGTGTCCCAAGATCTATCGTGTCTGACAGGGATGTAAAGTTTCTAAGCTACTTTTGGAAAACTCTATGGGGTAAGCTTGGAACAAAACTTTTGTTCTCCACTACAAGTCACCCACAAACCGATGGACAAACCGAGGTAACAAACCGCACAGTTGGGGTTTTGCTTAGGGCAATTATTGATAAAAACCTGAAAAGTTGGGAGGAGTGTTTACCTATTGCTGAATTTGCATATAATCATACAATACACACTTCGACTAAGTTTTCTCCATTTGAGCTTGTCTATGGTTTTAACCCGCTGACTCCATTAGATCTTTCTCCTTTGCCTACTAATGAACAATTTAGTTTAGATGGAGAAAAGCGTGCAGCAGCTATCAAGAAACTACACGAGCAAGCTCGAGCCAATATTGAGAAGAAAACCATGCAATACACAAGACATGCAAACAAAGGTCGAAAGAAAGTAGTATTTGAACCCGGCGACTGGGTTTGGGTACATATGCGTAAGGAGAGATTCCCAGAATCTAGGCGAACCAAGCTACATCCTCGTGGCGATGGACCATTTCAAGTCATAGCACGAATAAATGACAATGCATACAAGCTCGACCTTCCCGATGATTATGGCATAAGTGCTTCATTTAATGTTACTGATTTGTCTCCTTTTGAATTCGATGTAGGTCAGATTGATTCGAGGACGAATCCTTTTCAAGGGAGGGGAGATGATGGAATCCAAACCGAGAATTTAAAAGACAACGCAACTCAAGAGAAAGACGTCCAAAACATTTTCCCGCCAAACTCATTCGAAGGCATGGCTGGACCGATGACAAGATCAAGAAAGAAGAAGATGAATGAGGCCTTATGCAAATTCATAATCGAAGCCCAACTTAAAGAGGCTCATTCGCATACCCACAAGCCCAAAATCGTCAATTTATTAGAAACAACATGGCCCAACCAATTGGATTCATCTAGGAGTTGAAGAAAAGGACCAAACCAGCCCAATATCATCCAAGCTCTAGTTCATTTCGTCCATGACCTTCCAAGTTCCATTGAAGTCAATAAAGATGGTCAAATAAAGGTTAAAGTTGCCCAAGATTTGATGCATGAAAGAAGTAACTCAAGGAGCCATTCAAAGTTCATCTTGGAGTCAACAAAATCCTTCCAAATCCATTTTGAAGTCACATTTTATCATTAATGAGTCAAACTAGTTTATTTAATGTTCTTAGCCTAGTTCATCTATAAATAGCCTATGTAATTTCGAAATTTAAGGAATGAATCATCATTTCAAACTTGTAAGGTTTTCCTTATTCCCTAGCTTTGAGTGCTAGTTCGAGTCTTTGCAATTACGTGCAAATACTTTCCCGGCTTATCAACTAAACCCGTTCCATTTAGTTGTGGCGCCAAAACCATCTTTCTATAGCTTTCGTAATTCAAAGGTGATAGGTTTAGTATACCTATTGTTGTTGGGTTCGTTAAGTCGTAGGGGGTTGGGTATTGAGGAACTCTATCCTTCGTAAGATTCTACTTCGGTGTGATTCAAAGGTGATAGGTTTAATATACCTATTGTTGTTGGATTCACTTGAGGGATATTTCGAAATCCATATACATATATCCGACTATCCAAAGTCGAAAGTCAACGTTCAAGGCATGATCATTTCAAGTGAACTCGTATCTCAAATTCGAGATTCACATCACCATCCCTCTTATTCCCAGCAGTAGGACGTGGACGTAAAGGCGTGCCGGGACGAACCAGCGCACATCGGTTCGACTTAATATTAGGGTCCCGAAGTGGCTGAACCGTCCTCCACCCAGCCCTAGGCATGTGCCTATCGGCAACCACCGCAGCTTCGCGAGTCCCATTCATCTCAGCACCCTTAGCATTCGCAGCATGAGCAACACCCGGCTTAGCCACCTTCTCCGCACCCTCAGTAGCTACCCGCGCCTCAGCTACCGAGCCCACATCATGCTCAATAATCGCACACTCCATACCCTTTTGAGGTACCGTAGCAGCCACCTCTCTACCCACCATAGGGTTAGCCACCTCGCTTCCCACCATAGGCTTGAGTGCCACCATAGTGGTGTCAGCATTCGAACCAGCCAGAGCCATCGAGCCCATTGGAATAGGACACGCGCCCACAAGTCCCGCAGCCCTAGCCGCACCCTTCAGCTCAGCCACACCGTCCAAGCTGCTCTCACTCGGCCGCGATGAATGAACCCGCTGAACTAACGCCATGAAGGAATCGACGTCGAAAAGTTTATCAAAATCCGCCACCCGCCGCCCAAGAGCACTCAAATCCGGCGGATCTTCCTTCATGTCACGAGACGCCACCGTAGTTGAAGATGAAGAGTCACATGAGGAGGAAAAAGAAGCCATGAAGGCGAAAGGTCACAATCTAAAAAACCCCACCCACCGCCGCTGCTCAAGCCGCCGGAGAGTGAACGTGAGCCACCCAACGCCGCCGCACGTCGAACGCCACAAGCTTGCTCGTGGACGGTGGAAGAAAACGCTCGAAAACGCCAAAACCCTAATGCGAAGAAGCCAAAACGCCACACCCCAACCCACGGTCGAACCGCTCAAGAAACGGCCGTACCCAACCCCTTCACACCCTTCCCAACTCAGCCGAGCCCACACCGAGCGAAGAGCGCCGAACGGTGAACGAAACCGTGAGGTGACTCTTGAAAACCCTTGAGAAAACCCCAGAAGAAACGCCTTCCAAACGCCGTCTGAAGCCGGCGATGGAGGCCGGCGAGGACAACATCGGCGTCAACAAGGTGGACAGAAGAGGCGGCAAAAGGTGGTGGTCGGAGAACTTGGCCGGAAAGAAGACAAGGGATGAAGCAAACAAGAGAGAAAAAACGTTAGAGAGAGAAAGTAGAGAGAGAAAGTTTTTAAAATAAGCGAGAAAATTTGGGGAGAACCAACTGCATCGGAGAACAGAGATGCACGATCAACAAAACATAACAAGCCATGCCAGTGTGGCATGCACAACCTACCCTTAGCCATTCAACTGTCTCCCAACAGACAGTTGTCTCAGAAACGCACGGGGAGCCTCGTACGCTATCCCTACTTCATTCTAAAGCAGCGGGTATTGAATCAGGTGGTACCCAGCCCCAAACCAACCGCCACTTCTTTGACCACATCGAGTCTAGTGTCCACTATCCCTATATTTTTTTTTTTTTTTTTTTTTTTTGGAACCGGTCCCTTTTATATTAATAATGGTGGAAAGTTACATGATGGGTGTGAGTAGAACTCACAACAAGCAACCAGTAACATGCTACTGGAAAACAACGAAAAACGAATAAACGAAGAACAATAAATGTGCTACCACGCCACTCTCCATATCCGTCTAATAGCAATCTTCTGCAACGTGAACCTCTCATCAATAGTATCGAGTCGAGCCCAGAAAATCCCAAGGACCGTGGAAACGACATGAGCCGGTGACGAACGAATATTCTCTCTCCATCTACGGTTTCGCTCCATCCAAATGTGGTATATAAGCGAGGCCAGAATGTGTACTATCCCTATATTTTTTTATTCCCTATATTTTTTTACTTTAATAAGACACAGCCTCTTTTTACCACTTCTCCTCTTGGTCTTCGTAACCAAGACAGAACTTCCATAGATGCCTCTATTGCAGAGGTACTTCGAGGATTGGAAGGAAGACCTGCCACGGTCAACCCGACGACAGCTGTGACAGTAGGCCGTGCAGTGGATACCTTCTCCACTTTCACGTCAACGGTGCGCCTAAGTGGCCCCAGAGGTGATTTCCAATTCATGACAGAGTCAAGATTCGAGGAATGCCTGGCATCCGCTCTGGCATCATTCAAGGATTCCTTGATGCAAGAAGTTCGTGCTGCTAACCACAGCCGTTCAGGACAAAGGGAAAACCCCCGTCCTCGAGCCTTCTTCGTCATCACCACCATCACCACCTCATATTCCTATCCTTCCCTCACCACCACCATATCCAAACCCATACACAATGCCCCTTCCTGAGCTACGGGATATTCTCATGTCCCGATTCATGTCAGAAGACGTCACCCCTGACATGGTCGAGCTCTTGAAGCGAATCCAAACCCCATCACCCCAACCACCACCAACCACAACTTGTCGTGACGAACCTCAGGGTTCCAAATGCCACCATGATGATCCAGAAGACCCGGATCGCCCTGAGGGGGAGAAGAGACCTCGCATCACGCAAGCCACCACAACCCAAGTCACTAAAACAACCACACCATCCACCTCTTCAAAAGGTCGTACAAGGTCCACACCACGAACAACAAGACGACGACCTTCCTCTCCACCAGTCCAAACCTACCTAGAGGCAACGGCAGCAGACTTTGGGCCTTCTCAGACATATCATGAAGCTGCTGAAGCTTCCACCTCTCTGCCTGACATCAACCTGCTTGGTAGTCTGTTTGTGTCCTTGTTTTGTGCTTTTCATGGCTTGATTGGTTGTTGTTGTTTCTGTTTGGCTCTGTTGGCCTTGTTGGGGCTCCTTGTTTGATTGCTCAGCAGGGTGCTTGTTCTGGCAGTATGCTGCCTGTGGCTTTCTCGAGGCATGTCTCGTGATTGCTGCTTTGTACATTCGTTTTCTCTTCTTTTGGTTTTCTTCAAGAAGGTTCAGATACGAAGGGCAACCAATCGCATCATCTCTCTTGAAGATGATGAGGGGTCGGTGGTGGAAGGGGAGGATCAGGTCCGTGATGAGCTCATTAGCTATTACCAGCAGATCTTGGGCCAGTCTGCTCGACCTCTTCCTGTGGTGGTTGAGGAGGTTCGTCGGTACATTACGAGCTCCATTTCGCATGAGGATGCTGCCATGCTCGTTAGTGAGTGGAGGATAAGGAGATTAGGGATGTGGTGTTTCTTCTGGCGGATGATAAGGCGTCTGGTCCTGACGGGTACACTGCTGCTTTCTTTAAGGCAGCCTGAACGATTATTGGGGTGGATGTTATGGAGGCGGTTCGTGAGTTCTTTACTAGTGGACAGCTCCTCAAGGGCGTGAACAGTACTCTTATCACTCTCATTCCTAAGAGGACTTCGCCTAGGCATGTGGGTGATTACAGGCCGATTTCCTGTTGCAATGTCTTATATAAGATCATTGCTAAGATCATTGCTAATAGGGTTCGGCCTCTGATGGCCAAGCTGGTTCACCACTCGCAGACGGCTTTTATCCCTGGCACGTATTGGGGATACCATCCTTCTTTCTCAGGAGATCTGTTATGGCTACGTGAGTCGCGATAAGCCCCCTCGTGTTGCGCTCAAGGTGGACCTGGCTAAGCGGGAGATAAGCGGATTGGTTCTTGGCTGAATAAGTCCCTCTCTTATGCGGGATGAGTTCAGCTGATTCGTTCGGTGTTAGGAGCGCTTTATCTCTATTGGACCGGGGTGTTCTTGTTGCCCAAGGGTGTCATCAGGGCTATTGAGCAGAAGTTTCGTTGATTCTTATGGGCGGGCTCGGCTGCAAAGGTGGCGTGGGAGGAGGTTTGCTTGCCTGTGGTCGAAGGGGGCCTTGGTATTCGCTCTATTGACGTGGACAATAAGGCTCTGATGATGAAGAACATTTGGAGTATCATCACGCGCGACAAGGAGTCTATTTGGGAGACATGGCTTTATCATGAGAGACTTCACCGCAGGTCGTTTTGGCAGTGCACGTCGTCGAGTAACACCTCTTGGAGTTGAAGGAAGCTTCTCAAGCTGCGTAGTGAGATGCGTCCGCTGATTCAGTTTCGGGTGGGGAACGGTAGAGATATTTGGGTTTGGAAGTACCCCTGGTTGTACATTGACCCCTTAGTGAGCAGATTTCCTCGGGGGCCGTTGGTTATGGGTATTCCCATTGATGCACGCCTGAGTTCTGTTATTTCCTCTTCGGGGTGGCACTGGCCGGCGCAGACCTCGATGGAATATTTAGAGTTTCATCCTCATCTGCCCCATTGTTCCCCCACTGATGCTGATTCCTACCGCTGGTTGGGCTCTTCGGATGGTAAGTTCTCTGCTGCCTCGGTTCGCGAGTCGATTCGGAGTAGGCGTATTCGGGTTCAGTGGGCTGCCCTCTTTGGAGGACCGCTGAAGGTTCCTCGGTTTGAGTTTATCCTTTGGTTAGCGATTCGGGATCGGCTTGCTACTAGGGATAAACATTGGGTTGCGGCTGCTGCCCAGACGATGCATTGCTGTTTGTGTGACTCGTTGGAGGTGGAGACGATCTCACATTTATTCTTTGAGTGCCAGTTCTCGAGGCATTGTGTTCAGGTGCTGAGGTACAAGACCCGATGGGGATGGCCGTACCAGCACTGGAGTTTGGGTATTGCTTGGGCTTCGAGGCACTGGAGGGGTCGTCTACTCTGTCACCTTACCTTTCGCCATCTGCTTGCGTCTCTTGTTTATCATATTTGGCAGGAGCGCAACAGGAGATGCTGGGAGGGGATCATTGGGACGCCGGAGCAGCTTGCCCAGGCGGTGGTTCACACTGCTGTACTAAGACTCTCCACGCTTCATTCGAAGTGGTAGTTGCAGACCTGTGCTGTTCGGCGACTTTGGCGTGTTGCTTGGTAGTTTGTTTGTGTCCTTGTTTTGTGCTTTTCGTGGCTTGATTGGTTGTTGTTGTTTCTGTTTGGGTCTGTTGGCCTTGTTGGGGCTCCTTGTTTGATTGCTCAGCAGGGTGCTTGTTCTGGCAGTATGCTGCCTGTGGCTTTCTCGATGCATGTCTCGTGATTGCTGCTTTGTACATTCGTTTTCTCTTTTGATTTGACCGATTCCCAAAAAAAAAATATAAAAACCAATACGCACAAGGAAAGATATATAATTGATCGTCTGATTCTTAAGTCAATCAAGATGCTCTTAAACGGATATCTCATGAAATTCTTTCCTAAAATAGATTGATTTCGTGTACAGCTCATATATCACATGCAACAAAATATTTTTACATATATAGCACACAACGTAATTCCATTCATGTCACAGAATGATATTCCATATATAGCACACGAAATTTCCATATAAGCACAGTGAGACATGCGAGATATCAAGGAATACTTTATTCCTAAAATAAACAGATTCTCAGATATTCCATGTAGAGCATAACAGCTTTCCATATTTAGCACACAATGTTATTCCATTCATGAGAAACGTTCATATTCAGGTGATCACAATAATATTCCAGTAATGCACAAGATCACATATATTCGACTATCTAACAATTAATTCACATTTAAGCACTTGGTCGAATATTCGTTCATACTTAAACATCATAAATCATACATATCGAGTTTTTTTTTTTGGTAAACGGTCATATCATATCAATCAGAAGGAGAAGTGTACAAAACAGCAATCACGAGACATGCCTCGAGAAAGCAACAGGCAGCATACTGCCAGGACAAGAACCCTGTAAACCAAGCAAACAAGGAACACCAACAAGGCCAAGAAGCCAAACAAAAACAGCAACAACCAACAGCAACCAACAACAACCCACAAACAACAACCAAAAAGCCATGACAGCTACCGAGCAACTCGCCAAAGCCGACGATCAGCACAAATCTGCAACTCCCACTTCGAGTGAAGCGTGGAAAATCTCATCAGCAGTATGAAGCACCACCTGGATAAGCTGCTCAGGCGTCCCAATAGTCCCCTCCCAGCATCTCTTGTTGCGCTCCTGCCAAATATGGTAGACAAGAGACGCAAGCAGATGACAAGAAGCAATGTGGCACATATGACGACCTCGCCAACGCCTCGAAGCCCGAGAAATGCCCAAGCTCTAGGTCTGGTAAGGCCAGCCCCAACGAGTCTTACGCCTCAGAAGTTGCACACAATGTCTCGAGAACTGGCACTCAAAAAACAAGTGAGAGATCGTCTCCACCTCCAAAGAGTCACACAAGCAACAATGCATCGACTGAGCAACAGACGCAACCCAAGGCTTATCCCTTGTAGCAAGCCGATCCCGAATAGCTAACCAAAGGATAAACTCAAACCGAGGGACCTTCAGCGGTCCTCCAAAAAGGGCGGCCCACTGAACCCGAGTACGCCTACTCCGGATCGACTCTCGAACCGAGACAGTAGAAAACTTACCGTCCAAAGAGCCCAACCTTCTGTAGGAATCAACATCAGTGGGGGAACAATGAGGCAGATGAGGATGAAACTCTAAATATTCCGCCGATGTCTGCGCCGGCCAGTGCCACCCCGAAGAGGAGATAACAGAGCTCAGGCGTGCATCAATGGGGATACCCATAACCAACGGCCCCCGAGGAAATCTGCTCACTAAGGGGTCAATGTACAACCAGGGGTCCTTCCAAACCCAAATATCTCTACCGTTCCCCACCCGGAACTGAATCAGCGGACGCATCTCACTGCGCAGCTTGAGAAGCTTCCTCCAACTCCAAGAGGTATTAGCCGACGACGTGCACTGCCAAAACGACCTGCGGTGAAGTCTCTCATGATAAAGCCAGGTCACCCAAATAGACTTCTCGTCGCGCGTGATGATACTCCAAATGTTCTTTATCATCAGAGTCTTGTTGTCCACCTCAATAGAGCGAATACCAATGCCCCCTTCCGCGGCAGGCAAGCAAACCTCCTCCCACGCCACCTTAGCAGCCGGGCCCGCCCATAAGAATGAACGAAACTTCTGCTCAATAGCCCTGATGACACCCTTGGGCAGCAAGAACACCCCGGTCCAATAGAGATAAAGCGCTCCTAACACAGAGCGAATAAGATGAACACGTCCCGCATAAGAGAGGGACTTATTCAGCCAAGAACTAATCCGCTGATCCACCTTCTCAAGCAAAGGGGCACAGTCCGACTTAGTGAGCCTGGTAGTGATCAACGGGACTCCAAGATATCTCACAAGAAGAGAACCCAAAGAAAAACCCAACAAATCCAGTAAAGCAGGAGTGAGATGCTCCGCACGACGCGAGACAAAGACTTCACTCTTACAAGGATTCGCCGCAAGCCCCGAGAGCGATGTAAAGCAAGTCAAAGCCGCATGAAGAACTCCCACAGAATGTAAATCAGCATGACAGAAGAGCAGCAGATCATCAGCAAAGGTCAACATGGTCAAGGCCGACTTCTCGCACCGCCAATGATAGCGAAAGCGTGGGTCAGTCCTAACAAAGTGGGTCACAATGCCTCGCAACACCTCCATAACAAGAGTAAACAGATACGGCGAAAGCGGATCTCCGTGCCGCAGACCCCGCTTACCAGGGAAGAAACCCTCAGGACTACCATTGATGTTTATCGAAAAACACGTAGTAGTCACACAACTCCGAAACCACCTTGAGAGCAACACGAGGGGGCTTATCGCGACTCAAGTAGCCATAACAGATCTCCTGAGCAAGAAGGATGTTATCCCCAATACGTCTGCCAGGGATAAAAGCCGTCTGCGAGTGGTGAACCAGCTTGTTTTTTTTGGAATTAAATTTTTTTTTTGGAATTATGGTGAACCAGCTTGGCCATCAGTGGCCGAACCCTATTAGCAATGATCTTAGCAATGATCTTATATAAGACATTGCAACAAGAAATCGGCCTGTAATGACCCACATGCCTAGGCGAAGTCCTCTTGGGAATGTGAGTGATAAGAGTACTGTTCACGCCCTTGAGGAGGTGCCCACTAGTAAAGAACTCACGAACCGCCGCCGTAACGTCCTCCCCAATAATCGTCCAGGCTGCCTTAAAGAAGGCAGTGGTATATCCGTCGGGACCAGGCGCCTTATCGTCCGCCAGGAGAAACACCACATCCCGAATCTCCCTGTCCTCCACCCGCCTAACGAGCATGGCAGCATCCTCATGCGAAATGATACTCGAAATGTACTGTCGAACCTCCTCAACCGCCACAGGAAGAGCCCGAGCAGATTGCCCCAAAATCTGCTGGTAATAGCCGATGAGCTCGTCACGAATCTGAGCCTCTCCTTCCACCACCGACCCCTCATCGTCTTCAAGGGTGAAGATGCGGTTGGTTGCCCGACGCATCTGAACCTTCTTGAAGAAAAAGGCTGAAGATTGGTCACCATCCTTAAGCCAAGCCAACTTACCCACTGAGAAAGTGCTGAATGCTCCATCTCCACAGCACGCGCAAAGAGAGCCCGACAAAAATGCACCAGAACAACGAGCAGATCCTCCTCAGGAAACTGAGAAGCAAGAGTCTGGGCAACCTCCAAGAACAGCCGCGCCTCCTCGACATTCCTGCCAAGATTACCCTTCCTTCGACGCAGCTCCCTCAGGGGCTGTTTCAAGCCTCTATGCTTCTGGGTAACCGAGTACATAAGGTTACCCCGCACTCCAGCCCTCCAGCCACGGTCGACCAGCTCCAAAAAGAGGGGATCCTTAGTGAGAAAGTTATCAAACCTGAAACAAGACTTCCTGGCAAACCCACCATCCCCTTCCAAGACAAGAGGCGAGTGATCAGAAGTCGCAGGAAGACAACTACGATACCGAACAAGGGGAAACCTAGAAAACCAAGTAGGGTTCCCCACAATACGATCCAACCGCCTCCAGATGCCCCTCCCCGCCCTCTGCTAATTGTACCAAGTCAAGAATTGGCCAATCATAGGAAGGGTAGTAAGATCAGCAGATGTAAGGCAAGACCTGAAATCCAAACACTCAGCTGAGACAGGAGACCCCCCCCCCCCCCCTTGCCTCATTGGCCTCGATCACCGCATTGAAGTCCCCGATAACGATCCACGGGACCTCCAAGCGAAGTTCAGCCATGGCAATCAATTCCCCCCACAGGACAGCGCGCTCCTCCCGCGTGTTCTTACCATAGGCGAAGGTGACAAAGAAGGTAGAGAGATCAGTAAGCGAATGCACCTTGCAGTGAATTGCTTGCGTCGAGCACCCTTCCACAGAAACCCGAAGAAAGGAAGGGTCCCAGCCAACCCAAATACGAATTTTTATTTTTTTTTGGGAAACGGTCACTAAAATAAATGAAAGAAAAATGGGTACAGATGTTCGGCAGAAGGACTGCGCCAACCAGTAACACACTACCGGTGTACAACCAAACGCAAAACAAATCAAAGATAAAAAAAAATCACTATGTATCCCGAATACGATTGCCAAGCCCAACATCATAGTCAAAAAACCACTCCCATGTATCCCGAACCCTAGACGAAGTAAGGACAGCCCAAATCGACGTGTCGTCCCCGCTCAGTAAACTCCAAAGAAGGCGCATCATCAGTGCCTTATTATCTGTCTCAATTGATTGTAGTCCAAGTCCCCCTTCCTCTCGTGGCGCGCAAATATCAGCCCACGCAACTTTGGCACTCGAGCCCCTCCAGAGAAACACGCGAAGCCGACCCTCGATATGTGTGAATACCAATGAGGACGGATTTAATCAGTTGGACTCTACCCACGTAAGATAACGACATATTAGTCCAGGAGCCTAATCGTCGATCTATGTTACGTAGAAGTGGATCACAGTCCGCAATCTTGAGTCTCGACGTGATCAGCGGTACCCCCAGATAGCGTACTGGTAAGGAGCCCGTCGGGAATCCCATAAGCGCTAGTAGCGACCCTTTCAGCGGTTCGGCTCTCTTCGAGAGAAACATCTCACTCTTATTGAGGTTAGCCCTTAGGCCCGACAAAACAGCGAAAAGGTCCAGGCTGCCCCTAAAGACGGTGGCCGAAACAACATCCGCATGTGAGAAAAGGAGCAAGTCGTCAGCGAATGTAAGCATGAACATAGCTGTCGTCTCGCATCGCCAATGGTATCGAAAACCGTCCGTCTGTCTGATGCGTGCGCCAATAATACCATGAAGGACTTCCATAGCCAAAGTAAAGAGGTAAGGAGAAAGGGGGTCACCTTGGCGAAGGCCCCGTCGTCCTTTGAAATAGCCCTCCGGCCGGCCGTTGATGTTAATGGAGAAGTGCGGTGTAGTAAGGCAAGCACGGATCCAGCCCACGAAGGTAGGGTGGAAGTTCAGCGCCTCCAATGTTGCCAAGATGAAGTCCCATTCAACTCTATCGTAGGCCTTCGCAAGGTCCACTTCGAACACCACACGCTCCGACAACCCCGCACTATTGTAGCCATGGCAGAGCTCCTGCGCTAGAAGAATGTTGTCGGAGATGCGGCGCCCTGGGATAAATGCCGTTTGTGTCAGATGTACAAGCTTCCCCAAACAGCCCCGTATGCGATTAGCAATGACCTTCGAGATGATCTTGTAAAGGACGTTGCAACACGATATTGGTCTGAAGTCCTTCGCCATACGCGGTGTATCACACTTAGGGATCAATGTGATAAGTGTCGAATTTAGCTCCCCCAAGAGAAATCCCGTGCGAAAGAATTCCTGAATGGCATGTGTGACGTCCGCTCCAATGATATGCCAAGAGCGTTTGTAGAAATAAGCCGAGAACCCATCAGGCCCGGGCAACTTATTGTCCCCAATAGAGAAAAGCGCCTTCTGTATCTCCCCGTCCGCGATCGGGAGAATCATCACGTCAGCTTCGGCGGAGGTGAGCTTCCTTTCAAGGAAAGGCGCAATGGTGGATTGTGGAAGTGTACTCGCCCGTGTAGATTTGCCCAAGAAGGTCCGAATAAAATCGGATCAGCTCAGACTGACTTGGCTGTCGCTATCGAATGTCTCTCCCGCATCGTTCTCAAGTGAAAAAATGCGATTAACAACCCGCCGAGTGGCCACCTTCTTGAAAAAGAAGGCCGTACATTGGTCCCCGTCCTTTAACCATGCCACCTTTGCTCGTTGGGCCAGGCCGAGTGCTCCATTTCAACCGCTCTAGCATATGCGAATCTGCACCGCTTCTCAAGGATCAATAGCTGAGTATCTGTAGGGTGCAGGATAGCTAGTTCTTGGGCCGTGTCAAGGAACTGCCGCGCCTCCAGGACGTTGCGGTTAAGGTCTCCCTTGTCTCGCCGGAGGGTTCGAAGATCTTGTTTGACCTTCTTAAGCCGTTGGACTATAGAGAACATGGGTATCCTCCTCACAGGTTTGCCCCACGCTCTCTCCACCAATGGAGCAAATCGAGGATCCTGGGCTAAGAAATTATCAAAGCGAAAATTATCACCTTTGACCCCCAATGGAAACGCGGCCTCGAGGATGAGTGGCGTGTGGTCTGAGGTGGCCGGTGTTGCACAGCGATATGCCATATCCCCAAAACGGCAAATCAAGGCGGGTTACCAAGCATCCTATCAAGTCGACGCCATACCCCGGAGATTCCACTCTGCTGGTTATACCATGTGAAAAAGGCTCCAATCCGCGACAGCGTAGTAAGGTCCGATGCCGTGAGACAAGCAATCATGTCTCTACAACCTTCCGTAGCTGCTCCCCCTCGTGCTTCCGTACTATCAATGATCGCGTTAAAATCCCCCATGACAACCCAAGGGAGGTCTGCCCGTGAATGCGAAGTCGCGGTAAGATCAGCCCATAAAGCGACGCGTTCCGCTCGAGTGTTATGGCCATACACAAATGAAACGTAGAAGGCCAGCCTCTCCTCAAGAACTTGGATCTTACAGTGCACAGCTTGATTGGTGAACGCCTCAATCGTAACTGTCACGTAGCGTGAATCCCAGCCAATCCATATACGAGATGCAGGTCCATCATCATAGTCGTAAAACCAGCTCCATTGCCTAATCGAGTCCGCAAGTGATGACGCATTTTGTTCCGAAACCCTCGTCTCAATCAGCCCAATGACCCGCAAGTTATTCCTCAAGATCAACTCCTTCGCCGCCCACCTGTGGTCTAACCTATTTAGACCACGTACATTCCAAACGGCGATTGGTATCATGGGACACCCACCGAAAGGGCTGCTAAAGGACCCTTAGTAGAAGCATTATCGTCGTCGACGTCAGAAAGGACGCCAAAGGGGTTGTGTAGCGCCCTATCTGAACACTGTCCGTCGCCGTTGCTAGTCGACGCGCCAGCTGTAGGTGGCGTATCACCCATTCTTTTCCAGCTTCGTCTAAATGAGTCGTGGTGTGAACGGCTGCCATCGGGGCCTTTCCTTTGTCCTCCACACGATGCCATGTTTGGCGTGGGACACTCCGCGTGTAGGGGGATTGAGCCGATCTACCGGCGTGGTTGACGCGGCTGCATGGGCTGCTCATAGGGCACGCCCCTACTCCGTGCGTCCAAGAGTTACACACTGTACACTTCTTAGGTCGCCACTCATATTCGACCCGAACGGGCACCACGCCCGAATACCCTCCATCTCCAGTCGGAATACGAACGTTGAATTGCTCAGAAAAGGCTCCTCGAGGGACTTTTTGAGACAAAACCCTTGCGATTCAAGGCGTTCCGCACTCGCCGTCATAGCATCCGCAAATAGGGGTTTGCCTACGACACTTGCCACAACGCCCAGCCCTCCTGAGTCCAGAATTCAGTCGGCACGTTGCGAAGTTTACCTATAACGGGACCTCCGCGTGATCCTTCTTTTCGAACGACATGCCGTTGCCAAGTTGAAGGAAAATTGGTTGCCCGTGCATGAGCCATGGTCCCCCTTCAAGCACTGTCGTACATGCATCCGCCGTCGTAAACCGAAATTTAAAAAATCCGTTGGTAGTCGCGCGGACCTCAACAAGATCCGTCCAGATTGAACGAAAAAATCGATCGACATGCGGGAAATATGGTTTCTTCCCCAAGAAGTACCCAACGAGAGTGTGGTTCCATCTCGCCAAACCTTTACGAGAAACTTCCCAAGAAGGGCAGGCCTCCGCCACGCCATAACTACCGTCGGCGCGGTATAGTTAGGGCCAGTCTGGCTATGGATGATCGACGTCGCTACCCTGACCAGCGGCACCCTTCACAATAGATGCAAACGAACCTCGGCCAGCATCGTCGTCATGCTTTGGTGTCAGCACGGCGTCAAGTGTCGTTGTGGGTGCCTCCGCTTTCCAAGCACCGCGGCCCCCAATAACAGAAACCCTAGGCCCGATCGAGGTATGGATCGGCGAAACCCTAGAGTTTTCGGCGGATCATCGTATGCGGCTGAGCATTGGCGGTTGGCGAAGGGAACCTTAGACCGGTGAATACGGGGGGGCCCATTCGGATAAAACCCTAGGCCGATCTGGCTTGAGATCGGTGAAACCTAGGTCCGGTAGGGGAAACCCTAGGCCCGTTACCAGCGGCTGGTCCTCATCAAGGACGGCCAGTCCTCATCCGATGAGTCCTCAACGATCGGCGCTAGTCCAGAAGGAGGAGGCGGTGTGCCCCTGCGGATGGGAAATTGAGTACCAATTAGCGAATCACGTAGAGGCGCAAGACGGATGTGAGCGTCGTTCACGTCGCCGCGGTCGCCAGTGGGTATTGTCGCCGGCATGGGCCTATGTAGAGCGGTCGTTGCATTCTCCATCACCATGGTTTCGTTCGCCGTCACCATAGTTTCGTTCGCCGTCGTCCGATCGGGCCGCTGTCCTCCGTTTCTCCACTAAAGCGTGCGACAAGGGCTTCAAACACTGCAAAACGTCAAAACGATCTTGGAAATCGCTGATTTGTTCCGCAGCATTCCATAATCCGGCAGTGGACCAAGAGCATCCAAATCCATCATAGATGATCCCATGACAGATAAACGAAGAAGAGAGACGAAAAGAGATAGAAGCGTGCGGCAAAGGATTAAAATCCTTCCATCGCCGTCTGGTTCCGGCGATGGAGGGCTGTTCGGTGGTCGCCGGCAACTAACAATAGGCGGTCGCCTTCGTCGGCGGGGGTGATAAGATCGGTTGGGATGGAAGCGATGTTCTAGGGTTAGCATTTCTAGAGAGAGGTTTTTTTTTTTTGGTAAATGGTCCCGAGTTATATATAAATATAAATGAGAGTATACAGAATGAGTAGGGGCATACCCCCACAAGCACTCGGCCTATGAGCCGACATACAAAAAACCAAGCTATAACCTACCAGCTATGCGCCAAGCCCGCCTAATGGCCGCCTGCTGTAATGCATATTGTGGTGCAAGACCCCGCAGTCGCAAGGCAATCAATGCGAGCACACTTCCCACAACTCTCTCTGGCGTATCGACAATCCCTTCCCGCCACCGTCTATTCCTCGCCTGCCAAATATGGTACACCAGGGAGGCAAGTACATGCCGCGCAGCCGCATGCATAAGATGGCACCCTCTCCATCGAGCCGCTGCCCATTGAACACTCACTTCCCATTCTCTATAACACCAGGGCCACCGAATATGCCGTCTCAAGAGCCGAAGGCATCGGCGCGAGTATGAGCAGTCAAAGAAAAGATGCTGCCGCGTCTCATAATGGAGCTCATCACATAGCATACACGCTGGCGTACCCGCTATGTTGGCCACCCATGGCTTATCCCTCGTCGACAGTCGATCATAGCAGTCCTAACCATAATATGAACTCATGCCTCGGGATCCGCATCGGGCCTCCAAAAAGCCGCCCATGGTACCTGTGGCCTACGAAGCCTCGTCACTTCCCTCTAATGCAGTCGTCATGATCCCATCATTCTGCCCTGTCCATCGAATGGCATCCCCCCCCTCCTGGGCGATTACTGGCAACATACCACGTCTCAAGGTACTCCACCGATCCCTGTCCAGGCCAAGCCCAAGATTTGTCATGGATGACCGCACTCACTCTAGTATCAACATGTAATCCCATCGCAATGGGGCCACGTGGAAATCGCTCAGAAGAGGTGTCGTCATCACCACGGATCTTTCCATAGCCAAAACGCATCCCCATCCCCGACTCTAAATGTAAGAAAAGGTCGAAGCAATGGCCTCAGCTGCAGTATCTTTCTCCACGTCCATGAGGTAGTGGCCGAGATCTGAATGTCCCACACCGAGCGATATGTAACCTCGTCCTGTAAAGCCAATCAACCCAAATCGAATCTCGCGTGCGCACAAGTACACTCCATAGCTGCCTCATAAGGAGGACCCGATTATCCACGCAATAGATCGTAAACCAAGGCCTCCCTCTATATGGGTAGACATAGCAGCACCGCCCATGTAACCTTCGCCGAGCCTCCTCATGAAACTTCCTGAATGTCGCTCCAGCACCGGATAATCCCCTTTCGCCTCCAGCACACGGATAATCCCCTTAGGGAGTAGAAATACCCCTGACCAGTATGCATGTATGGCCTGAAGTACCGACTTCACCAACTGCACTCTACCTGCATAGAGAGCGAGCGATTAAGCCATGCCCCAATCTCTGATCAACTCGCCTAAGCAGAGGGCCGCAGTCATCAATGGACAACGTGATGTAGTGAGGGGACCCCAAATACCGAACTGGTAGCCGTCCCACTTTATAGCCCATTAAGCCAAGAATTTGGGCTGTCATGCCTTCTGCCCGCCGCGAGAGAAACATCTCGTCTTCGTCGGATTAGGATAGAGCCCAGAGAAGTCGCAAACCTCTCCAATGCCTCCCTCAGGACCCCGATAGAAATTGGGTCCGCATGGCTAAATAACAATAAGTCATCGCAAAAGCAAGCGATGCTAGGCCCACATCCTCGCAACGCCAATGATAGTGAAACCGCGGCTCCTCAGCAATACCCAACACTAGCAAGCCGTGTAGCATTTCCATGACCAGCGTAAAGAGATAAGGAGATATGGTCCCCTGACGTACCCTCGCTTACCCGGAAAAAAACCCACTGCCTGCCCATTAAGTTTTGAGCGAAAATGCTGTGGAGGTAAGACATGCACGTACCAACCTATAACTTGTCGTGAAACCCCATGGCCTCGAGGACAGAAGGACGCAGCTCCACTCAACCTTGTCATAATCCGTGGCCAGATCCACCTTAAACATCGCCCTCGTGGTTTTTTCCCATGGCATTGTACCCTAGGCAAAGCTCCTGCGCCAGAGAATATTATCACTAATGCGTCGTCCAGGAATGAAGGCCGTCTGGGTGCCATGGACTAGCCCTGGTAAGCAATCCTTCATCCTATTGGCCAAGATTTTCGAGATAATCTTGTAAACACATTGCAACATGATATGGGCCTAAAGTCTGTCGCCCGCCGAGGTGAGTCGCATTTGGGGATCAACGTAATCAACGTACTGTTGAGTCCCTTTAGCAGCCTGCCTGTCTAAAGAAATCCTGGACAGCCGTCACAACATCTCTACCCACAACGGACCAAGCCTTCTTAAGAATGCGGCCGTGTACCCATCTGGGCCCGGCGCTTCCTCATCTCCCATAGAGAACAACACTATTCGCACCTCCCTAGGCCCCACAGGCCTAATCATCCTCTGCGCTCTGCTGGGGAGAGCTTCTTGTGATGGTCGGCTGGACAGCATCCACAGTGATCTGTGTTACGTGGGCCGTAGTACCCAGAAGGTCCCTGAAAATCCCAGCAGCTCTGCCTCCACCTGTTCAACATCACCAAATAAGTCACCCCTCGCATTTTCCAGTGAAAGTATCCGATTAGTGGCCTACGCATGGCCACCCTTCTAAAGAAGTACGACGAACATTGATCACCATCCTTGAGCCACGCAAGCTTAGCCCTTGCGACGTGCATGTACTCACCTCCACGGCTCGAGTATATATCTCACGACAGAGGCGGTCCAGTTCGAAGAAACCTGTCTCCTCCGGAAATCGCGCCAAGATTCCTGCGCGAGATCAGAAAGTGACGCGCCTCCAGAACATTCGCCCGTAAGTCGCCTTAGCCTCTTCATCTGTTGGAAAAACCGGCTTGAGTAACTTCAGTCGGCGAGTCAGAACCACATCGGATGGCCTATTATGGGCGCTTGCCAGGCATGGCCCACCACCTCCATAAATGAATTCCCGTCTTTGTAAGGAAATTGTCAAAGCGAAACATCAACTTCCTGGGTCGCGAACCGCCGTCCCTAGTATGACGGGCGAATGGTCAGACGTCGCAGGCAGGCCACACCGACAGAGTACGTCTGGCCACCGTGCAAACCATTGCGGGTTTCCAAGCATCCGGTCTAATCGCCGCCAAATGCCCGCAGTCGATCGCTGCTGATTATACCATGTGAAAATCTGGCCCGTCGTCGGGATTGTAGCCAGATCGGCACTGACCAAGCATGCCTGGAACTCTGTCATGTCCTGCGTAGATGGCATCCACAGTGATCGGTGTTTCTAGAGAGAGGTTGGAGCGTTTCTAGGAGCGTTTGAACACAATCTTTCAATAATTTAATAGATAATATAGAAATTCCGAGACACACATTCACCCCTGCGCTGAAACGTCCTTTCCGTGTCAAATTGCTCCTAAATGGGTTCCTAATTCAACGATTAAGCTAGGTAATCCCAAATATAGTCGGGTACCTAAAAGTACGTTAATGAATGATTTAGGACTAAAATCTGATTTGACACCTTATATGCTTAACTTGTTTTCTGCTAATAAGGGAGGACCCATCCAAAAATGGGTACCAAAGTCCCGATAAAGTTTTTGCAGGAGCCCAATCACGTGTGGTAATTCGACGATGATTGCTCCACACGCGTGATTGGTATGAGACGAGAGCAATCACAAAGCCCCGGTCATGAGTAGTAATTAGAAGATGGTTGCTTCATACTCATGATCGGTACGAGACGAGGGTAACCACAACGTCCCATCATGTGTGGTAACAGAGGTTGCTCCACATGCATGGTGGGTATAAGATGAAGAGCAACCGCGAGGCTCCCGGATACATCAGTTCGGGACCCGTCCGTTCGCGATGCAGGCTTCTACACGAAAGCGGTGTAGGACTCGAGCGTACTCTTGCAAAGCTTCTGAACATGTCAGTTCAGAACCTGGTCTGGTAACGCGTATTTTATTTTATTTTCAATAAATAAAAGTTTTAAAATAAAGCTCAAGTGAAGGGTATGAATTTATGTTTACGAGATATCCTTTAACGTAGGAGGAGAAACCTCGATTATGTGCCTCGAGAAAATTTATAAGAGATTTAAAATAATGTTTTTAAAACTCGGGGGCATTAATCGAGGGGGAGTAAAATTAACTTCAAATTATTGTTGGGGAGCATTATTTTGAAAATTTTAAAATATTCAAGGAGAGTAAGACTGAACTTAAAATTCGAACATCTTATTCAGGGGAAGTTTTCAAAATTACTATGAATTATTTTTCCAAAAATTCTCCATATGTTTTTAAATAACTTTGAGTCTTGCCATTTATCAAAAAATAAGACCAAAAAACTGTGCACTTACAATCTCGCAGTTACATATATCTCATGTTTAAAATGTTTCCGTAACTGTAATGTTTAAAGTTTTCGGTATTAAACATATAAGTATTCGGGCTCAGAAGTTCTCGAATCTCGAATTTTATATTATAATATCACTGGCCAGAAGTTCTAAACTTTCGGTATTAAAATCTACACAACTTCTCGGCATATTTTTTTTTTTTAAAATCTCGGTATAGAATTTGAGAAGTTTTCGGTATTCGTTGTCATATATTTAAAACTTCTCGGTATTATTCTACAAACATTCTCGGTATGATTTTTTCACGCTACTGAGCCCGAATTTTCACCAACTTTTAATTTTTGGCCCAAAACTATTTTATCGAATTTAATTTTCAGCCCAAACTATACCGAGAAATAAGATAAAAAAAAATTCAAATTTCTCTTGCCGGTTAGCGATGCGAGCTACCACACGAAGGTACATTCTAATTATGCTTATGTCAACTGAATTTTTCAATAATTTTACCCGACCGCGCGGGACACGATTCGTTGGACTGGGTCGATAGATGGGTGTGCTTCGGTGTATTTGTTTAGGGAGGCACCACGCTATCGACGGGATCCAGTCCACTGGGCGGTACTCTTTGGAGGGCCACTCCGAGTTCCACGACATGAGTTTATTCTTTGGCTTGGTATTCGAGACCGCTTGTCGACTAGAGACAAGCGTGGGTGGCGCAGCGAGCGGGGTCCCCTGCTTGTGTTCTTTGCGATGAGCTTCATTATGAGACGGCCCAGCACTTGTTCTTTGATTGTCCCTTCTCTTGTCATTGCCTTCGACTATTGCGACGGCGAATACAATGGTTATGGCCATACCATGAGTGGAGACAGGGTCTTCGATGGGCTTCGAGACGATGGCGTGGTCAGCATCTTCTCCAGGCTACTTATAGGCATGTGTTGGCTTCGTTGGTCTACCATATATGGCAGGCAAGGAACAAGCGATGGAGGGAGGGCATCAGTACGACTCCTGATCGACTTGTCCAGTGTGTGCTTCACATGGTTTGGCTGCGGATTAGCGGTACCTCGGCTAAGTTTGACTTGGAGAGAGCTGCTATTAGACGTCTATGGCGGGTAGCATGGTAGAGGCTTGTATGTCTTTTGTATTACCAGTAGTCTGTTACTGGTAATACATTGTTTGTTGCAGAGTTTTCTCCTGCTCATGATGTACATTACCATTTTTATATATATACAACGGACTTCATCCGAAAAAAAAAAAAAATTCAATAATTTTAAAATTGCATACGCATACAAGCAGAATTAAAAAATACCTTTTTTTCACAATGGTACATTATAAATATGCATTTTAAAAACATTAAAATTTACAATGCATATTATGAAAGGAAATGATAGATACCATTTTTTTTTAAAATGAGCTTAATTTGAGGGGGAGCTACTCTTTTATCTTTAAAAAGAAAAGTGAACCTTATTTCTTTAAAAGGGAGCAATAATTACATTTTTGAGGGGGATTGAACTTCAAATACGTGAATTTAGGGAAAGAGATTCACAGATTTTTCAAAAGTACCACACATCTTTTGAGGGGGAGCAATTTTATTTTTGGAAGCATGTTTTGAGGGGGAGGAATGACAAAAATATATATATATATATAATATGCATATACTATATAATATATAGCATACTAATATATATTACTAATACAATATATATATATATATATATATCAATATAATATATAGTATAGAAATATATATTACTAATAACGATTAATATATATAGCCACAAAAAAAAAAAATCTATATTCTCTCCTCATCATCAAGCTTCATGGAGATCACCTCCAACCTTCAAAGATGGACTTCGAAAGAAGAATCTCAAGCCTACAACGGTTAACTCATTTCAAAAGGCGACAGTGGCTACAAGTGCTAAACTCGGTGCACGCTTCAACCGACCTACTCCGAATTGCTGACAAACAAAGCAGCACCCACTAATTCCTACCGGATGCATGGATATTTCGTTCCTACGATTCAGTCAAACCCAACTGAATCTAACCCTGGAACATCACCGAGAGACAATCAAATTATGAAGAAATAGCCACATCTACTGGAACCTTTTGAAAAGACCGACGCTACTTAGAACCTTTTGAAAGGATTGACGCCACGTACATTCCCTAACTCACAAATTATTCGGACCAACCCCCATAGGTACAGGTGCTAATTTTATTAGCTCCCGGGTAGAAGTCGCCGTATTAGGTCCAACGACGCGTGCACAACCGAGCCTTACCCACTCGTATGTCTCACAAAAGACAGGTGTTTTAGAAATCACGGGGAACCATGTCTACTATCACCGCTTCACTCGGAAGCGGGAGATATTGAACTATGTGGTACTCAGCCCCACCACCACACTTCCTTGAGCACTCGAGTCTAGTGTGTCCTCACTTTCCATATATATTTTTATATTTTCTACGACACATACACTTTTCTAACACCTGATCTTTGTGATCAAGCTAGAACTTCCATAGACACATCTCCTGTAGATGTGATTTCAGGATTTGAAGGAAGTCCTGCCGTTGCAACATCAATACACCAACGGAATCAGGCCATCGCCTCGAGCTAGTCTCTAGAACGATGTAAACGGGACGCCTATGTGGCCCCAGTTCTTCAAGCCCCGTCCTCACAGGCCACGTCTCGGAGTTTGTCTCTGAAGTCGTGTCGACGGATTGCCTTTGTGGCTCCGTCTGGTTATTACCATCACCGACATGTCGTTTGTGTCCTTCTAATCTTCCTATACAAGCATGCCAATCTCGTTAACACGAATCTCCATGAGGGGGAGAAGGGGACACGCATAAACAAACAGGTCGGACCACCTACCAATTTTTGCCGAGCTTACCACTCTGAAGCCGGGCTCCCCTACACTTGAATGGAACATTCCAAAGGAGCCTCGACACATTTTACAACACCCCACGCGTACCTTCTTCCGGAGCCAGACAAGCTTCCTCGAGGCCGAACCAGACAACTTCCTTCGAAGAAGTCGAATCCGGCACCGAGAAGAAGAAGATTAGATGAGACTTGACGACTTCAAACTACGGAGAAAGACCAGGACAAGATGCAAACAAAGTCCAAGATCCGCGACATCATCAAAGTCGAATATCATGGCGTGGATCACTATCTACATCCGGTCTACAAAATATAGTGTCAAGACAAGATAGTCCTAGCCGAAAGAGCATTCAAAGCCTACGCAAGAAGGGGAGATAGCCCTTGTAGGGAGAGATTGTTAGGACTCAAGATGTTAACGGGAAGTCTTCGTGACCCCGGTTTCTTATACGACGGATTGCCTTTGTGGCTCCGTCGTGTTATTACCAAACCTGAGCTCCTACTGGGCTTAACAACGCAGTCCTCTTGTCCCGACGACGTGATCAACATGCCAAATCACCGCCCCATTGTATATAGTTGCCATGATGGTCTCCCCAACTCGATCATCATGAGTGGGAGTAGTACTAAATCAGAAAATATGGGGCCAATACGTCAACGAAAGGGCAAGATTGATCATAAATGCTGAAATCATCAAGCGTCGTCAAATCAAGCGAACACTACCGACCTTCAACGATGAAGTTGCCGCCTCGTGTGTGTCTCTCCAAATTTCAAAGAGAACTTCCCAATTCCAACATAAGGTTGACCAAAAGTAGGGAGAGTTGCGTTACTATCGAAAGGAGAGATCGAACACAAAAAGAAGAAATATGGCAACCGCCGTGTGCACCTCTCCGATTTCCAAAGAGAAAACTCCCCAATCCCAACTCAAGGTTGAACAAAAGTAGGGGTAGTTTTGCGCTATCAGAGGGAGAGATGGAACACACAAAAAGAGAAAATTCTTCAAGATCTGACAAGCAACTTCAATCACCTTCCGGCATTCACGAGACAAGATTCAAGAAAAGACTTGAAGGAAGATCCGTTGCCGAGAAGAGAAGATCGAGGCACGGTGAGCTTGAAGATCTCCAAAAGAAGAGGTCAAAAGATAAGACAAGACAATGAGGAAATTCTTTTAGGACTCAGGAAAATGCACTAAGCCCCGCAAAGATAATCCATGCCTACCTGGACGGGGTCAATGGGTGATCAATAAGGCCCATGGCCTAGGTTGGCGGTCTCCATTGCACGCTGGAGATGCGCCCGCCTAAGGTCGGCCCAAGTGGTCGAGCCTACGTAAAAAAAAAAAGATAATCCATGCGAAATTGAAGATTGAATACAAAGGGGGAGATTGTTAGGATTATTTTATTGTGTTCAACTAATTAGAATTATCTTTGTAGTTTATTTAAATAGATTTTATTTAAAAAGAGGCTTAGTGTAATTGGGCTTTGTTAGGGGCCCAAGTATTATATACCAAAATGTGGTATAAATACTTGAACCCTAACACATAATAAAGTGTGCATTGTGTGAAACTCTAACTAGAGAGAGAGAGAGCCACCCAACCTCAAGAACACAACACCCAGCTTCGATTCTTCCCATCCAAATCGTGGTAAACTCGTTTCAATATATGTTTAGTTGGATATTCTAGGCCATACAGAAATTCTATAATACGAAAAACTATCATTTCTAACATACAAAAACTTTCTCATACGATTGTTTGCTGCATGGGACAGTGGGGTTACATGGGCTGCCCATCGATGGCGTGGCAACCATCTCTCATCCATCGTTTATCGCCATGTGCTTGCATCGATGGTGTACCACACCTGGATGGAGCGTAATCGGAGGTGGCGAGAAGGAAGTAGAAGACGTCCAGAGCGTATAGTTGATGATATACTTAATGTTCTTTGCATACGATTGTCTACTTTGCATTGTAAGTTTGAGTTACAAGCATGTGCCATGCGGAGGATATGGCGCATAGCTTGGTAAGTCGCTTGACTCTTGAGGTGTTTGTTCGTTGCGGCATGTTTGTAGCATGCTGCTGGTCTGTACCCCATTATTGGGACTCTTTTGTTTAATACAGTGAACCTTCCCCAAAAAAAAAAAAAAAAAAAAAAAAAACCTTCTCATACGAAAAACTTAACTTTCTCGTACGAAAAGTATTTCAATACGAAAGTATTCGTACGAAAAAGTCTTTTGATAAAATATAATTCAATACGAAAATTTTTTTGAGCTTCATTACGAAAAACCCCTTATCAAACGAAAAACATTCCTATACACATGCGAAAAACTTACATAGAAAACTTATGATGGGTAAAAGATTTTCAATGCCGCAAAGCTTTCGATAGTTTAAAAAAAAAACAGAGAGGCCATTAAAAAAAAAAGAAAAGGCAATAAAAAAAAAGAGAGAGAGAGAGAAATGCCATAAAAAAAAGAAGAAGAAAAAAGGAAAGGGGGAGTGGATAGATCGATAGAAAATTTCAAAAGAGCGTATTACCATAGTTTTATTGTAAAAAGCGCATATGTTTTAGGGGGAGTAATACTCGTAAGAGCAATATCAAAAAGATGCCAAATGTTCAAAGGGGAGTGTTACTTCATTTACTAAAGGTGCTTGACTTGAAAGAGAGTAATATGCAAATTTCTACAAGAGCGCACAAATTTAGGGGGAGCAAGGGCATTATATTAGAAATAGCGCAACTATTTAGGGGGACTGTTACAATAAAAAGGCACTAGAGCTTAAGGGAAGAATGCCATGAAGAGAAACTTCATGCTTTGAAGGGGTGTGCTACCTAAAGTCAAAAAACGCATGGACACAAGAGAGTTGTTCACATACCTATTGTAAAGGTTCAGTAGACCCAACTGATCCTAACCCCGGAACAAACCCCGAGTGTATGTGAGGGTATTGAGCATATCACGATGAAATCATTACAACTCAACCACAAACTATCCGGACCACAACCAATATAGGTACATGACTGATTTGTTCAGATCCCGGGTAGAAGACGCCTCATATGGTCCAAAGGCGCATGCACAACCTTTCCCAGCTACTCATTTGTCTCTCTAAAGACAGATGTTTCAATATCTCACGGGGAGCCTCATATGCTATCATCGTTTCATTTGGAAGCGAGAGATATTGAACAAAGTGGTCCACAACCCCACACCACGATTTTTTTCTATGCACGTAAATGTCTAGTGTGTCCTCATAGCCTAAAAAGTTTTATAATTTTCTAGGACACATACATGTTTTAACGCAGGTCTACGTGACCATGCCAGAACTTCTGTAGACGCATCATTAAAATGATGTGCTTCTCTGATCAGAAGAAAGTCCTGCCGTTGCAACATCAAATTACAACAATGGTGCCAGGCCATACTCAAGAGCAAGACTCTGGAGAGATGTCAATGGGTTGCCTATGTGGCCCCGTAGTCCCTTCAAATGCAAGTCTGTGTGACTTTGCGTCAACAACCAAGAGTGACATCAAGGGATGTCTCACGATGATCGGTTGTCAGTCTCATTTCAGGTACTTCATTACTCTTTCAAATGACAACACGCTCCACGTGTCCATTCTGTTTCACCTTGACAAGACAGCATGCCGATTCAAATGTCTCCAATCGCCATGAGGGGAGATGATGTCATGAGAGGGAGATGTATATTAAGGAAGGCCAAGCACGTGAACTCATTAAAGAAGCCAAGCTTACATTGCATGTGCTGAACCACAACAAATAAGACCTCTCTCCATGATTTGAGCAAATACGACGAATCAATGCTGAAGATTTGAGCGATCACGATGCATACAAGAAGGTGACAAAAATTTAAGTTGCAAGAAGAAAATGAGGGTGATTGTATATAGGGGGAGACTGAAGATTCTCCAAAGCCCTCAACTATTTCTTCAGAAATCAACAGTTGAGCACAAAGGGGGAGATTGTTGGAAATTATTCTGTTGAATGTTATGTTCAACTGATGATGAAGACTGAAGATTCGAGAGACAAGGACAAGCCGAAGATAATAATGTCGCTGTTGTTTGATGTTGAAGCGTTCAACTCACTTGTGCAACGTGTTCATGGAACCGATGGCGTTCGGGGTGCGAATGGGGGAGCTGAGGTGGCTGAGATGGCTAGTTCTAGTACGGATCAGCTCGTGCGTATGGCGTCTTGCGGGCCTGGTAGCCTCGGAGCTGCCCGGAATTCTTTCGATGGGGCAGCAAGCATGCTAGAACCCTCTAGCCGTGTCGGGGATGATGCTCGTGAAATGGCTGTTTTGATCGAGAATGGAGATATGGTGGTAACTTCAGGGCATGGTGCTGTTTCAAAGGGCGGGAATGTTGAGACGGCCTTGAAGAATGCTGCTTTGGTGGAGGCCAACACCTTGAAGGTGGCGGCTAATGATAAGAGGGTGGCTGTGGTGAACAAAACGGCTGCGGCTGAGGTGACTAAGGAGAGAGCTGTGGTTGATGTTGCGACGAAGCGTCGACGGCCGTCAAGATGGAGTGTGACTCAGCCATTACCGGACCCGGCTATTGACTCGAACAGGTGTGCGTTAGTACGTCCATGCACGCCTATTCATCCGCGCCCTACATTGGAGTCGAACACTGGGGAGGATCGGGGTGTGGAGAGTATGATCGAGACATTGGAGAAGGTTTATGAGCCTCTTTTGAGTGAAGCTAATGGGGAGAGACCGGCTGATCTGGAACTGAACCCGCGGGAGGTTGTGGTGCATGGGACTGTTCCAGGGCTTAAGGAGGTGGCTGGCCAAGGTAGGATGGCGAACCAGCAGCCTATTAGGTCATTTCGGGATGCGGCCATTGAGGGCCCGAGGCCTGTCAGTAGGCCTGCTAGTGCGGGACAACGGGTTCCTTTTGCTTTTACCCTCCCTTTGATGATTGATGGGGTTGTTGAGGTTTGCCCTTCTTGGGAGGTTGCTAAAAAGGGGTTGGCTAGGTGGGAAAACACCTTGGTGGGCTATTTTCTTGGTCGTCGACCTTACTTTCCATTCGTGGATAAGTTTGCCCGTGCGTCATGGGCACAGGTTGTGGAGGTTCGCGCAACGAGTAATGGCTTTTTCCGCTTCCGGTTTGCTTCGGCCGCTGCTATGAATGCGGTGCTCGAAGGGGGCCCTTGGTTGCTTCAGGGCCAGCCCTTATTTCTAGAGGCGTGGCGACTTGGCATGTCCTTCGATAAGAAGGAACCTGAGGAGATTCCGATCTGGATCAAATTGTGGAATGTGCTGAGTGAGTTTTGGACGCTGGAAGGCCTTGGAATAGTGGCTAACACGGTGGGGAGGCCTCTTTTCACAGATTTGATCACGACGACCATGACTCGTATCGACTTTGCACGAGTTTGTGTGATGAAGAAGGTGGCTGAACCCTATATTGAGCATTTTAATATTAGGGTTCCTTCTCAGTCTGGAGGCTTTGAGGGGCATGTTAGGGTATCAGTGGGGTACGAGTGGCGGCCACCGAAGTGCTCGGTTTGCCAGGCTATTGGTCATTCTTTTGAGGCTTGTCCTAGGGCTACCAGTCGGCCTAGGCACATAGGGACAAGGCCTCCGCCCAAGGGACAAAGGGCTTCTCAGCAACTATCTGGTCAGGGGTACGCTGAATATTATCCCGCCAACGTCGATTACGTTCATACCAAATGTTGTACACAACCGAGGAGAGAAGATGCCTATTTACCGCATGGTGGAGATTCTGTCCTTGCCACCTCTTAGCCGCCCAAAAATAACCCCGGCGCCAATCCCGATATGGCCAGCTCCAGCCCGTTTTAAGCCGGAGTAAATCCAAGCATCGTCGAGAGAATTCGCAATCAAAGAAAATGTGCCTAACCGACTCAGCTGACGATCCATCACAAAGGAGACAGGCACTCGAATTCGCGATGTCCGCCACCCAAGCTTTGTCTCTAGTCGCCAAGCGTTCCCTAACCGCCAGCCAAAGTATAAATTCAAAACGTGGAATACGCAGCGGACCTCCAAATAGGGCAGCCCATAAGACTGGTACTTGTCGTGGGCGTAGAGCTTCGTATGCAGACGACGTTGAGAACAATCCAGATTTTGATGCAAGCCAAACAAAGGAATCCTGTTCCCCCGGATAAACCTCTGGCAATAGACGACTAATCTCCATATATTCCAGCGTGAAACGTCCCGGCCACTGCCATCCGTTGGGACTCACCACCGTGCTAAGCCTCGCATCACGTGGAATCCCCATAGCAACAGTGGCTCGAGGGAAAAGCTCAATAAGACCCTTCACCTTACACTTGCACTTGTTTGTTTCTCTTGCGCTTTATCTGTCTTTTCTTTTGGTTGTGAGCTGGTAGTTTGTTACCAGTTGGTGCTGTGCGACTGCACAGTTTTTTGTACCTGGTTTTTCTCTGTTCTTAGTGACCGTTTACCAAAAAAAAAAAAAGCTCAATAAGGGGAGTAGAAGTCAGCCAAGGATCCAGCCATAACCACGTCCTCGTACCACTCCCAATCCTAAATGATATAAAAGATCGCATTGAAGGGAGCAGAGTCAGAAGCTTTCGCCATGCCCACGCTGCATTTGCAGAAGGCCGAACATGCCAAATCAAACAGCCCGATAAGCGTGTACCATATAGCCATGTAACCCAAATAGATGAAGGATTTCTTGTGATAACAAGCCACAACTGCTTGAGCATGAGTGCCTTATTATCAATCAGGATGGATCGAACCCCAAGTCCACCTTCTCGCACCGGTAGACAGACATCCGACCAAGCAACCTTCGCAGTTGATCCCGCCCAAAGTAATTTTCGAAACCGTGATTCCAGTTCTCGAATAATCCCTTTGGGTAGCAGAAATACATTCCCCCAATAGATATGCATCGACAACAGCACAGACTTGAGTAATTGTAGTCGGCCTGCATATGATAGTGAACGATGCAACCACGATCCCAATAGATCTCCTCTAGAAGTTTTTGCTTTTCTGCTCGGAAACCTACTCTTTCCGATTCCAGAGTTGCGTTCAATTCCTCAATTTTACTAGCAACTTCTGGAATTTCCCAACAAGAGATCGGTTTATTATAAAGTAAAATGTTTTTTTTTTGGTAAATGGTCCCGAGTTATATATAAATATAATGTAAAATGTTTTCCCCTTTGGACGCTAAGTCTTTAGAGAAACTTTGGTCTGTTTGACCCTTCTCCGCAAGGATGCCCTCTAATCGATGAACTTTAGAGTGCAATTTATTGCGTTCCTCAAATAAAAGTTTAAAACTACTCCGTGAATTGCTCAAATTAGACAGATAATTATTGCGTTCGAGTTCGCAATTATTCAGTTTATGTGTTAGTTCACTAATTTGAGCGTTTAATTTTACTTCATGAGATTCAAGATTAGTGATTTTCTCAAGCGCTTTTTCTAAATGGCAAGTAAGACTACCTCTTTCTTCTAAACTCCTGACTAAGCATTTGTAATTATTTTCTAGTCTACTCTCTAACTCACTTATAGTCTTTTCGTGACTTATAACTTTAGTTTGGCCTAGCTTAGAGGAATTTAGGTTCTTGGTTAGCTCACAAATGTTAGTTTCTGCGCTAGCTAATTTTGATTCAATACAAGAAATAGTTTCTAGTGCATTAGCGAACTTAGTTTCTAACGCTTTGTTAATCTTACGTTCGTATTTAAGCTCACGACGTATGGTTTCATAATCTTTCTTCAACGAATGATAGTTTTCGTTTAAATCACTACCATTAAAGCTCATCTCAGAAGTTGCGGAAGTAGAATCCATGATTGTTAAAATTTAAATTTGCTTGAAAATTTTAGTTGGATACGCGATCGTTGACGCGTTGTGTAGATTTGAGATTTTTGGCTTTTGGAAAATCTTTGCCGAAAAGTTTTCGTGTGCCGTGAAATTTCGTGAAGTTTCGAAAATTTTGGATGTCGAAAACTTTTTAGTGTGTACCAAAAAGTTTTGAAGTGATGTCGAAAACTTCGAAAATATTTTACTAAAACTTTTTCTTATAATGTGCTAAAAAGTTTTGAAAAAAAATAAAAAAATTGGCTTTTATAAATTTCAGTGCCGAAAAGTTTGATTTAGCGAGAGATTATTGTGAAGTTTCGAAAAATTTTAGATGTCGAAAACTTTTTGGTGCGTACCGAAAAATTTTGAAATGAGGTCGAAAACTTCGAAAATTTATCAAACTTTTCTAGAATGTGCCAATAATGTTTTGGAAAAAAAATGTCTTTTAAAATTTTTTTGCCGAAGAGTTAGGTTTTTCGATAAATAATATGAAGTATCAAAAATTTCAGGTGCCGAATTTTTATTTTTTTTTTCACAGTAGCACCGTGTTAAATATAAATTAGCATAAAAAATATTCAAACTCAATTTGACTTTGCTATTCTATTCTATGAAATATAAATTATTATCTGTTAAAGTTATTCTAACGAATATTTTTTTCCAGACCTTCAAAGAATGGCGAATCCAACAATTAATGAAATATATCCCACAACCAAATGGATTGAGATGTCGGACAACAATTTCCAACTCGACCCCGCCATATTCAAGTGCCCTGACCCAATCATAGTGGTTGTGCTTCAAACACATCCTTTATGGGACGCCATCACAGCCACTGCCGAAGTGCCCGAAGTCTACCTTCAGCAATTTTGGGGCACGATGAAAAGGAAGATAGCCAATGATCAATCTATCTTCTATGAAGCCCAAGTACAAAATTCAACAATAACAATAACAAAGGAGCTTCTTCAACAAGTGCTACATCTTCCAATCCTTCCCGCCTACGAGGACCTCGTTGACGACGACGAAATCAAGGAAGGTCTATTAAAGCTGGGATACCGTCCTCCTCTGAATCTTCTATCAGGGTTCGTTCAAGGGATGATGCCTTATCCATGGAGGACACTGTTCAGCATCATCAACAAATGTCTCTCACCAAAGCATGCGGGTTTCGACAGAGGAAACATCAACATCCACCGCATGCAACACAACATCATCTACAACAAAACATACGACTACGCAACAATAATCGTGGCGGACCTGGATGACCAACTACGTCACCGAGACAGCTGCACCATCAAGAATCTAGTCGTACCCTACTTAAGGTGGTTCTCCCTTATCATTCAACGAACGATGACAACAAATTCGGAGATCCCACCTCGAGATGGAGCCGAGAACTTCACACCGACGAAGCTGAAGTATCTCGTGAAAAAGAAGACGGAGCCGAAGTGGGAAAGACGACCAATGATGATCCCGCTCCACCTTCTTCAAAATGCCGATCCCGAAACTGTCCAAGAATACTGCGACCAGTATCGCCACATCAACCCCATGGTTCGGGAAGCCCCCCCCGAACCTAGCCAAGGGGCTCAGCCGAGTGGAAGTGAGGGTCCTGAGAGTGAGCCGGCCGTACCACCACCGTCTCCACCCCCGTCAACTCAACCACAAACACAAGACAGTGATGACGGGGCTCGGACGACGACACTGACACACTGGACAGATTTGGGCACCGCCGAGAAATACACGCAAAAAGCCAACAAGATCTTCAAGTCTCGGCACCCATTTCTGCACCGGCCGTCTCCCAACAACCAGAACAAGTCCGGACCATAACCACCATAGGAACAGGGACTGATACGCTCAGTCCCCGAGTAGAAGCCGCCGCATCAGGTCCAACGGCGCATGCACCTACCCCACCCAGCCACTCATCTGTCTCCCAACAGACAGATGTTTCACATATGCACGGGGATCCTCGTCCACCATCACCACCTCGCTCAGAGGCTGGGGATGTTGAAATAAGTGGCACACCGCCCCAGGCCACGACGTTTCTTCAAAGCACATCGAGTCTAGGTCCTATAATGCCCATATTTTTTCCACCTTTTACTAGGACACATACACATCTTTCTGACAGCTCTCTGAAGCTGTCCACAACGGCCGTCGATGCCTCCATTGCTGAGGTTATTCAAAAACTGGCCGGAAGACCGATGAAGGAACCTCCTCCCTTCCTTCCTCGTCGGGCCATCAGGCCACTCCCACCACATGCCATGTCAACAGGAAGCCTAAGTGGCCCTGGTACTTCGGTACGTCTGAGTGACGTACCCTTAACGACCGCAACCTCGTCTTTTCTTGACGAGTTGCTAGCAACGGTCGCAAAACCCAAACGCGTCGAAGTACCCCTCACTTCGGCAAGTGCGGGCCACAGTGACTCAGTCATTGTGTCAATGGAGCGCCTTAGTGGCCCCGGTGGTGATTTCCCGTTCGTAACCAAGGCCAAGCTGAACTTGCTCCTGGAGTCATTCGCCAAAGCCCTCAAAGACGATATCTTGGCGACCGTTCGTGACACCTACGGGCTCAACGAACGTGACAAAGGGAAGGCTCCTGCCACAGCTGGCCCATCCCCATCATCCCAACCCACACCTCCACAATATACCATACTACCACCACCACCACTATTCTCACCACCACCACAAGGCCCCTCCTACAATATCCCTCTCCCCTTTCCCAACACACTAGCTCGTATGATCGACCCTGACACCATACCCATTGACGAGCTACAAACCTACTACCTCAAGCGGCTCATGACGGCAGATCACCTCACGACCGATCAACAGTCTATCCTAGACTTCCTCTGCCATCTGTCCGCTCCCCAAGGACCAACACCACCCGAAACGTGCCGAGACGCTGAACCCTCTTCAAAGAGGCGTCATGACGATCCTTATGAGGGCGATCGTTATGAGGGGGAGAAAATACAGCGAATCTCGGCAACAACATCTAGGGGAAGAGGTAGAGGACGCCAAGCCCACACAACCGGAACCCCAACCAGCAAACAATACCAATCCAAGACCCAAAAGAAGAAACAAGCCTCAGACGTCAATATCCCCAGCTTCGAAGCCGCTTATCAGGATGATCCAACAACAGATCCTCATCAAGTGCTCGACGAATACGTCATGACAGAACCGTGGTCAAAGAAGGACGAGTTTGAAGCAGAAGCCGTGGCAAGAATAGCAAAATATAGAGAAGTATTCTAGAGACCCATGGTCAACATCTACTCCTTCGACCCCATCGAGCTTGAAGAGAGCGAACATCTCGAGAAGCTGTTAGAAAACAACATGGACTACGGGATCTACAGAGCACCCTAAGTTCGAGTCCCAAGAAGCATATAAAAAATGGAGACAGAATGGGACAATGTGAGACTAACAACACCTTTTCTCGAAGAAACATCCAAGCGCATCTAGAGGACACCTGACAAAATCAACAAGCTGGATGAACTCAACCTGAGGGGGCTATCGTATCTCAAAGGCAGGGACGCAACGGGCTATCTATGGATCCTTTCTGATCGAGGAAGCATGCCGACAAGGACGGCCAAAGAACAGCGTGCCCACTTCCAGTCAAAGTCGCCTTTGATCAACATCATACAGATGAACGACAAGAACCTGGGAAGAACACACTACCCAGAGTTCAAGGTGATGTGAAATGACGGCTCTATCTCAACCATCACCAAGGCCAATCTACAATTTCTGAAAAGATCCGACGTCAACCAAATGTACTACCTCTGCCAGAATTTTGGAGCTACAAAGCACGAGTATAGGCAAGGGTACTATGCGATCAAGGGATTCATGCTCAGAGATGTCAAATTCCATGTTGCCCAAGATCTCCAGATGGCGTTGGAAAACGGAATGAAGAAGGTCAACCTCACATGACCAACGAGCGGTGACTACAATCTGGATAAATGCGTTGAAGCTGAAGTATTTCAGAATCCAGAATTAGCCATCGTCTATCTCAACCCCAAGAAAGAAAAAAGAGCTCTGTTGGTGTCAGAGATTCCAAAGTTCAGTGATGGAAAGTTGAAGCTGATCAAAGAAAGAGTAGAATTCTGGATCAACGAATATCACAAACCCAGATCGCCAATAGAGAAAGAGATCGAGTATAGGAACCTCCTAGATGACATCAGAGAAGCCATTGATGAGATGATCCAGCTCCGCAACGATCTCAGACAATTTGAAGTTAACTTGGGGTTGAGGAAGTCCTTCAGACGAAAAAGATGATACACCCGTCGAGATCGATCTCATCTTCGCCGTTTTGGTTGACAAGGGTGCGTGTCCGTAGGCCTCCATCACCGGGTTCAGACGGCGTTTGGAGGGATTAATCACGTTACATAAAATTTGAAGTTTCGTTCGTTGTTTATTTACGACGTTCTCATGGCTACATCTTCTACGATGGCTGATCGGATGGAGGCTGAATCGGATGGCGCGACGGCGGCGGCTCTTCCAGCAGCCACGGACGCGTCATTGATACCGGATCTTATGGGGCTGGGATCGGCATATCCGGAATTCGGGGCTGTGTTTGATGGTGATCGTTTCCGCAATCTTGTGGGACGCATTCATGGATCGCGATCGGTGGGTGACGACGGGGCTGATCGGTCGGTGGCTCTAGCGATGGGGCAGACCGACGGGAAAAAACCGCTGATGATGGATGAGAATCGAAGTCCGGGGCTGAGATCAGGGGTTGATGGCGTTATGAATCGGCTGGCATCTTCGGCGATGGGGCTGATCGGTGGTCCCAATCCTGTCGCGGCAGGAACCATAGGCGACAGGGCTGATTCGGGGCTCATAGCATATTCTCTGCCGGCTGGGAATTACGTTGGGAAATTGCGGCATGTGCCGAGGCTCGCGAGACGCATCCCTTGGGGCAGACCAGGCACGCCACCACCGAGCCGAGAGATGATACGTGCGGCGGCAGTTCGCCGGATGGAATCGACCGACGATGATGATGATGTTAACGATGAAATCATCGTGGAGGGCGATGGAACGAAATCTGCTGATGGATCGGCGACGATGGTGAATCCGATCTCAATTGTTGAATCGATGACGAGGCCGAGCGACGATGATGGCGAGCGACACTGGCCTTCCCGCGGCGGCTGTCTTGGGCCCATCTGGGCCCGTTGAGGTTTCTAGGGTTTCTATTGCGACGACGGAAGTACGGCATGACAGCCCTAATCCGTCTTCTAGGGTTTCTATGGCCGTGAGTGACGATCTTACTAGAACGGAACGGGCCGACCCGTCGGGGTCTAGGGTGGTGGCGGCATCGCCGACCCAACCGAGCACGAACATTGCGACGAAGGGGGCGCTGATGACGTCAGCAGTTGCGTCCTTCGCTTCGGTGGTCGCGGGATCAGCTGTGACATTGGCGGGGGTGACGAACGTGGCTACAGCGGGTGCCGTACCAGCTAGGGTTTCTCAGGGACAGAGACGTGTGGCCCTCCAATACACGCCGCCGACAGTGGTTGATGGCGTCGTTGAAGTATCCCGCACATGGGAGATTGCGAAGAAGGGCTTTGCTAGGTGGGAACATACCTCGGTGGGATACTTCCTCGGACGGAAGCCATACTTCCCGTACGTCGATTCCTACTTGCGGTCCAGATGGCAAGGGCTAGTGGAAGTACGGGCGACTATCAACGGCTTCTTCAAGTTTTGATTCGATTCCGCTCTAACGATGAACGCGATTCTTGAGGGGGGACCTTGGCTTATGCAAGGTCAGCCATTGTTTCTGGAGGCGTGGCGGCCAGGCATGTCGTTTGAGCGACGGGAAATACTTGAAGTGCCTCTTTGGGTAAAGCTCTGGAACGTTCTAAGTGAGTTTTGGACCGCTGAAGGGTTGGGTGTGGTGGCGAGTGCGGTGGGGCAGCCGCTCTTCGCTAATGGAGTCACCGTAAGTGGAGCACGTATTGACTTTGCACGTGTTTGCGTGATGAAGTCCCTCGCAACGCCGTTCGTCGAATCGCTTAACATTCGGATGCCATGCGAGAGCGGTGGAACTTCGGCCGTCATCCCAGTCAAAGTGGAATATGAATGGAGGCCAACGAAGTGTAGCGCTTGCGATACGTGGGCTCATGGGGATGCACACTGCCCCAAGCGAGTCCAGCGCCCGGCCCGCCCACCATCTGCGGGACGCGGCCAACGACCTGTGGCGGCTAGTAGGATCCGAGCGCAGCTGGACCTACCCGCAGCTCAATGAAACATAAGACAGTCGCAACAGGCGGCGGACTCAAAGGGAGGGGAGGCGACTACAATGGGAACCCAACCGCGGCGGCGTCAGGAAGGGATAATAGCGGCAGTTGGCCGACGAGCAGGAATGCATGTAGAGTGGAGACAGGTGGGTGCTAAAGGAAAGGCCAAAGCGGTGCTCTCGATAACACCTGAGGTGCGCATAGGGGGACCCACGGCTGCCCCTGGGGAGAGTTCCTCGAAGGGACCACGCTTGGCCAGAAGGCCAGGTGACGCAGGCGATTCTGATCATAATTCCTTCGGGATACTTCGCGAATTGCAAGAGGACGAGCATACTCTATCTATCTCTACGGGCCCTAAAGCACATGCAGCCCAAGCAGGGTTGATCCATGATCCTGGCAGGTTCATGGAATCTACGTGGTCTTAACCGCCAAGACCACAGGAGGGCGGTGGGGGAGTTGATCGCAAGGGGTGGATTGAGGATTATTGGCCTCTTAGAGACTCGCGTCTCGGCGGCGAATGCGGCTTTCATCTCAGGTCATATTCGATCGCAGTGGAGTTGGTACTTCAACTATGATGACGGACCGGGTACGCGTATCTGGGTTGGGTGGGATCCTTCTTGGATTACTTTGGCTGTTACAGGTTATTCTGCCCAATCTGTTCACTGTCGAGCTGTATTGACTGATACGAGGGAGACGATTTTTGTCTCCTTTGTCTACGGGAAGGCGACGAGAGACGAGCGGCGCACCCTTTGGGAGGAGCTGATAGAGCTCTCTGCGGTACATGAGCGCGATGCATGGCTCGTAATGGGGGACTTTAATGCCATCTTGCATGCAGGAGAAGCTCGAGGTGGGAGCCCTAACAGACTTGATATGGAGGAATTCCACGATTGCCTTATACACGCGGACCTTCTCACGCTATCCTCGAAGGGGCAGGAATTCACGTGGTATAATCAGCAGAGGGCGGATGCGGGCGTTTGGCGACGACTGGACCGCATGCTGGGTAATCCTCAGTGGTACGTGGGCTACCCAGATGCTTTCTATAGATGTGATCTCCCGGCTACGTCGGATCATTCTCCCCTACTTTTGGGGACGGCGCCTCAGCGGCCGAAAGGACGGATGTTTCGGTTCGAGAATTTTCTGACTAAGGAGCCTCATTTTTTGGAGCATGTTCAGCGAATCTGGGGCTGCCCTATACGTGGACATCCTATGTACACGGTGGTACAGCGGCTGAAATTGCTCAAGCCAATTTTTATGCACATCCGACGCGTCAAGGGTGATCTGGCGGCCAATGTAGCAGATGCTAAGCACTTTCTTGACATCGTTCAGGATTTTTCATCTAGATTTCCACAGGAAGGGTTATTCCACGACCTTGAGCGACTTTGTCGATCGCTTTACGCTAGAGCTGTGGAAGTCGAGCATATAGCCCTGTCGCAGCGGGCTAAGCTTGCATGGCTGAAAGACGGCGACCAGTGCTCATCGTTCTTCTTCAAAAAAGTAGCCCAACGAAGAGCGACAAATAGTATCATATCCTTAGAGAACGCGGCGGGGGAACTCCAAGAGGAACCCGATTTGGTGGAGCAGGAACTGGTTGGGTTTTATCATGAGTTATTGGGTACTTCAGCGCGAACCGCATCAGTGACTGTGGATGAGGTACGGCCTGCCGTCACGCGTATGCTTTCCCCAGTGGACGCGGCAAATATGGTCCGTATGGTTGATGAGTCTGAGTTCGGAGGGCAATTTTCTCTATGGGGGGATGAGAAAGCGCCTGGGCCTGATGGGTATACGGCTGCTTTTTTCAAAGCAGCATGGGGGACGATTGGATCTGATGTGGTCAGAGCGACGCATGATTTTTTTGCGACAGGACGACTGCTGAAGGGGCTGAACAGTACTACTATCACCTTAATCCCTAAGTGTTCATCGCCTCGACGTTCGACGGACTTTCGGCCGATATCATGCTGCAACGTCCTCTATAAACTGATATCGAAGATATTGGCGAATCTGCAATGTGTTGTACAAGGTGATCTCTAAGATTTTGGCAAATCGGCTAAAGTCTTATCTTAACGCAAGTCTACGTGACCAAAGCCAGAACTTCTGTAGTCACATTTCTAAAAAATGTGCCTCTATGATCAGAAGGAAGTCCTGCCGTTGCAACATCAAATTACAACAACGGTGTCAGGCCATCCTCCAGAGCTAGACTCTAGAGAGATGTCAACGGGTTGCCTATGTGGCCCCGTAGTCCCTTCAAATGCAAGTCTGTGTGACTTTGCATCAACGACCAAGAGTGACATCAAGGGATGTCTCACGATGATCGGTCATCAGTCCCATTTCAGGTACTTCATCTTTTTTTGGAAATTTCCTTATATTACGTAATAAAATAGGTACAAAGTGAAAGCAAACGGTAACAGGCTACCGTGTACATCAAATCACCAAGCTATACGCCAAACTCTACGCAAGGCAATAAGCTGAAAACAAAAACGGGGATGAAGTGTAGAAAATCGTAAGGAAGCAAGTCGCACAACCTCTTCAACCACCCGCTCCGGTCTGCAATTCCTACCTTCACGCCAGTGCCGGTTCCGCTCCATCCAGATGTGATAGACAATAGAAGCAAGGAGATGTCGTGAAGCCAGATTGGCTAAGTGATCACTACGCCAGCGCAAGGACGCCCAAGAGATACCGCGCTTCCATTCCTGAAATGGCCAGCAAAATCGAGTCTTTCTGCAGAGAAGGAGAATGCACCGTCTCGCGAAAGGGCAGTCAAAGAACAAGTGTTCCACCGTCTCAATCGCCTGAGTATCACAAAGAATGCAAGAAGTGGATCCAGCAAGCTGTGCCACCCAGAGCTTATCCTTAGTAGAAAGACGCTCGCGGATAGCAAGCCAGAGAATAAACTCATGTCGGGGGATATGAAGGGCACCCCCAAATAAATACGCCCAAGTAACCCTTTCACGTCTCATACGCAGCGCATCCCTAGCAGAAGCCGTGGAGAACTGTCCATCTCCAGTACTGGACCAGAGGATAGTGTCCCGTGAGGAAGGATCAATAGCAGGAAGTGATGGGCCAAACTCAAGGAACTCTGTAGTAGTCATGGCAGGCCAGTTCCACCCTTCAGATGAAATCACAGCACTGAGCATGCTATCAGAAGGCAACCCCATTGCTAAGGGTGCCCGCGGGAATCGCTCAATAAGTGGAGTCTCCGATAGCCAAGGATCAAGCCATAGCCTTATCGAAGACCCATCCCCCACTCGGAAGCGTATGAGCATCCGAAGTATGGGCCGCAACTTTAGGAGTTTACGCCAACTCCAGAGGTAGAGGTAGAAGCACGGACTGTCCAAATAGATCTATCCCGGAGTCTGGTATCATAGAGCCACATAGTCCAGACAGATGATGGATCACGCTGTATAACACACCAGAGTTGCTTAAGCATAAGTGCCGTATTATCAATCTCTATTGAACGGATGCCCAGGCCACCCTCGGAGCGTGGGCAGCAAAGATCAGCCCAAGAGACCTTGGCCATAGTGGATGCCCATAAGAAGTTCCGCATCTTCGCCTCGAGCACCTTGATCACCCCCTTTGGTAACATGAATGCCCCAGACCAATAAAAATGAATCGCAGAAAGCACAGACCGAATAAGCTGAGTCCGGCCAGCGTAGGATAATGAACGATTCAGCCAAGATCCTAACCGTCTCTCGACCACCAACAATAACGGTTGACAGTCATGTAGTGTAAGGCGTGAAGTAATGAGGGGCGCCCCAAATAGCGAACCGGTACGTGGCCCAACCGAAAACCCGTGATGGACTCAAAGAGAGGAGCCAACGGTTCCGCACGCTTTGACAGGAACATCTCACTTTTCCTTGCATTAACAAGAAGACCAGACATCTGTCCAAATCGCTGTAGAGTATCATTGAGAACAGTGACCGATGCCACATCAGCATGACAGAAAAGAAGGATGTCGTCAGCAAAAGAGAGCAGGGCAAGGGATGAAGCCTCACAACGCCAATGAAATCGAAAGTCAGTCGTGTAGAGATCCGATGCTGCAAGAGGCCTTGAAATACCTCCATAACAAGCGTGAAAAGGTAAGGCGCAATCGGGTCTCCTTGTCGTAGGCCACGCTTCCCCGCAAAGTAGCCTTCCGCACAACCATTAAGGTTAAGGGAGAAGAATGTGGTGGTCAAGCAGCATCGAATCCAATGGATAAAGATAGGATGGAAATTCATAGCCTCCAAAGTAGCTAGGATAAAAGTCCATTCCACCTTATCATAAGCTTTCGCCAGATCAACCTTAAATAAAGCCCGAGGGGGGACATGTAAGTTCCTGTAACCATGACAAATTTCCTGAGCCAGTAGGATATTGTCAGTGATCTGCCGCCCAGTGATAAAAGCAGTCCCGAATTTGGGCAGAGTAACCCGAATTTGCCCATTCTCGGCGATTGTCTGATTTTCGGACTGAATTATCCGAATTCGAGCAAATCATCCAAATAAGGAGGTTACCCGAATTTCTACCTATCCGAAAATTCTTAGTACCCGAATTTCCAATCATATCTTTAGATTTTCGGTCCAAGTCTTCACCCGAGAATTCACTGTTCACAATCGAAAATAGTGACTTCCAATTCTCGATCACTCACTCTTCAAAAATTACACTTAAACGTTTTCGATCACCCAAAAATTTTCGGCCCCCCCTCGAACCAAAAAGGCTTTAAGTAGCAAAAAAAAAAAAATTTGGTTAGCAAAAAAAAAAGGCTTTGAGGAAAAATTTTTATACATCATTTGATAGAGAAAATTTTTCTGAGTCCAATAGACATAGTCTATTTTACACTTTTTCGAATTTTTTCAAAATAAATTTTCCGGGCCCAAAATTTTCGGTGTAGAAAACTTTTTCGTCAATTTTTCAAGGCAAATCCACTATCGCGTCAACGATCACGTATCCAACAATCAACTTAGGTCGTTATTGGCACATTGTACAAAAAGTTTTGGTAATTTTTCCGAAGTTTTCGAAATCATTCCAAAATTTTTAGGTATATACCAAAACATTTTCGACACTTTATCTTCGATACTTCACTATACTTTTTTGATAAAACCAAACTTTTCGGAACTGAATTTCAAAAAGCCAAATTTTTAAATTTTTAAATTAAAAAAAATTATTATTATTATGGATGCACAAGCTAGAAAAATTGAGGAATTAGAAGCAAGATTTGCTAATAATTACTCTGTGTTGCTTAAGCAACAGAAATGTCTAGCTTTCACTAATGAAGATTTGGCTAACGCAAAGTCAAAGGTCATTATTAGCTTAGAAACTAAGTTAGAGATTAGTGAAAAGGATGTCTGTGATATGACGAAAAGATTACGTTCTTGCGAAATTGAGCGAAATCTTGTCTTATCAAAATATGACATAATCTTAGAGGAACGGCATATGCTTTACTCTAAGATTGAACTTTTAGAGAACGCTATTTCAAAAAGAAGTCAAGCAGATAAAAATACCTCTTCTAACTTAGTGTCTTTCGGGGAAAATAATTTACATTCTAATAAACCTATTTCTATTTTTTTTTTTTTTTTGTAGCAAGTCCCATTTTATATATAATAAATAAGGAAGGAGTACAAAATTGAGTGGAAGCAATGCTTCGCACAGACTACCAGTAACAGGCTACTGGAGAACAGTAAGCTTAAAGCAAACCAACATTTAAGACTACCAAGCAACCCGCCATAAACGACGAATTGCAGCCTTCTGCAGAGCATGTCTCTCGCCAATGGTCTCCATCCTCGCACAGATCAGCCCAAGGACCGAAGCCACCACATGAGCCGGAGTAGAGCGAATATTGTCCCGCCATCTTCTATTTCGCTCCTGCCAAATATGATAAACAAGGGAGGCAAGAACATGTCGATAGGAAACATGCAGTAGGTGCTGCCCACGCCATTTTCTTGCCGCCCAAAGAACGCCCAGTCGCCAATCATCGTAAGCCAAATGCCACCTTATCTTTCTCCGAAGTAGCTGCGTACATCTCATAGAGAAATCGCATGTGAAGAAAAGGTGGCTAATCGTCTCGCTGCTCCCTGCATCACAAAGTAGACAAGTGTTCGTTTCTGCTCGCTGTGCCACCCATGGTAAACTGCGTACCGACAGCCGCTCACGTATAGCTAGCCAAAGAATAAACTCATGACGGGGTATACGAAGACATCCTTCGAAGAGGGTAGCCCAGAGAACCCTATCCCGCCGTGGTCTTATGACCTCTCTAACAGCTCTCGCCGAAAACCGTCTATCCGAGGACCCCGTCCATCTAATCCTGTCAGGTATAAGAGGTTCCACTAACGGCAGCAAAGGGCATATATCAAGGAACTCCGTGGAAGATTGGGCCGGCCACGACCATCCCTGAAGTGTAATGACGGCACTTAGGCGTGAATCATGAGGTAGGCCCATCACCAAAGGTCCTCTAGGAAACCTCTCAATCAGCGGGGACGTCAATAGCCAAGGATCTTTCCAAAGCCAGATGGACTGCCCATTTCCCACCTGAAATGAAATAAAAGATCGAAGAAGAGGGCGAAACTTAAGCATCTTCTTCCAGCTCCAAGAGTCGTTACTAGATGGGCTGAGTTCCCAAAACGACCGATTACTGAGTCTATTATGATATAGCCAGTCAACCCAAATCGAACCTGCCTCTCGCGAAACCACACTCCAAAGGTGTTTGAGAAGCAATGCCCGGTTATCCGCCTCAATAGACCTGATGCCGAGTCCTCCCTCGGCGACTGGTACAGAAATATTATCCCAGGCCACTCTCGGTGGAGAACCAGCCCATAGAAAGGTTCGGAATCGTGATTCCAAGGCCTTGATAATACTCTTAGGTAGGAGGAAAACTCCTGCCCAATAGACATGTAAGGATGATAAGACGGACTTGATTAATTGGACCTTTCCCGCATAAGATAAGGATCTGTTCAGCCATGAACCCAGTCGTCTATCCACCTTCTGCAGCAGAGGCGTACAATCGGTAATAGAAAGTCGAGCTGTAACCAAAGGTACGCCCAAGTAACGTACGGGCAGTTGCCCACGTGGAAACCCAGTAATGGCATGGATGCGCTCCGCCTGCGGTTCGGCCCTTTTAGCCACAAACATCTCGCTCTTTAATAGACTCGGGTGCAGCCCCGAGTACGTAGCAAAATCTTCCAAAGCTGACTTCAGGACTCCCACCGAAACCTCATCCGCGTGGCAGAAAAGAAGAAGATCATCCGCAAAGGAAAGCATGGTCAGAGAAGATGCTTCGCACCTCCAATGAAATCGGAAGCGCGGCTCCTGGCTAATGCGGTATGAGACCATCCCCCGTAGGACCTCCCTGACCAGTGTAAAAATATATGGTGATAACGGATCCCCCTGGCGCAGACCCCGTTTACCATGAAAGAACCCCGCCGGCGAGCCATGGAGATTAATCGAGAACGTCGTTGTAGTCATACAACATCTGACCCAATGAATGAAAGTTGGATGAAAACCCATGGTCTCCATTGCTGCTAGGACGAAACTCCACTCGACTTTATCGTAAGCTTTGGCCAGATCCACCTTGAAAACAACTCTCGACGGATGGCTGATATTATTGTATCCCCGACATAGCTCCTGGGCAAGTAAGATATTATCGCTGATCTTGCGGCCTGGAATAAAAGCAGTTTGGGTGGGATGAACCAAAGACCCAAGAGAGGGCTTAAGTCGATTGGCAATAACTTTTGATATCACCTTGAAGATGACATTACAACATGAAATCGGCCGAAAGTCCGAGGCCTTCCGCGGCGATTCTCCTTTAGGGATAAGAGTAATAAACGTACTATTGATACCTTTCAGGAGACGACCACTCTGAAAGAAATCCCTTACAGCTTCAATCAGGTCATTGCCAATAATGCCCCAAGCGGCCTTAAAGAAACCCGCTGTATAACCATCAGGTCCTGGCGCTTTTTCATCCCCCATCGAAAAAAGGGCCTCCTTGATTTCCACAGACTCAACCTCGCGCACCATATGAGATGCATCAGTAGCCGCAAGTCGTGAAGTAACAAAATGATCAAGATCCGAGGGGCTAACCGGTTCGAGGCATGCAGACTGTCCTAATAGAGCATGATAGAACTGAACTAGTTCGGTACGAACCGGCTCTTCCCCCTGTATTAACTCCCCGCTATCAGTCTCAAGCATAAAGATCCGGTTCGCCGCGCGACGAAGGGCAACTTTCCTAAAGAAATAGGAAGTACACTGGTCCCCGTCCTTGAGCCACGCCAACTTTGCACGTTGCAAAAGCGCAGATTGTTCCATCTCAACAGCCCTTGCATAGAGAGATCGACAGACACGTTCCAAACCATGAAAAACCTCCTCCTCTGGGTAACGGCTCGCAAAGTTCTGACTGATATCAAGGAACCTCTTCGCTTCAGTTACATTTCCGGTCAGATCCCCTTTCTCCTTCCGCATTTGGCGAAAAACCGGCTGACAATAAGGCATTGATGATGCGCCTTATCTGGAGCCTGCTGAGTGGCGATGCGACATCGATCTGGGCCACTTGGATCCGTCAAACACGCCTGCATAACACATCACTGTGGTCCATCAGGCCTACGGCTAGAACCTCTTGGAGCTAGAAAAAGGTGCTTAAGCTTCGACAACATGTTCGTCCGCTTGTCGAATTTCGAATTGGGAATGGAGCTGCTACGCGACTTTGGACGGATCCATGGCTGCTCACGGTCCCATTGGTGGAACGATTTCCACGAGGACCCATGGTCATGGGCATTCCCCGTGACTCGAGGCTGAGTGTGGTGATTGACAATATGGGCTGGCATTGGCCAGGACAAACAACGGTGGAATACATGGAAATCGCTGCCCTACTTCCCCAAGCGCGACCGGGAGAGGAGGATACGATACGATGGATTGCTTCGGTGAATGGAATGTTCTCTACTCATTCGGCAAGGGATTCCCTGCGGCTGAAGCTCCCTCGGGTAACATGGCACACGTTATTTGGGGGTCCGCTCGCTATACCTCGGCACGATTTCATCCTCTGGCTGGCGATCAGACACAGACTGGCGACGAGAGACAAACCATGGGTTGTGGCGGCAGCAGGAACCTCCTCGTGCCTTTTGTGCGATGCTCAAGTTGCCGAGACGACACGTCACATGTTTTTTGAGTGCCCCTTCTCTAGACGATGTTTACGGCTAGTGCGGGATAAGCTTCGCTTTGGATGGCCTTTGATGGATTGGTTCGAGGGAATTCATTGGGCTGCGCAGAGGTGGCGGGGACAGCATCTTGCATGGATGGGCCCTCGCCATGTCTTATCTTCACTTGTTTATCATATATGGGCTGAGCGCAACAGCAGATGGCGGGAGGGACGAAGACGGACACCAGATCAGATTGTTGCTGATATTGAGACTCTCTTATGCTTACGGTTATCTACCCTTTCGAAGAAATATCAGCTCCAGGTCTGCGCACTACGACGCGTTTGGCGCATTGCTTGGCACCGCATGTAGACGCTGTTTTATCTGATCTTTGATTTGTTTTGCGTTTTGCGCTTGGTTTTTCGCCGGTACTGTGTTACTGGATGGCGCAGTCCTTCTGCTGAACACCTTGTTCCCCGTTTTATTTTTATTTTAGTGACCGTTCTCCAAAAAAAAAAAAAAAAAAAAAAAAAGGAGTTTAAGCCTACTGGTGAATCGGTACATCGGAAAACCCATCTGATGCATATCCCAAGCCCTCTGCACCTGCTTAAGGAAGGACGCATCCCGAGACAGGAAATTATCAAACCTAAAAGACGTCATGCGTATACTCCCAGGAGCTGCCCCAAGAAGTAACGGGCTGTGGTCCGAAGTCCCCGGTAGACCAACGCGGTACATAGTGTCCGGATAGAAGGAGAACCACACCGGGTTGCCAAGGACCCTATCCAACTTCCGCCAGATTCCCGACTCAGCCCTCTGCTGATTGTACCAAGTGAAAAACTGTCCCGTAGAAGGGAGTGTAGTCAAGTCAGCCCGGGTAGTACAATCACGCAAATCAGCCATATCCCGGTTATTCGTACTTCCGCCCCGACCTTCGGCAGCCTCAAGAATCGTATTGAAATCCCCCATGATTAGCCAAGGATCCTCAGCACGCGCTACCGAGGAAACAACAATATCCTCCCACAGCTCAACCCTTTCCTCCCGCCTATTCCTACCATAAATGAAGGAAATAAAAGTAGTAGAATTCGTGTCAAGAGAGAGCACCTTACAATGTATAGATTGGGATGTCATAGCCAGAACAGAAATGCGAAGCACCGAAGTATCCCATCCAGCCCATATACGCGACCCCGGACCCATGTCGTAGTCAAAAAACCAACTCCACAACGGTCTAATCCTACCAGAAATCGCAGCCGCATTCATAGTAGAAACCCTCGTCTCCAAAAAGCCAACTAATTTCAGGCCATAGCACGTAATCAACTCCCCTGCCGCCCGTCCATGGTCTCTTTTATTGAGACCACGTACATTCCAAATGCCAACTTGTATCATGGATTCACTTCATTCCGGGCTGCTGTATAAGGACCCGTAGAAGTGGAAAGAGAACCATCACCATACTCCGATAAATTAAGAAGCGCACTAAACCGATTTTGATCATCCATTGAGGTATGAGCCGGCCTGTCCTTGTGGGTAGGGTCAGTTCGTTGTTGTTTATCCAGACTCGGCTTCACCTGGTTAATCAACACCTTCTTCGCCTTACCATTCGCTCCCACCTGTCGCCATTCGAAATTAGGCATCGGTTTGGCACTCTTATGCGTGGTCTTATCAGAAGATTTAGGCGCAATCAGCCCTCGCTGAGCACCAACGCCTTGCAGATTCGGAGCGGATCGTTTAATACGTGAACAAGAGGCGGAATGTGTCCATGACGCACATTCCGTACATTTAGTAGGGCGCCACTCATACTCAACTCTAACATCAACATTCCCCGCCGAGCCTCCATTGGACGTTGGAAGCCTTATACTGAAGATATCGATGAAAGGTTCGCTAAGATTCTTCATCACACAGATCCGCGCGTAGTCGATCCTCTCCATATCCGTAGTGACCCGATCAGTGAATAAAGGCCGCCCCACTGCACTCGCCACTACTCCAAGTCCAGCCGTAGTCCAAAACTCACCCGGTACATTCCGCAACCTAACCCAAAGCGGAATTTCACCATGGTCCTTCTTGTCGAAAGACATGCCCGGTCTCCATAACTCTAGAAATAGCGGCTGCCCATTCATGAGCCACGGACCGCCATCTAGAACCGCATTCATATCATCCGCCGACGTAAACCGAAACTTGAAGAATCCAGTTTGTGTCGCTCGCACCTCAACCAGTCCAGTCCATTCCTTGCGAAAGAACCGTTCGACGAACGGAAAATGTGGTTTCTTGCCCAAAAAGTGCCCAACCAGCGTAAACTCCCAGTTCGAAAAACCTTGTTTAGCAATATCCCAAGAAGGGCAGACCTCGGGTTTCCCATCTACCAAAGCCGGGGCTGTGTATGATAACATAACCCTTTCACGCCGATTGCTATTCTTACCAAAACCAGCTCCATTGAGAACCGAAACAAACGAAGGTTTCTGCGTCCCAATCGGCACTTCCCGTGGTTCGGTTGCCCTCACTTCCGAGATGGTATCTTCTATCGAACCAACCTCAACATCTAAAGGTGAGATCTCAGCCGATCGGATTTTAGGAGACGAAACCCTAGAATTATAAAGCGGCCCACTATACGGAATAAGGGCCCCTTTGGCCGTCGGCATACCAGCAGTCGGAGATGAGGGTGCCGACGACGATCTGCTCCTTCCGGCATAGGACCCATATCGATCAGGCCCTGTCGAAGAAACCCCAGGACCGTTTCCAAATTTTGGCCCGTTAGGAAAAACCCTAGGGCCAAAAGCGCCGAAATTCAGCGTCTCCACCGTTGTCGCCGGATCAGCTGTAGAATCGCCATTGCTGCCGCTCCTGAACCACCATCAATCGCATCAATATCAGAACTGTCATCAACGAGACTGTTTTTGGCCGGTGGCGGCGTTTCAGGTCTACGTGGTAAAAGTTGATCAATACGTGGATCACGCAAAGGCTCAATGATCGTGAATTGCCGCCGATCCCGGTTTCTTTCGCGTCGAAGGGGCGACCCCGGACGACGAAGAGACGCCTGAAACGATGATCCCACAGTTGCTGATCTGCCTTGTGTCAAGCCCTTATCCGCCACCTTCAATAAAGCTCCTTCGCTAGCCATGATCGTCCCTCGATCCTTCCGAATAGATCCATCAGACCCAGCCATAGATGACGACGATCTCGAAACTCCCCTAACACGATTCATAAGAGTTTCAAACGCCGTGATGTCGAATTGTTCACCAAATTCCGGAAATTTATCCTTAATCGCAATAAGATCCGGCACGACACGTTCAAAAATCTGATCCAACGTCGACGAAGGATTAAGATTGATCTTGTCAACCTTCGGTGATCCACTCATCAAAGAAGATGAAGCCATAGAAATCAAAGGAAATTATTATTTTTTTTTTATATAAATAAAACGCAGAATCGTAAAACGAAGGAATCAAAATCCTTCCATCGCCGTTTGATCCCGGCGATGGAGGAAAACACGGGAAACGCCGATGATCACCAAGAACAGCGTGATCGGCGGCAATAAAGGTGAGAAATTCGGCTGGGAAGATGATGATGCGGCTAGGGTTTCGTTTAGAGAGAGAAAATCATTTAGAGAGAGAAAATCGTTTAGAGGGAATTATTCAATAATAAACCTATTTCTAGTTGGGAAATTCCAGTGGTTGCTAGTAAAATTGCAGAATTGAACGCAACCTTGGAATCGGAAAGAATAGATTTCCGAGCTGAAAAGGAAAAACTTTTAGAGGAGATTTCAAATCTAAAAAATTCCCCGTCTTTACCTGTTTCCAATGATCTTTCAAAAGATACATCTTCCTCGAAACAGGTGAAGGAAACAAAGAAAAGCATCCTTGTTCCTAAAACTGAGGAAGCTTTTACTAGTAATTCTAAGTCAATTTTGGCTGACGCAGAAATGATAAGTAAAAGCCTTAAGCTTAATACTTCCAAGGAACAAAAGATTAGGAAGGAGAAGGGAAAATCGACTTGTGCGGAGTACATCTCCCACTTTTTGTACATTACCTTTCGTTATATATATACACGGGACCTCACACGCAAAAAAAAAAGGGAAAATCGACATTATTTTCAAAAATTAAGGTGGAAAATGTTCAAGATTTTCCCTCTCATATTCATCTTTCAAGGAAAGCGTGCAAAGAAGAAGTTCCAAGCTTAAGCAAGCGAACTTCCACGCTTATTCCCCATCATTATGATGTGAATCGTGTGAATTCTCTAAGTAGGAAGAACATCTCATGTACTAACGATGCTTATAATTCTTTATGTTCTTATCCCTACCTGAAATATCCAGTCGATGTTAAGTCTGAGAAACATCTCATGCGACTGGCTTCGGAGAAAATATTTAAATCTTCTCTGAGACACACATTCACCTGCGCTGAAACATCCTTTCCGTGTCAAATTGCTTCTAAATGGGTTCCTAAGTCAACAATTAAGATAGGTAATCCCAAACATAGTCGGGTACCTAAACACACGTTAATGAATGATTTAGGACTAAAATCTGATTTGACACCGAATGTGCTTAACTTGTTTTCTGCTAATCAGGGAGGACCCATCCAAAAATGGGTACCAAAGTCCCGATAAAGTTTTGCAGGAGCCCAATCACGTGTGGTAATTTGATGATGGTTGCTCCACACGCGTGATTGGTATGAGACGAGAGCAACCACAAGACCCCGGTCATGAGTAGTAATTAGAAGATGGTTGCTCCGTTTCCCAAAAAAAAAAAAAGATGGTTGCTCCATACTCATGATCGGTACGAGACGAGGGCAACCGCAACTTCCAGCATGCACGGTACTCGGGTTGCTCCACATGCATGACTGGTAAGAGACGCGAGCAACCGCATCCCTCATGTATGGCAATTTGACGTAGTGGCTCCACATACATGATAAAGGGAAACGATGTGAGCAACTATAACTATATGTGGTACATTCTATCTTTTGAACTAAATTGCATAATACCACATTCATACATATTTTTACGATAGGTAAATTCTATATATGCATTCCATAGTAAATTTTGGCATGCATATCGAACTGAAAAGACAATATACCTACTTTAAAAACAATAGGGTACATTATAGCTATGCATGCTTGAAAAGGGCTTTTACTTTCAAATTTTTGCATGCATGCATACATGAGTCTAAATGCGAAATACCCTATCTTATAGGTACATTTTCATTATGCATACAATTTTAAAATTTTCGAGCTTAAACTTTCAAGTATGCATATAAGCTGAATCGCAAAAAATACCTATTTTCTTTAGGAGCGTCAAAGGTAAGAAACGTACGTTTTAATATGCTTAGTTTAAAGAAAATTACTTCTTTAAGTATGCATCTGATCTGAAAAGAAAAATACGTTTTTTTTCATCACGCTCATTGTTTTTGGGAGAAAATCTACACTTTAAGCGTGCATGCATTAAGGGGGAGTATCACTCCATATTTTCGAGGGGAGTACATTTTAAAGGGGAGAAAAATATTAGGTGGTGCACGATTTGAGGGGGAGGAACAAAAAAATAATATATTTATATATAGATATATAGCTATATAATATAATATAATATAATATATAGTATATTATTCTATTATTAATACAATAAATATATATATGTATGTATCTACAAAAAAAAAAAGAAAGAAAAAAGGAAAAATTGACGCTCAAGAGTTCAAGAATCCTCAAAAGGCAAAGATAACTTCATTGCGCTCATACTACGATGCACTCTACCGACCTACTCCAACTTGCTGATCAAGCAGCACTCATCAAAATTGACGGATGCAGGAATTCTAGTTCCTATGGTTCAGTCAGACCAAACTGAACCTAACCTCGGAACGCAACCGAGTATTAGTGATGATTCTTGCGCATAAAAGCCACCCCTATTTGGCAGTTCTTGACAAGACCATAGAGCCGATGATACACAAATCCCTTACCTCAGACAACATTCGGACCATCCCACATAGGTGCAGGTGCTGATTTTGATCAGCTCCCGGGTAGAAGTCGCCTCATTTGGTCCAATGGCGCATGCACAACGGAGCCTTACCCACTCGTCTGCCTCACAAAAGACAGGTGTTTCAGAAATCACGGGGAACCACGTCTACTATCACCGCTTCACTCGGAAGTGGGAGATATTGAATTATGTGGTATTCAGCCCCACCACCACACTTCCTTGAGCACTCGAGTCTAGTGTGTCCTCACTTCCCATATATTTTTATATTTTCTAGGACACATACACTTTTCAAACACCTGATCTTTGTGATCAAGCTAGAACTTCCATAGACGCATCTCCTGTAGATGTGATTCCACGATTGGAAGGAAGTCCTGCCGTTGCAACATTAATACAACAACGGAATCAGGCCATCGTCTCGAGCTAGTCTCTAGAAGGATGTAAACGGGGCGCCTATGTGGCCCCGGTTCTTCAAGTCCTGTCCTCACAGGCCACGTCTCGGAGTTTGTCTCTGAAGTCGTGTCGACGGATTGCCTTAGTGGCTCCGTCTGGTTATTACCATCACCGACCTGTCGTTTGTGTCCTTCTAATCTTCCTATACAAACATGCCGATCTCGTTAACTCGAATCGCCATGAGGGGGAGAAGGGGACACGCAAAAATAAACAGGTCGGACCACCCACTAATTTCCGCCGAGCGTACCACTCTGAAGTCGGGCTCTCCTGCACTTGAATGGAACATTCCAAAGGAGCCTCGACACATTTTACAACACCCCACGCGTACCTTCTTCCGGAGCCAGACAAGCTTCCTCGAGGCCGAATCAGACAACTTCCTTCGAAGAAGACGAATCCGGCGCCGAGAAGAAGAAGATTAAAAGAGACTTGACAGCTTCAAACTACGGAGAAAGACCAGGACAAGATGCGAACAAAGTCCAAGGTCCGCGACATCATCAAATTCGAATATCAGGTCGTGGATCACTATCTACATCTTTTTTTTTTGGTAAATGGTCCCGAGTTATATATAAATATAAATGAGAGTATACAGAATAAGTAGGGGCATACCCCCACAAGCACTCGGCCTATGAGCCGACATACAAAAAAAACCAAGCTATAACCTACCAAGCTATGCGCCAAGCCCGCCTAATGGCCGCCTGCTGTAATGCATATTGTGGTGCAAGACCCCGCAGTCGCAAGGCAATCAATGCGAGCACACTTCCCACAAGTCTCTCTGGCGTATCGACAATCCCTTCCCGCCACCTTCTATTTCTCGCCTGCCAAATATGGTACACCAGTGAGGCAAGTACATGCCTCGCAGCCGCATGCATAAGATGGCTCCCTCTCCATCGAGCCGCTGCCCATCGAATGCCCACTTCCCATTCTCTATAACACCAGGGCCACCGTATACGCCGTCTAAAGAGCCGAAGGCATCGGCGCGAGTATGAGCAGTCAAAGAAAAGATGCTGCCGCGTCTCATAATGGAGCTCATCACATAGCATACACGCTGGCGTACCCGCTATGTTGGCCACCCATGGCTTATCCCTCGTCGACAGTCGATCATGCAGTCCCAACCATAATATGAACTCATGCATCGGGATCCGCATCGGGCCCCCAAAAAGGGCCGCCCATGGTACCTGTGGCCTACGAAGCCTCGTCACTTCCCTCGCTAATGCAGTCGTCATGATCCCATCAGCTGCACTTGTCCATCGAATGGCATCCCCCCCCTCCTGAGCGATTACTGGCAACATACCACGTATCTCAAGGTACTCCACCGATCCCTGTCCAGGCCAAGCCCAAGATTTGTCATGGATGACCGCACTCACTCTACTATCTACATCCGGTCTACAGAATAAGCATCAAGACAAGAGAGTCCTAGCCGAAAGAACATTCAAAGCCTCCGCAAGAAGAGGAGATAGCCCTTGTAGGGGGAGATTGTTAGGACTCAAGATATTAACGGGAAGTCTTCGTGACCCCGGTTTCTTATATGATGGATTGCCTTTGTGGCTTCGTCGGGTTATCACCAAACCTGAGCCCCTAGTGTGCCTACCAACGCCATCCTTTTGTCCCGACGACGTAATCTTCTTGCCAAAGACGATGCTTCATCTTGACACTAAAGCAAAATGGGAGCAATACCACGACGAAAGTGCAAGATAGATCAGAAACGCTAAATCCTCAAGCGTCGTCGAAGAATCAAGCGAACACCATGGACTACAAAGATCGAAGTTGCTGCCTCGTGTGCGCCTCTCCAAATTTCAAAGAGAACTTCCCAATCCCAACATAAGGTTGACCAAAAGTAGGGGGAGTTTTTTTTGTGGAAAGTTTCACTTATATTTATAATAATAATAAAAATGGTACAGAACAGCGAACATGATAGTACTCATGTCGCAACCACCAGCAACAAGCTACTGGTACAATCAACTAGACCCAAGAAAATAAAACGAACTAGGTGCATCAGAACTATTTAATAACCACCATATGGTTTGTATCTCTAATAGGACCCTGAAGAGAACTAGCCTCCGCATCAACAAGGAGGTCAAGAACAGCAAAGGAGTTACTACTAGATCCATGGGGATCTGGTACCACGGGTTGTGCCATGGAGCTGCGCGGTTTTGAGGGCATCCCCCCTCCATTAGGGTTCTGAAGTGAGCATCCTATCTGGGTAGCAGCCTTCTTACCTAGTTGTATGCTCTCGATCGCGGCCTTCGCAGTATCAGAGGAGGTTTTGATCACGGCCTTGCTGGTATCAGCAAGACGCCTATATTCCTGCTGCGGTCGTGATGGGCCACTCTTTCTAGAAACAGGTTTCGTCAACTTGTTTTCATTGGATGGACAGGCCGCAGTTGAATGACCCAAAGTCGCACATGTGGCGCAGCCCAAAGTCGCACATGTGGCGCAGCGCGATGGCTTCCACTCATATTCAACTTTAATCTTGATCACATCATTCACCTTCGGTAGTCGCAGATTGAAAGAATCAAGATAAGGTTCCCCTAGCTTCTTCATCACACACACACGTGCATAGTCAATACGCTCCATGGTAGTAGTGAACGCATCTGGACACAAAGGCCTCCCCACAGCACTCGCAACTATACCTAATCCCTCCGGCGTCCAGAGTTCCGATGGAAGGTGTCGTAAGCGAACCCAAGTCGGAACTTCAGTATGTGTTTTCTTTTCAAGTGTCATACCTTGCCTGCATTCTTCCAGAAATAGAGGTTGGCCGTTCAACATCCAAGGGCCACCCTCAACAGCCTTCATCATCGTTCCATCAGAATCAAACCTGAACTTGAAGAAACCATTGGAAGTAGCTCTCACTTCAACTAAACCAGGCCATATGAAACGAAAGTGACGTTCAACGTGCAGAAAATATGGTCTTCGGCCAAGAATATAGCCAACAAGAGTGTTAGCCCAATGTGCACAACCTTTATCCGCTATCTCAGAAGGAGGTTGAACCTCAACCACTCCATCCACAAGAGTCGGAGCTGTATAGCCAAGTGTAACTCGTTCAACTCTGGGCTGACGCGCGTTATGGTCGTACGTTCGACCCGTTAAAGCAGAAGCAAAGGATTTAGCTTGCATGCCTTGCCGAGCGACTCCGTCATCCACTACCGTCATTGGTCCGTTTTCTTTCTCGTCAACCATACGCTGTGAGTCGCCAGCCACTCCCAGCGACTGTGTTGGCCCGTTGACTCTACCCATCAGCGCAAGAAACCTTGATGCATCAAATTTTTCAGCAAAGGATGGGTATTCCTTACCCAAATCCTCGAGATCACGCGGCTGCATCGCAGCTAGCACATGCAAAGATGAAGAGGAGACATCATCGAGCCCACCATAGACGATGATGTAGCCATACTCCCGAACGTACAAGATGTACACCAAATGAGACCCTCCAAACGCCGTCTGATCCCGGCGATGGAGGCCTAAGGAGGCGTCGCTGGCGTCTACAAGGCTGTTGTGAGTGGCGACGCGTGGCTGTTGGATCGAAAGGTGGCCGAAATATAGTATTAGAGTTTGTATTCCTAGAGAGAATTTCGCTAGAGAGAGAGAGAGCTTTTTTACTAGTTTGATTAAAAAGTAGTGGGAGTTGCGCTATTATCGAAAGGAGAGATCCAACAAAAAAAGAAGAAATCCGACAAGCGACTTCAAATCCCTTCCGGCATTTACAAGTCGAGCTTACAAAGAAGATTAAGAAGACCCGGTGCCGAGAAGCGAAGATCAAGACACGGTGAGCTTGAAGATCTCCAAAAGAAGAGGTCAAAAGACAAGACAAGGAGGAAATTCCTTTAGGACTCAGGCAAATGCACTAAGCCCCACAAAGATAATCCAGGCCAAATTGAAGATTGAACACAAAGGGGGAGATTGTTAGGAATATTTTATTGTGTTCAATTAATTAGAATTATCTTTGTAGTTTATTTATAAAGATTCTCTTTATAAGAGGCTTAGTGTAGTTGGGCTTTGTTAGGGGCATAAGTATTATATACCAACTTGTGGTATAAATACTACAACCCTAACACATAATAAAATGTGTATTGTATGAAATTCTAAACTAGAGAGAGAGAGAGCCTCCCAACCTTTCTCAAGAACACACACACACACACACCAAAAAAAAAAAAAAAAAAAAAAAAAAAAAAAAAACACACACACCCCACGTGAGTTGATTCTTCCAATATTTAAACGTGGTTAAATCGTCCCATAGTTAGATTGTTAGGATAGAAAGGCGGCCAACATAAGGTATTGTGGCAGAACCAATCGATTGAAGAAGCCACATGGGAGAGAGAGGATGATATGAGGAATCGTTACCCCGAGTTATTTCAATCGGCGTAATTTCGGGGACGAAATTCTTTTAAGGGGGGGGAAGATGTAATACCCGTAAAATTTAATACGGGTTTTATAATGTAATTAGCATTGTAAAAATTTGAGATTTTGAATCCGAAAGTTCGGGTGAAAAGTATAAACGACTAAATAAAAGAAACACCCGAAAATGATACACTTGAACAAAAGGGGCCGAAATTCGGGAGATGACAAAATTCAGGTGAAGCCCGAAATTTTCGGGTGAAGCCTAAATATTTTCGGGTAGGGCATTTCTTAGCCCAAGAGGAAAAACTCGTCATCTCCTTGTCACCTATTTATCATCCCTTACTTCAAAGTATACCTACACCTCATTAAGTAAAAACAACAAAGAAAAGAAAAGAAAACATTCGAAACAAAGAATTTGGCTAGCAAAGATCGAGAGCTCGGGAAAAATCTTAAATCTTCAAGCTTCGGACGTGAGGTAGGTGAAGATTTCACTTACAATAGTAAACGAATTCGGGATTTTTGCGTTTTATCTGATATATATATATAATATATATATATATATATATATATGCGCTTGATGTGAATTATGTGAAATTTTTGTGTATGATATAATATTTTTTTTTTTTTGGGAAATGTGTATGTATATGTGTATGTATGTATGATATAATATGGATTCGTAACTACTCCCACTAAGGGAGCTCAACATTGGTTCACTTTGCTACCTCTTGGAGAGATTCGTAACTTCAGATGAGAAACGAAGAAGGATTAAAAAAAGGACATATCTCTGTGGATTTGGTTTTCTCTCTCTAGGCGAATTTGAATTTTCTCAAGTTCTTTACGTCCGATCATCGTCGTCTCCGGCCGAATCCGTAAGGAGGAGGCCGGCCGGTGGTTGGGTGATAGGGCAGACACGATTTACGGTTTGACGTTGGGGTTGGTTTCGGGTGGTGTTGGCTACGTGATCCATAACGGATTGACATGGCGTCAACATCCGATGGTTCTGGCCCCGCATCTGGGGGCCTGATCGACGGTGGCCGACGTGCTGGGGTGCCGACTGGGTCTGGTGTGACTGGTCACGGGGCGAGGATCGGTGATTGTGCGACTAACGGAGGTGGCTGCAAGCTAGGGTTTGGTGCTTTTGCCACGGGCGCATCTGGGATGGCGGCGCTCGGTGGTCGTCGAGGGTCTGAGCCGATTGGCGATGCTGCCGATCCTTGTACGAAGGCGGGGATGACCAGAGCTGAGTCGACGTTAGGTACCACCCTATTAGGGTTTCAGGAGCGCAAAACGTGTTCAGCGACGGGATCCGTCGCGGTGATTCAGGGCGGCGGAACGATGGGATCTGGAGATGCTACAGCGACGGGATTCACGGTGGTAATGAAGGGGGATGCTGAGACAGCGCCATGCCGTGGTGATACGGGGTTGCCAAATCGTGACAGCCCAACGACGAACCATGGTGCAACCGGTAAGGTGGGTGCGGACTTGAGGGATCGGACTCTGACAGCGGCTGGACCTATTCTGCCGGACCTGGACGCGCTGAGGGTAGCGTACCCGGCGTTTGCAGCGTCGTTTGACATTGATAAATTCCGGGACCTAATGGGCCGGCTGGATGAGACGAGGGCGGGCCCGAGGCCACAGCTTCAGGAACCGGTGGCTCGGCAGCCGGTGGTGCAGCAGGAGACGGTGATGCAAACGGTGCAGCCACAGGTCCGGGTTGGGCAGGGAGGCAGCTACACGTTTAAAGGAACCCTGCGAAACGCCTCGCCTTTCCTAAATCGTCAGACGAGATGGGGTCGCGAAGATACGCCGCCACCTCAGTTGAAGCCACGACGTGCCTTACTTCTGGGCGGTGATGTACCCAAAGATGATATTGAAGACGGGGCTGGTAATAGCCAGGAGGCTGAGGATAACGAAGTACGGGTCGATGTGGAAAGAGCCCGGGATAGTGAGGAGGAAGGTTCGGGACAGCCAAAACACGGACCTGTTCACCGATTTGCACTAACATATACTCCGCCGCTTGTGATGGGTGAGGTTCCCGTGGTGGCACCCTCATGGGAAGTCGCGAAGAAGGGGTTTACCCGATGGGAGAATACGTTAGTGGGGTATTTCTTAGGAAAGAAACCCTATTTTGTTTCTGTCGAACGTTTCTTACGGACTACGTGGAAGGGACTAATTGAAGTGAAGGCTACCATTAACGGTTTCTTCAAATTCCGGTTCGACACGGAAAATGCGATGAACGAGGTATTGGAAGGGGGGCCTTGGCTCATGCGTGGTCAACCACTACTTTTGGAGCCATGGCGTCCGGGCATGTCGTTTGAACGGAAGGAGTTAAAAGAGGTCCCGTTATGGGTCAAGCTGTGGAATGTACCTGGAGAGTTTTGGACGCGTGATGGCTTGGGGGTGGTAGCCAGTGGGATAGGTCGGCCACTGTTTGCAGATCGGGTCACTGCAAAACGAGCTCGTATCGACTACCCCGGAGTTTGTATCATGAAGGCCTTGGACACCTCTTTTGTGGACCGCCTGCTTATACGCCTTCCACAAGATGGGGGTGGGACGTTGGGCGAGGTGCCAGTCCGTGTGGAGTATGAATGGAAGCCTACCAAATGCATGGACTGTTCCACCTGGGCGCATGGTGATGGACATTGCCCAAAGAAGCAAGGTCTGACACGGCCAGGGTCACGACGTACTGCACGGCGAGGCACTGGGGAAGACGATCGGGCTGGAAGACGAGGGACAGAGGCTAGGGCTGGTTCGACCATGGGGAAGGGGGAGGAGGCTCGTGTTGCCCTGATCAATCGGCAAGTGATTGATGCGAGGCGTGGGAAGGTACACACCATGCCGCGGCCTTTAATACGACAGGATCAGCAGCAACGAGGGGTTGAGTGGCGCCAAGTTGGTGCTAAAGGAAAGGTGGTGAGGACTTGTGGGACGGTAGACCAGCCACCCATTGTACTAGCCACGCAGCCATCTCGAGGGGAATCTAGCACGGCTCGCGATGCGACACAGGGGCCGCGAGAGGGCGGGGGTGGGAGCGGGGACCATAACTCGTTTGCGGTATTGGATGGACTGGAAGGTAACGATATGGCAATGACTCTATATACGGGCCATGAAGCACATGCAGCCCGACCCTGGGTTGCTCCATGATACAGCTCGCCTCCTGGAATGTGCGTGGTCTTAATAAGCAAGACCACAGGGTAGCGGTGGGGGAGTTGATTGCACGAGAAGGATTGAGCATGATAGGACTTTTGGAGACACGAGTATCGGTTGCCAATGCGGGGAGAATTTCGAGTGGCGTTCGTTCGCGTTGGTCTTGGTTCTTTGATTATGATGACGGGCCAGCTACTCGCATCTGGGTGGGATGGGATCCATCTCTGGTGAGTGTTGAAGTGCTCCAGTTCTCGACGCAAGCCATTCACTGTCGAGTTCAGGACATTGCCACGAAAGAGGGGTTATACATTTCTTTCATCTATGGTCAGTCACGGCGGGAGGAAAGACAGTCCTTATGGGAGGAGCTGACGAGTTTCAGCGCCTCACGTACGGAGGATGCATGGCTAGTCCTCGGTGATTTTAATGCGATTCTACATGATGCTGAGGGCCGGGGCGGAATGCCATCTACGCAGGACATGACAGAGTTCCAGGCATGCTTGGTCAGTGCCGATCTGGCTACAATCCCGACGACGGGCCAGATCTTCACATGGTATAATCAGCAGCGATCGACTGCGGGCATTTGGAGGCGATTAGACCGGATGCTTGGAAACCCGCAATGGTTTGCACGATGGCCAGACGTACTTTGTCGGTGTGGCCTGCCTGCGACGTCTGACCATTCGCCCGTCATACTAGGGACGGCGGTGCAGCGACCAAGGAAGTTGATGTTTCGCTTTGACAATTTCCTTACAAAGACGGGATCGTTTATGGAGGTGGTGGGCCATGCATGGCAAGCGCCCATAATAGGCCATCCGATGTATGTTCTGACTCGACGACTGAAGTTACTCAAGCCGGTTTTCCTACAGATGAAGAAGGCTAAAGGCGACTTACGGGCGAATGTTCGGGAGGCGCGTCACTTTCTTGATCTCGCGCAGGACTTCTTGGCGAGATTTCCGGAGGAGGCAGGTTTTTTCGAACTGGAACGCATCTGTCGTGCGATATATACTCAAGCCGTGGAGGTAGAGTACATGGCACTATCGCAACGGGCTAAGATTGCGTGGCTCAAGGATGGTGATCAATGTTCGTCGTACTTCTTTAGAAGGGTGGCCATGCGTAGGGCCACTAATCGGATTCTTTCACTGGAGAATGCGAGCGGTGACGTATTGGATGATGCTGAACAGGTGGAGGCGGAGCTGCTGGGATTTTATCAGGACCTTCTGGGTAATACTGCCCACGTAACACCGATCACTATGGATGCTGTCCAGCCGACCATCACAAGGAAGCTCTCCCCAGCAGATGCGCAGAGGATGATTAGGCCTGTGGGGCCAAGGGAGGTGCGAGTAGCGCTGTTCTCTATGGGAGATGAGAAAGCGCCGGGCCCAGATGGGTACACGGCCGCTTTCTTTAAGGAGGCTTGGTCCGTTGTGGGTAGTGATGTTGTGACGGCTGTTCAAGATTTCTTTGAGACAGGCAGGCTGCTTAAGGGACTCAACAGTACGTTGATTACGTTGATCCCCAAATGCGACTCACCTCGGCGGGCGACAGACTTTAGGCCCATATCATGTTGCAATGTGTTGTACAAGCTTATCTCGAAAATCCTGGCCAATAGGATGAAGGATTGCTTACCAGGGCTAGTCCATGGCACCCAGACGGCCTTCATTCCTGGACGACGCATTAGTGATAATATTCTCTTGGCGCAGGAGCTTTGCCTAGGGTACAATGCCATGGGAAAACCACCGAGGGCGATGTTTAAGGTGGATCTGGCCAAGGCTTATGACAAGGTTGAGTGGAGCTGCGTCCTTGCTGTCCTCGAGGCCATGGGCTTTCACGACACGTATATAGGTTGGATACGTGCATGTCTTACCTCCACAACATTCTCGCTCAACCTTAATGGGCAGGCAGTGGGTTTTTTTCCGGGTAAGCGAGGGTTACGTCAGGGCGACCCCATATCTCCTTATCTCTTTACTCTGGTCATGGAAATGCTACACGGATTGCTAGTGTTGGGTATTTCTGAGGAGCCGCGGTTCCACTATCATTGGCGTTGCGAGGCCTTGGGCCTAGCGTCGCTTGCTTTTGCCGACGACTTATTGTTGTTTAGCCATGCGGACCCAATTTCTATCGGGGTCCTGACGGAGGCATTGGAGAGGTTTGCGACTTTATCTGGGCTCTATCCTAATCCGACGAAGAGCGAGATGTTTCTCTCGCGGCGGGCAGAAGGCATGACAGCCCAGATTCTTGGCTTGATGGGCTATAGAGTGGGACGGCTACCGGTTCGGTATTTGGGGGTCCCCCTCACTACATCACGGTTGTCCATTGATGACTGCGGCCCTCTGCTTAGGCGAGTTGATCAGAGATTGGGGTCATGGCTTAATCGCTCGCTCTCTTATGCAGGTAGAGTGCAGTTGGTGAAGTCGGTACTTCAGGCCATACATGCATACTGGTCAGGGGTATTTCTACTCCCTAAGGGGGTTATCCGTGTGCTGGAGGCGACATTCAGGAAGTTTCTATGGGGAGGCTCGGCGAAGGTTACATGGGAGGTGCTATGTCTACCCATATCAGAGGGAGGACTTGGTCTACGATCTATTGCAGTGGACAATCGGGTCCTCCTTATGAGGCAGCTATGGAGTGTACTTGTGCGCACGCGAGATTCGATTTGGGTTGATTGGCTTTACAGGACGAGGTTACACTCTCGCTCGGTGTGGGACCTTCAGATCTCGGCCACTACCTCATGGACGTGGAGAAAGATACTGCAGCTGAGGCCATTGCTTCGGCCTTTTCTTACATTTAGAGTCGGGGATGGGGATGCGTTTTGGCTATGGAAAGATCCGTGGCTGATGACGACACCCCTTCTTGAGCGATTTCCACGTGGCCCCATTGCGATGGGATTACATGTTGATACTAGAGTGAGTGCGGTCATCCATGACACATCTGTAGGAAAACCAGCTTGAGTAACTTCAGTCGTCGAGTCAGAACATACATCGGATGGCCTATTATGGGCGCTTGCCATGCATGGCCCACCACCTCCATAAACGATCCCGTCTTTGTAAGGAAATTGTCAAAGCGAAACATCAACTTCCTTGGTCGCTGCACCGCCGTCCCTAGTATGACGGGCGAATGGTCAGACGTCGCAGGCAGGCCACACCGACAAAGTACGTCTGGCCATCGTGCAAACCATTGCGGGTTTCCAAGCATCCGGTCTAATCGCCTCCAAATGCCCGCAGTCGATCGCTGCTGATTATACCATGTGAAGATCTGGCCCGTCGTCGGGATTGTAGCCAGATCGGCACTGACCAAGCATGCCTGGAACTCAGTCATGTCCTGCGTAGATGGCATTCCGCCCCGGCCCTCAGCATCATGTAGAATCGCATTAAAATCACCGAGGACTAGCCATGCATCCTCCGTACATGAGGCGCTGAAACTGGTCAGCTCCTCCCATAAGGACTGTCTTTCCTCCCGCCGTGACTGACCATAGATGAAAGAAATGTATAACCCCTCTTTCGTGGCCATGTCCTGAACTCGACAGTGAATGGCTTGCGTCGAGAACTGGAGCACTTCAACACTCACCAGAGATGGATCCCATCCCACCCAGATGCGAGTAGCTGGCCCGTCATCATAATCAAAGAACCAAGACCAACGCGAACGAACGCCACTCGAAATTCTCCCCGCATTGGCAACCGATACTCGTGTCTCCAAAAGTCCTATCATGCTCAATCCTTCTCGTGCAATCAACTCCCCCACCGCTACCCTGTGGTCTTGCTTATTAAGACCACGCACATTCCAGGAGGCGAGCTGTATCATGGAGCAACCCAGGGTCGGGCTGCGTGTGCTTCAGGGCCCGTATATAGAGTCATTGCCATGTCGTTACCTTCCAGTCCATCCAATACCGCAAACGAGTTATGGTCCCCGCTCCCACCCTCGCCCTCTCGCTGCCCCTGTGTCGCATCGCGAGCCGTGCTAGATTCCCCTCGAGATGGCTGCGTGGCTAGTACAATGGGTGGCTGGTCTACCGTCCCACAAGTCCTCACCACCTTTCCTTTAGCACCAACTTGGCGCGACTCAACCCCTCGTTGCTGCTGATCCTGTCGTATTAAAGGCCGCGGCATGGTGTGTACCCCGTTCCCACGCCTCGCATCAATCACTTGCCGATTGATCAGGGCAACACGAGCCTCCTCCCCCTTCCCCATGGTCGAACCAGCCCTAGCCTCTTTCCCGCGTCTTCCAGCCCGATCGTCTTCCCCAGTGCCTCGCCGTGCATTACGTCGTGACCCTGGCCGTGGCAGACCTTGCTTCTTTGGGCATTGTCCATCACCGTGCGCCCAGGTGGAACAGTCCATGCATTTGGTAGGCTTCCATTCATACTCCACAACGACGACAAGCGCCGCACAACCAACCACCAGAGAAGACACAGAGCTGCCCGTCGTCGAAAGACGACCGGGAAAGCGCAACACAGGCCCCACAGAAAGCACAACCACAGAGCACGAGCAACAAGAGGACCAGCCCAACGTGAAGAACCCCAGGCTGAAACCCAAAAAGCTGCAAAGACAACAGACGAGAAATGCAGCCACCAACAAACACAGCACCCAGACGAAGCACCAAGCCGCAAGAACCTGCAGCCAGCACCAAACGCAGCAAGGAACCCGCCAGCAGCTGAAACACAGCACCCGAACGGGCAAGATGGACGGTTCTCTACGGCCTCTGCCAGGGCTGCACTACATCCGCGACGAGAGCGCGTCATGTGGGCGTACCTATTTGGGGGTGCTCTTCACATCCCCCGACACGAGTTTATTCTTTGGCTTGGCATTCGTGATCGCCTGTCCACTAAGGATAAGGCATGGGTGGCGCAACTTGGAGGCTCATCTATGTGCATCCTCTGTGATTCCCAGGCGATTGAGACGGTGAATCACCTTTTCTTTGACTGCCCCTTCTCAAGAAGGTGCATCACTCTCCTACGTAGGAAGACTCGCTTTAGCTGGCCCTTTTCCGACTGGAAGCGGGGCATCTCTTGGGCATCCTTGCGGTGGCGTAGTGACCATTTGGCTAACATGGCATTTCGCCACCTGCTTGCGTCTACTGTTTACCATATTTGGATGGAACGGAATCGTCGCTGGAGTGAGGGCAGGATCAGCCGGCCGGAACGGGTGATAGAGGAGGTTGTGCGTTTAGCTTGCCTACGTCTTTCTACTCTTCATGCTCGTTTTTGTTTACAACTTATTGCCCTACGTAGAGTTTGGCGTGTAGCTTGGTGATTTGCTTGTACACGGTAGCCTGTTACCGTTTTACTTCCTTTTGTATCTTTTATTACGTAATATATGGAAAATTCCAAAAAAAAAAAAAAAGAACGGGCAAGAAGCAGCAGCAACCGCCTCAAACAGCCGCAGCCCCCAGCCCCAATCGCAAGGCGACAACCACCCAACCAGCACCCAATCGCAGCACCCAACAAAAACAAAACCAAGAGCTGCCAGCACAGCAACAGACCTTGCCCTAAGCCGCAAGGAAACAGCCCACAGCCCGGCAACAGACCCAGCGAGACACAAGGCCAAGAGTCACGAGAGAGCACGAAAAAACCGCAGCCACGAACCCACCCCAGCTTAGCCGCAAGACCAAGAGTCACGTGAGAACCCACCCCAGCACAGCACGACACCAGCCACACGACCAAGAGTCATGAGACACCAAGGAAGAGACCCGGGCCGAAAAACAACCGCGGACACGAATCCACCCCAGCCGAGCCCACCAAATCGGACACAACGCCGATGAACCCAAGCTACAAGAACCACAAACACAAAGGTCATGGCCCCAACACAACCCACCCCTGTGACCAACGGCACCAGACCCGCCGATGGCCAGTGGCCGCCGGAGAAGAGAGGGAGACACACAAAAAACTGCCAAACGCGCAAGAGGAGCAGGAAACCCTCCATGCGCCGGCAGAACCCAGCGGTGTTCTGCCATATAAGGCTTCGTACGGCGCCATGCCAATACTCGAATGATACTGATTATTGTAAGCGAATTCCATCAAAGCAATGTAATCATCCCATGAACCTTTGAATTCAATTACACATGCTCGAAGCATAGCCTCCAGCGTTTGTATCGTTCTTTCAGATTGTCCGTCGGTTTGGGGATGAAATGCTGTACTAAAAATGTAACTTGGTTCCTAATGCTTCTTGCAAACTTCCCCAAAATTTCGAGGTAAATCGGGGATCCCGATCTGAAACAATAGATTCTGGTACCCCACATAGTCGTACTATTTCGTTCACATATCGTTTGGCAAGATACTCTAATGTAGAGCCCCATCTGAAAGGTAAAAAGTGAGCGGATTTTGTAAGTCGGTCCACTATTACCCAAACGGCATCATTTCTCTTCGACGTAGGAGGAATGCCATAAAGAAAATCCATCGTAATACGTTCCCATTTCCAGACTGGAATGGGTAAAGGATGTAACTTTCCTGCTGGCGCTTGATGCTCGGCTTTAATTTGTTGACATGTAAGACATTTCAAAACATATTCAGCCACGTCTTTCTTCATTCTCGGCCACCAATAATGAACTTTTAATGTTTGGTACATCTTCGTACTACCCGGATGCATAGCATAAGGAGCAGTATGTGCTTCCTCCATTATTTCTTTTCTTAAATTATCGACATCTGGAACACATAATCTACTATTGATAGCCAGACTACCGTATTCGCTTATAGAAAAAGACGTCTTTCCCTGTTTCACTTTACCAGCAATACTGACAAGCTTACCGTCTCTAAATTGAGCTTGTTTAATTCGATCGATCATGACGGGACGAATTGACATTGAAGCAAATATAACGCCAAGTTCGTTGACGTTCATTTCGATATTCAACTTCCGTAAATCGATCAAATCCGATGATGAGTGTGGTGATAAATAAGAAATACCACCATATGATTTTCGACTTAAAGCGTCTGCAACCACATTCGCCTTCCCTGGATGGTATTCAATGGTGCAGTCGTAATCTTTTAGTAATTCTATCCATCGTCTTTGTCACATATTAAACTCCTTTTGACTTAACAAATATTTCAGACTTTTGTGGTCCGTAAATATTTGGAAAGTCGCTCCATACAAGTAGTGTCGCCATATTTTTAGCGCAAACACCACGGCAGCTAATTCCAGGTCATGTGTAGGATAAGATGTCTAGTATGGTTTTAATTGCCGGACGCATATGCCACTACCTTGCCATGTTGCATTAGGACACATCCCAAACCTTGATAGGATGCATCACTGTAGATAACAAAACCATCTGTGCCCGATGGAATAGTTAATACCGGGGCCGTAGTTAATCATTCTTTTAGCTCGTCGAAGCTTTTCTGACATTCTACATTCCATTTAAAGGTAACACCTTTATGCAATAATTTCGTCATTGGGGCAGCAATAAGAGAAAAAATTTCGACGAACCGTCGATAATACCCCGCCAATCCCAAGAAGCTACGAACTTCCGCGACGTTTTTAGGACTTTGCCATTTAATCACCGCTTCGATCTTTTGAGGATCGACTTGGATACCTTTTCCAGAAACTACATGGCCCAAAAATACCACTTGATCTAATCAGAACTCGCATTTCAAAAGTTTTGCATATAACTTTTTTTTTTTGGTCCTGAATGTCAACTTTGTCTCATCTAGATCTCGTTTTTTTTTTTGGGGAATCGGTCAAATCAAAAGAAGAAAAAACGAATGTACAAAGCAGCTCCTTAAAGGTCTCAACAGCACCTTGATTACACTCATTCCCAAAGGAGCTTCACCACGGCGTGCGTCGGACTTCAGACCTATCTCGTGCTGCAACGTATTATTTAAAGTGATCTCTAAGGTTATTGCGAACCGGTTGAAGCCTATGCTTGGGGACCTAGTTCATCCGACTCAGACGGCGTTTATTCCTGGAAGAAAGATCAGCGATAATATCTTATTGGCTCAGGAAATCTGTCTTGGGTATAACAATGCGAATCGACCGCCTCGAGTCGCCTTCAAGGTTGATTTGGCCAAGGCATATGACAAGGTTGAGTGGAGTTTTCTGCTAGCTGCCATGGAGGCCATGGGCTTTCATCATACCTTCATTGGTTGGATCAAGTGTTGCGTCACTACCCCTACTTTCTCTATTAATCTGCACGGATCGCCGGCGGGCTACTTTCATGGGAAACGGGGACTTCGCCAGGGCGACCCGCTCTCTCCGTACCTTTTTACTTTGGTAATCGAGATCTTACGAGGGATGATAGCAGTTCGCATCAGCCAGGAGCCGCGTTTTCATTTTCACTGGCACTGTGAAGCGACCAGACTTGCTATGCTCGCATTTGCAGATGAGCTTCTTCTGTTCTGCCATGCAGATGAGATCTCGGTTGGTGTTCTGAAGTCTGCCCTTGACGACTTTGCGACGGCTTCAGGACTGCAACCTAGCCTTGCTAAGAGCGAGATGTTTGTGGGCAAGCGAGTCGAGGGTCTTTCGGCGCGATTTCAGGCGATCATTGGTTTCCCTCGTGGGCAGCTACCGGTATGTTACTTGGGTGTTCCCCTGATTACGGGGAGACTGTCCATTGCTAACTGCGGGCCACTGGTACAGAGGGTCGACAAACGCTTGGGCTCATGGCTGAACAAATCACTTTCATATGCCGGGCGGATCCAACTGATCAAATCGGTTTTGTCGGCTCTTCACGTCTATTGGGCTGGAGTTTTCCTCCTTCCTAAAGGCGTCATAAGAGCATTGGAGACGCGATTTAGAACTTTTCTCTGGGGAGGCTCCCCGGCACGAGTTGCGTGGGCTGAAATTTGTATCCCGGTTAGTGAAGGAGGGCTTGGGATTCGATCTCTCGCAACTGATAATCAGGCACTATTTATACGACATCTCTGGAACGTGGCATCGAGAGTGAAGGAGTCGATTTGGGTTGAATGGCTGTATCACAATCGATTGCGGACGCGCTCGCTGTGGGAGCTAAGCCCTACCAGCAATGATGCCTGGAGTTGGAAAAAGCTACTGAAGATGCGTCCACTTCTGAAGAGATTCATCGAGTATAGGGTGGGCAATGGGGAATCCATATGGCTCTGGAAGGACCCATGGCTAACACATGAGCCTCTGCTTGAGCGATATCCGCGTGGGCCCGTGGTGATGGGTCTGCCCTCTGATTCTCGACTTAGTGAGGTTATTTCAGCCCAGGGGTGGAATTGGCCAGCTCGTACATCCATGGAATTTCTCAATATCGGCCCACGATTACCATTGGTGGGATCCTACTTCCCCGGATACTCTACGATGGCTTCCCGCATCGGATGGCAAATTCTCGACATCGTCAGTCAGAGATGCTATCAGACCTCGCCGGGATAAGGTTAGTTGGGCCTCCCTCTTTGGAGGCGCCTTACGAATCCCTCGGCACGAGTTCATCCTTTGGACAGCCATCCGCGACCGACTCTCGTTACGCACATTACCTTGGGTGGCACAACGCGCGGGTACGGATACTTGTCTCCTATGCGATACAGGGCAGCGAGAGACGCTCAACCATTTGTTCTTTGAATGCACCTTCTCGAAACGTTGTGAAGGACTTTTACGAGACAAGATAAAATGGCGATGGCCGCATCGAGACTGGAGATTGGCTATACAGTGGGCTGCTCGACGATGGCGGGGATCACATCTCCTACATATGTCGTACAGACACATTCTGGCCTCGCTTATATACCACATTTGGATGGAGCGAAACCGTAGATGGAGAGAGAATATTCGTTCGTCACCGGTTCATGTCGTTACCACGGTCCTTGGGATTTTCTGGGCTCGACTCGATACTATTGATGAGAGGTTCACGTTGCAGAAGATTGCTATTAGACGGATATGGAGAGTGGCGTGGTAGCACATTTATTGTTCTTCGTTTATTCGTTTTTCGTTGTTTTCCAGTAGCATGTTACTGGTTGCTCGTTGTGAGTTCTACTCACACCCATCATGTAACTTTCCACCATTATTAATATAAAAGGGACCAGTTCCAAAAACAAAAACAAAAAAAAAAAAAAAAAAAAAAAGCAGCAATCACGAGACATGCCTCGAGAAAGCCACAGGCAGCAAACTGCCAGAACAAGAACCCTGCTGAGCAATCAAACAAGGAGCCCCAACAAGGCCAACAGAGCCAAACAGAAACAACAACAACCAATCAAGCCACGAAAAGCACAAAACAAGGACACAAACAAACTACCAAGCAACACGCCAAAGCCGCCGAACAGCACAGGTCTGCAAGTCCCACTTCGAATGAAGCGTGGAGAGTCTCAGCACAGCAGTGTGACCACCGCCTGGGCAAGCTGCTCCGGCGTCCCAATGATCCCCTCCCAGCATCTCCTGTTGCGCTCCTGCCAAATATGATAAACAAGAGACGCAAGCAGATGGCGAAAGGTAAAGTGACAGAGATGACGACCCCTCCAGCGCCTCGAAGCCCAAGCAATACCCAAACTCCAGTGCTGGTACGGCCATCCCCATCGGGTCTTGTACCTCAGCACCTGCACACAACGCCTCGGGAACTGGCACTCAAAGAATAAATGTGAGATCGTCTCCACCTCCAACGAGTCACACAAACAGCAATCCATCGTCTGGGCAGCAGCCGCAACCCAAGGTTTATCCCTAGTAGCAAGCCGATCCCGAATCGCTAACCAAAGGATAAACTCAAACCGAGGGACCTTCAGTGGTCTTCCAAAGAGGGCAGCCCACTGAACCCGAATACGCCTACTCCGAATCGACTCGCGAACCGAGGCAGTAGAGAACTTACCATCCGAAGAGCCCAACCAGCGGTAGGAATCAGCATCAGTGGGGGAACAATGGGGCAGATGAGGATGAATCTCTAAATATTCCGTCGAGGTCTGCGCCGGCCAGCGCCACCCCGAAGAGGAAATAACAGAACTCAGGCGTGCATCAATGGGAATACCCACAACCAACGGCACCCGAGGAAATCTGCTCACTAAGGGGTCAACGTACAACCAGGGGTCCTTACAAACCCAAATATCTCTACCGTTCCCCACCCGAAACTGAATCAGCGGACGCATCTCACTACGCAGCTTGAGAAGCTTCCTCCAAGTCCAAGAGGTGTAACTCGACGACGTGCACTGCCAAAACGACCTGCGGTGAAGTCTCTCATGATAAAGCCAGGTCACCCAAATAGACTCCTCGTCGCGCGTGATGATACTCCAAATGTTCTTCATCATCAGAACCTTATTGTCCACCTCAATAGAGCGAATACCAAAGCCCCCTTCCACGACAGGCAAGCAAACCTCCTCCCACGCCACCTTAGCAGCCGAGCCCACCCATAAGAATGAACGAAACTTCTGCTCAATAGCCCTGATGACACCCTTGGGCAACAAGAACACCCCAGTCCAATAGAGATAAAGCGCTCCTAACACCGAATGAATAAGCTGAACTCGTCCCGCATAAGAGAGGGACTTATTCAGCCAAGAACCAATCCGCTGATCCACCTTCTCGAGCAAAGGTGCACAGTCCGCCTTACTTAGTCTAGTAGTGATCAATGGGACTTCAAGATATCTCACAGGCAGAGAACCCAAAGAAAAACCCAACAAATCCAGTAAAGCAGGAGTCAGATGCTCCGCACGACGCGAGACAAAGACTTCACTCTTACAAGGATTCGCCGCAAGCCCCGAGAGCGATGTAAAGCAAGTCAGTGCCGCATGAAGAACCCCCACAGAATGCAAATCAGCATGACAGAAGAGCAGCAGATCATCAGCAAAGGTCAGCATGGTCAAGGCCGACTTCTCGCACCGCCAAGGATAGCGAAAGCGTGGGTCAGTCCTAACAAAGTGGGTCACAATGCCATGCAACACCTCCATAACAAGCGTAAACAGATACGACGAAAAAACCCTCCGGACTACCATTGATGTTTATCGAAAAAATTGTAGTAGTCACACAGCTCCGAATCCATCTGATAAAATCAGACGGAAATCCCATAGCCTCAAGAATAGCCAAAAGGAAACTCCACTCAACCTTATCATACGCCTTAGCCAGGTCCACCTTGAGCGCAACACGAGGGGGCTTATCGCGACTCACGTAGCCATAACAGATCTCCTGAGCAAGAAGGATGTTATCCCCAATACGTCTGCCAGGGATAAAAGCCGTCTGCGAGTGGTGAACCAGCTTGGCCATCAGAGGCCGAACCCTATTAGCAATGATCTTATATAAGACATTGCAACAGGAAATCGGCCTGTAATCACCCACATGCCTAGGCGAAGTCCTCTTAGGAATGAGAGTGATAAGAGTACTGTTCACGCCCTTGAGGAGGTGTCCACTAGTAAAGAACTCACTTACCGCCTCCATAACATCCACTCCAATAATCGTCCAGGCTGCCTTAAAGAAGGCAGCAGTGTACCCGTCAGGACCAGACGTCTTTTCATCCGCCAGAAGAAACACCACATCCCTAATCTCCTTATCCTCCACTCGCCTAACGAGCATGGCAGCATCCTCATGCGAAATGGAGCTCGTAATGTACGGACGAACCTCCTCAACCACCACAGGAAAAGGTCGAGCAGATTGGCCCAAGATCTGCTGGTAATAGCTAATGAGCTCATCGCGGACCTGATCCTCCCCTTCCACCACCGACCCCTCATCATCTTCAAGAGAGAAGATGCGATTGGTTGCCCTTCGCATCTGAACCTTCTTGAAGAAAAAGGCAGAGGATTGGTCACCATCCTTGAGCCAAGCCAGCTTAGCCCGCTGAGAGAGTGCAGAGTGCTCCATCTCCACTGCACGCGCAAAGAGAGCCCGACAAAAACGCACAAGATCGATAAGCAGATCCTCCTCAAGAAACTGAGAAGAGAGAGTCTGGGCAATCTCCAAGAACAGTCGCGCCTCCTCGACATTCCTGGCAAGATTGCCCTTCCTACGACGCAGCTCCCTCAGGGTTCCCCACAATACGATCCAACCGCCTCCAAATACCCCTCCCCGCCCTCTGCTGGTTGTACCAAGTGAAGAATTGGCCAATCATGGGAAGGGTAGTAAGATCAGCAGATGTAAGGCAAGACCTGAACTCCAAACACTCAGCAGAGGCTGAAGACCCTCCTCTAGCCTCACTGGCCTCAATCACCGCATTGAAGTCCCTCATAACGATCCACGGGTCCTCCAAGCGAAGTTCTTTTTTTTTTTTTGGTAAATGGTCCCGAGTTATATATAAATATAAATGAGAGTATACAGAATAAGTAGGGGCATACCCCCACAAGCACTCGGCCTATGAGCCGACATACAAAAAAAAGCCAAGCTATAACCTACCAAGCAATGCGCCAAGCCCGCCTAATGGCCGCCTGCTGTAATGCATATTGTGGTGCAAGGCCCCGCAGTCGCAAGGCAATCAATGCGAGCACACTTCCCACAACTCTCTCTGGCGTATCGACAATCCCTTCCCGCCACCTTCTATTTCTCGCCTGCCAAATATGGTACACCAGTGAGGCAAGTACATGCCTCGCAGCCGCATGCATAAGATGGCACCCTCTCCATCGAGCCGCTGCCCATCGAACGCCCACTTCCCATTCTCTATAACACCAGGGCCACCGTATACGCCGTCTCAAGAGCCGAAGGCATCGGCGCGAGTATGAGCAGTCAAAGAAAAGATGCTGCCGCGTCTCATAATGGAGCTCATCACATAGCATACACGCTGGCGTACCCGCTATGTTGGCCACCCATGGCTTATCCCTCGTCGACAGTCGATCATGCAGTCCTAACCATAATATGAACTCATGCCTCGGGATCCGCATCGGGCCTCCAAAAAGGGTCGCCCATGGTACCTGTGGCCTACGAAGCCTCGTCACTTCCCTCGCTAATGCAGTCGTCATGATCCCATCAGCTGCACCTGTCCATCGAATGGCATCCCCCCCCTCCTGGGCGATTACTGGCAACATACCACGTATCTCAAGGTACTCCACCGATCCCGGTCCAGGCCAAGCCCAAGATTTGTCATGGATGACCGCACTCACTCTAGTATCAACATGTAATCCCATCGCAATGGGGCCACGTGGAAATCGCTCAAGAAGAGGTGTCGTCATCAGCCACGGATCTTTCCATAGCCAAAACGCATCCCCATCCCCGACTCTAAATGTAAGAAAAGGCCGAAGCAATGGCCTCAGCTGCAGTATCTTTCTCCACGTCCATGAGGTAGTGGCCGAGATCTGAAGGTCCCACACCGAGCGAGAGTGTAACCTCGTCCTGTAAAGCCAATCAACCCAAATCGAATCTCGCGTGCGCACAAGTACACTCCATAGCTGCCTCATAAGGAGGACCCGATTGTCCACTGCAATAGATCGTAGACCCTCCAAGCGAAGTTCAGCCATGGCAATCAAATCCCCCCACAGGACAGAGCGCTCCTCCCGCGTGTTCTTACCATAGACGAATGTGACAAAGAAGGTAGAGAGGTCAGCAAGCGAATGCACCTTGCAGTGAATTGCTTGCGTCGAGCACCCTTCCACAGAAACCCGAAGAAAGGAAGAATCCCAGCCAACCCAAATACGATTGCCAGGCCCAACATCATAGTCAAAAAACCACTGCCATGTATCCCGAACCCGAGACGAAGTAAGGGCAGCATTGTGAATGGCCACCCTCGTCTCCACCAAACCCACCAAACAAAGATTATGCCGGGAAATAAAGTCGCGGACAGCCCGGCCGTGCTCCCATTTATTCAGTCCACGCACATTCCAGACTCCGACTGGGATCATGGAACAACCCCGGGGAGGGCTGCAATGCAATCAGGGCCCGGTAAAGTAAGCACATCATCCTCACCCACAGTCTGAAGAATCGCAAATGTATTCAGCTGCACCACCTCCCCCCTCTCACTGCTCTTCACCCCATCCCGAGACGGCTTCGTGAATGATGAGCTCGAGGCGCTACAAGTCAAGGCATCACCTGCAATTACCTCCCTCTTGTCCTCTAGCACCTTCTTCCCTTTATCCCTTCCTTTCCTCTGCACCTTCTCCCTCGCACCCTTGTCCTCTCCAACCATACTTATCGCTCAATTAACTTCCTTTCTCGCAAGGTCTGAAGTACAGTTCTTAAATGTTGTTCGTGCTCCTCTTTTGACTTAGAATATACCAAAATGTCGTCAATAAAGACGATAACAAACTGATCAAGATACGGTCAAAACACATCATTCATTAATGCCATAAAAACTGCAGGTGCATTCGTCAGTCCAAAAGGCATAACTAAAAACTCATAATGTCCATACCTCGTTCTAAAAGCCGTCTTCGGGATATCACCATCTGCAATTTTTAATTGATGGTATCCTGACCGTAAATCGATCTTTGACAACACTTTTGAACCTTGCAGTTGGTCAAACAAATCATCAATTCGAGGTAACGGGTATTTATTTTTCACAGTCACGTTATTCAGCTGTCGATAATCGATACAGAGTCGTAAAGTACCATCTTTCTTTTTCACAAAAAGTACAGGGGCTCCCCAAGGCGATACACTTGGGCATATATAGCCTTTGTCTAATAGTTCTTTCAACTGAACTTTTAACTCATTCAATTCAATAGGCGCCATTCGGTACGGAGGAATAGAAATCGGTGCGGTTCCCTGTTGTAATTCGATCGTAAACTCCGTATCTCTATCTGGAGGTAGTCCTGGCAGTTCGTCTGGAAAGACATCTGAATATTCTCTAACCACCGGAATGTCTTCTAATATCAACTCACACAATTGGGTGTCAATAGCATAAGCCAAATAAGCTTTACACCCTTTTCCTATCATTTTGGACGCCATTATATTTGATATCTGATATGCCGTTCGAACATTCTTTTCTCCCTTAAATATTACTTGCGACTGATCTGGAAGAGAAAATTCAATTTCCTTTGCAAAACAATCGAGTTTGCACGATGTTTTGCTAACCAGTCCATGCCGAGTATTTCATCGAAATCGAGTAACGGTATAACCAATAAGGTCACACTCATTTCGATATCCTCGATAACAATTTTACATTCGTGATAAACCATATCCACTATAACCACTTCTCCAACTAGAATTCGAACATATAAGTCATATCCTAAGGGCTCGGGTCTATCAGATAACAATGATGCAAATGTTCGTGATATGAATGAATGTGTTGCTCCAGGGTCAAATAAAACATATGCATCCACATTAGAGATAGACAGCATACCCGTGATTATTCGTGGCTCCGCTCTAGCTTCTTCTCGAGTCATAGTGAAAACTCGAGCTTGAGCCAAAGGTCTATAAGTTTAGCTCTCCATCTCTGTTCTTCCTGCACCCCCCACTATACTGTCCACGGCCTCTACCTCTGCCGCGCCCTGAAGAAGTTCCACTAACCCTCGATTGTTCCACCGTGCATTCTTCATGATATACTGGACAATTTCTCGCAATGTGACCAGGTTGGCCACACCTAAAGCATTCTCCAGTAAATAATCTACATTTGCCTCCGTGACTTTTCCCTTAATATACGCAAGCACTAGCTTGGCGAGAAGATTCTTTACCTCTCCCCATTGGTTTCATACTGCTTGTATTACTTTTCATTGAGTCACTTGGAAAATTAGTCTGTTGAGGCACATTAAACATTTTCTTCATTTTTCTGCCAGTTAACTCCATACCTGGCATTCTTTTGCTACTTTGAAAATTTCTTGCTTCCATATCAAGCTTCTCCGCTCGTACAGCGGCTGCCTTCAATTTTCCATATGATTCCATATCAGATGGTGTAATTCGATTACGAATCATATAGCGAAGTCCGGCCTCATATAGCGAAGTCCGTGGCCACCATATGAGATGCATAATGCGAAAGTTGATTGAACAACACTTCGTATTCGACGACCGATTTATTTCCTTGTTTCAGCTCAAGGAATTCTTTTTCCTGATGATCTTTATAGACCTCTGGAAGGTAAGCATAATTGAATTCCCTAAGAAAGTCTTCCCATGTTAACACTGGCGGCTGCACCGTGCTATTCGGTATTGTTTCCCACCAGTCGTAAGCATTTCCTTGAAGGAGTGATACCGCATAGTCAAACTTCTCATCTGGTGTACATTTCATCATACTAAAGATCCTTTCTGTTCATTTCAACCATGTCTCTGCCTCGGCAGGATCAGTAGTACCCATGAAATCAACATCACCCATTTTCCTCAATCTATCGTATCGCCTCTCACGAGGCTCACGGGGAATAGTCAGGGGGGTTTCATGCGTAACATGCATAAGTGAATGAGAAGAATGTGACTTTGGCACGACCGTTCCTTCTCCTCCCTGAACCGTAGGCTCATCGTGTTCTACGTGTGATGGTTGATTTGCTGCCATTTGCCTAAAAGATGCAAAACTTTTCTTAGGGCACCAAATACATAAACATGACATGCATGAATCTACATGAGTCTACAGAACCTAAAACCTAGGCTCTGATACCAACCAAACTGTGGCGCTCCCTCTCATAAACACATAAATCACGCATTTACGAAAGTAATTTCGCATAAAAATTTTCGCTTTTCAAAACGCGCAACATAAGGCATATATATACACATATGTACATATCAGAGTCTGTTTAAAACTTTAACACCATCACACTCTGATCTTATATGAACTACATGCAAACGATGAGCGGAGGGAGAAGGACGTGTAGGTCCAGAAATCATTCAACACATCAGATTTAAACACATTTAGGTTCAAACTATTGACAGAAATCGCGGAAGCTTAATTCAAACCTTAATCAATTGAGGAGCTGTTCGATCTGAGCAGAGTGGATCCCAACCTACTTGATTATCGAGCAGCAAATCCAGATGATAATCAAGAGGTCTTCAATTAGGCTTCGATCGAAATTTGTATGAGTGTGTGAGGTTTTGGTTTGCGCGTAAAGTTGGAATGAGAGAGAGAGTTTTTCAAAATAAGTTTTCTATTAAGCAAAACTTTACATGCGTAAACATTCTTTCCAAAAACCTACCAAAATTAAATGAGGACCTTGACTATATATACCTTTCTACTTTAGGTATATATTTATAATTTGGTCCCTAAACTATCTAATATTTACAAACTAACCAATTACAAGAGGAATATGATGAACACGATAAATATTCCTAACAGGACGAGAATATAGCCGGCCGACCTTGACTCCATGCTACCAAAATGAGCTCACTTCAATCTACAATACAAAACTATCAAACAACAATTCAGAGTATGATCGCAACATGTCAATCCATAAGGTAGTCACGTGAATACATCGATCACAATTTCATATAACATTTCCATCTAAACATGTACTCACATACTCGTTCATATAATCGTTCACATGAACATACATAATCGTAGCACATGCATCTATATGCTCGCTCGTTTTATCTTTCTGTTATGAACCAGCTTTGACTCAGGACATCGATCGTAGAGTGTCTGTGCGCCCATGCATGGGACTCTGTAGCATAACATATACATATGGTGCCTGTACAGGACTCTGTGGTTCCCCAATTTGTAGGGACAAACTTCCATAGCATCATCCATCGAACACTCATCTCCCGAAGTCATAGCGGTCATAAAAGTCTTTTCTTTACTTTCATGCCTTTCATGATGCATAACATATACTCATTTGTCGCACGTAAAATACCTAACGTCAATTCACCTTGCACGTATCAACATTAAATCGAATCATATAATGTACTCAACACATTTGACATACTGTCCAATCATGTAAATTACGTATTCACAAATCGATCACATAATAGCACATAATGTTACGTATAGCACATACAGCACACGTTGCAATCATACTCACAGATTTCGCTCCTTTACCCGGCCTTATCCTTGTCCTTATCGGGGTCTCGACCTATAAACACGTCATATTCAATACATCAATATAAGACCCTATGAATAACATATATGCAAGATATGGATGAATGGAGGGTTCTATAGCCTCAACGCCACATAAAAGAAACTCTCTCTTCTCTCTCCTCACGAAACCCTAGCTGCGTCATCATCTTCTCAGCCGGATTTTCTCCTTTCTCTCAATTTTCTCTCGACGATCACGCTGCCCTTGGTGATCTTGGTGATTCCCGTGTTGTCCTCCATCGCCGGGATCAAACGGTGATGGGAGGATGTTGATTCCTTCGGTTGTTTTACGATTTCCATTTTAAAAGAAAAAAAAATATTTCATGGATCTAGTATGCAATATGGAGCAGACCCGCCGAGATTGGGAGATCCTTGGATCGCCGCCGGACTATGGCATCATCAGGAACGCTGTTGAAGAATTTGATGACCGGTTCGATGTTGCAGCGTTTGAAGCCCTTGTAGGGCGGGTCTATGGAGGATCGGCAGATCAACCCTCTCGCCCCACATCATCGGCGCCCACGCCGCCGCCGCCGGTCACTCAATCACGGACCCCTGCGCTGCCAGTTCAGCATAATATGGTCCACATCCTTCGTCCAAGACGTGCGACTGACTTCACGGTCCCCCTACGTGATCGGCCCACTCGTGGATTGCCGCTGCGTCGTGGCACGCCCCCGCCGCCTTGCCACCTACCATCAATTGCCTCTGATGGATCTGACGACGATGCGCCACCGTCGTCGTTGACCGGCAGCCTGATCAGACACATTAGGCCTTTGCCGAATGATCCTGGGCCTAGGGTTTCGCCTAACAGGCCTGTTCCTGTTCCTGTTCAGGCGCCGCAAGCTTCCTCACCTCCGCTCATGACGACGATGGACCGGGCCCAGGCCCACGATATTAAGGGGAGACGCCGCCTCTGAATGCACCGCCTCGAAATAGGTCGGGTACTGCCGCCCCTAATGCTAGGGTTTCATCTACAGCGCCGATCATGGGACATGGCGCGCCACCATCGTCAAGCCCCGACCGCCCGACGTCTTACGCAGCAGTGATGATGGGCAAGGCGAACAATCATCAGCCGCGCCGTATGGAGCGACTCGCACTCTCGTATACACCGCCGACTCTTGTGGATGGGATCGCCATGGCGTGTCCATCATGGGACGTAGCTCGCCGTGGGACGGCGAGATGGGAGCACACACTTGTTGGATATTTCCTCGGGAAACGACCATATTTCCCATTCGTCGAACGATTTGCACGACAAACATGGGCTGGTATTGATGAAGTTCGGGCTGCACCTAACGGTTTTTTTAAATTCAGGTTTACATCGGCCGATGTCGCTGCGGTGCTCGAGGGAGGCCCATGGCTCATGCAAGGACAGCCCATCTTCCTTGACACTTGGAGAGTGGGGATGTCATTCGAAAAACCTGAGCACTCGGAGGTCCCATTATGGGTCAAGATGCGGCACATCCCGTCAGAATTTTGGACGAAGGAAGGTCTTAGTATCATCGCTAGTGTTCTTGGACGCCCCTTATTTGCCGACGAGATGACGACTAGGATGGAACGCCTTGAGTATGCACGGGTCTGTATAATGAAGAGACTTGATGAACCGTTCGTCAACCAAGTTAGTGTCCGCCTACCACGCGAGGATGGTGGAACGACGGGGATGGCTACAGTGCAGGTTGACTACGACTGGAGGCCTAAGCAATGCACATCTTGTCATTCGTGGGGACACGCAGCCTGCCCTACAACTAAACAGGCGGCCCCCAAACCGAAGGGGATGCCACGTCAGGAATGGAGGCCACGACCAAAAGGAAAGGAAAAGATGGAGCTGACACACTCGGCCGGCGCGGCGAACCCTCTTGGCCTCCAGATTTTCGACCCACGGCCTACGCCACGGCAGCCCAACGATGGCGGTTTTATGAGCTCTGATAACATTACGCGGCAGCACCACACCATCTTGGGGAAGGCCAATGTTGGATGCTCTACGAGCTATGACCCCAACCCCTTTGTTATACTTGGGGATTTGGGGGATGATACCAACGACATGCAGGGTCCTATAGCAGCCCTCCTTGAGGGTTGTCCATGATCCCAATTGCATCCTGGAACGTACGTGGTCTAAACAGGTTAGATCACAGATGGGCGGTGAGAGATTTGATTTCTAGGCACGGACTTTTGCTTATTGGACTTTTAAAGACGAGGGTGATGGATCAAAATGCTGATTCGCTTGTGAATTCCATCCGGCCGTGGAGGTGGTTCTACGATTATGACAATGGGCCTGCGGCGCGTATTTGGGTTGGATGGGACCCGTAATTCTTGGATGTCACGGTGGAAGCGACTCACACCCAAGCAGTGCACTGTCGGATTCGCATATTAGCTGAGCGTGTGGAGTTCTATGTTACCTTTGTTTATGGGCTGAATACTAGTGGGGCACGGCGTGCCTTGTGGGCAGACTTGGTGGCGGCTTCGGAGCTTAAAGTAGATGTACCGTGGGTGGTGATGGGCGACTTCAATGCTATCATAGACGACATAGAAGCACGGGGAGGGTCTCCTTCAGGGGGATGTCCTGACATGAACGCATGCGTTGTTGAGGCGGAGCTCCTTGACTTGCCCCGGCTTGGGGCGTTCTATACCTGGTATAACCAGCGTAGTGGGCTGGCTGGAATCTGGAGACGCCATGACAGGATGCTTGGCAACCCATATCGGTGTGCATTGCCAGCCACATCCGATCACTCACCGATTATCTTGGAGGCAAATCAGCCGACGCGAGGTAAGGGGAACATGTTTCGGTTCGATAACTTCCTTGTACACGATCCTAGGTATTCTACGATACTCACGGATGTTTGGAGGACCCACATAACTGGACGGCCCATGTTTGTGGTGAGTAAGAAGCTGAAGGCTTTGAAGCGGGAACTCAAGAAGCTACGGCGTGATAAGGGGGACCTCAATCGTAATGTAGTTGAGGCACGCGGCTTCCTCGAATCGGTCCAGACTCTGGTATCACAGTATCCTATGGATCCTCACCTTCTCTACCTGGAGAAGCGGTGCCGCTTGGTCTATGCTAAGGCCGTGGATCTCGAGCATTCAGCCTTGGTGCAACGGGCTAAGGTGACATGGTTGAAGGACGGGGACCAATGCACGGCGTTCTTCTTCAAAAGGGTGGCATCTCGACGGGCGGGAAATCGCATATTATCTCTTGAAACCGCGGATGGGACGTTACTAGAATCCGAGGAACAAGTGAAGGAGGAACTCGTCAGCTTCTACACTGATCTGTTGGGTAAGACCACTCATACCACCCCACTAACCCCGCAGGATATTGCTCCGTACCTGGAGCGCACACTTACTGGGGCCGTGGCGGATGACATGGTGAGATCGGTCACGGACGGAGAAATCAAGAGTGCTATTGACTCCATTGGGAATAATAAGGCCCCGGGGCCTGATGGGTTTTCGGCCCTCTTTTACAAACGGAGTTGGGATACCATAGGGGAGGATATTACACTTGCAGTGAAGGAATTCTTCAGAACGGGTCACCTTTTGGGTGAACTTAACTCTACACTCATCACTCTCATCCCTAAGGGTGGGAGCCCACGGATGGCGAAGGACTTTAGGCCGATCTCGTGCTGCAATGTGTTGTACAAGGTTATCTCGAAAGTACTAGCAAATCGACTTCGGGGCTGCCTTGGTGACCTAGTACATCCCACCCAAACGGCTTTTATCCCCGGGCGACGGATATCGGATAATATTTTGCTGGCTCAGGAGATTTGCCATGGATACAAAAGTGCGGGATTGCCCGATCGGGTGGCGTTCAAGGTGGACCTTGCAAAGGCGTATGATAAAGTGGAGTGGGATTTCCTCCTCGCCACCCTTGAGGCGCTTCACTTTCACCCTACCTTTGTGGGGTGGATTCGTTCATGCCTTACCACGCCTTGTTTCTCGAGCAATATTAATGGCAGCCCAGCTGGCTACTTCAGAGGGAGGTGGGGGCTGCGTCAGGGTGATCCGATTTCCCCATATTTGTTCACCTTGGTCATGGAGGTGTTACATGGCATTGTCGCCGAACATATCAGGAGGAGCGACACCTTTCGATACCACTGGCGTTGTGAGGTCACCTCTCTCTTTATGCTTACCTTTGCTGACGATCTACTTTTGTTTTCCCATGCGGATATTGAGTCGGTAAAGGTGTTCCGCGATAGCTTGGAGGAGTTTGCTATTCTCTCGGGATTGAGGGCCAACGTCACCAAGAGCGAGATGTTTATTTCCCGACGGTCGGAGCGGCTTGCGGACAGCTTCCAGCAAGTCATGGGGTTTCCCCTGGGGTCCCTCCCGGTGCGATATTTGGGTGTCCCCCTTATATCAGCTAGACTGACGATTAATGATTGTGACCCTCTTATCCGGCAAGTGGATAAACGGCTCGGTTCTTGGACCATGAGATCGCTTTCGTACGCTGGCAGGCTTCAGTTGATCAAATCGGTTCTCCTCGGGCTCCACACATACTGGGCGGGGGTTTTCTTATTACCCAAAGGTGTTATTAACCTCATTGAGCAGCGGTTTCGCTCTTTCCTTTGGCAGGGGTCTAGTGCCAAGGTGGCATGGGCAGCGATGTGTGTTCCCCGGGAAGAGGGCGGCCTTGGATTACGATCCATTGAGGTGGATAATAGAGTGCTCCTGATTCGACTCATCTGGAGCATTCTTAGTGGGGATGGAACATCTGTTTGGGCTGCTTGGGTCCGGCAGACCCGCCTTCACCGGGACTCTTTCTGGACTATCAGATCTTCGGCCCGAACTGCTTGGAGTTGGCGAAAGTTACTGAAACTGCGCCCTATCGTACGACCACTCATCGAGTTCCACATAGGGACCGGGGCTGCCACGCAACTGTGGCACGACCCGTGGCTGCTCATGGAGCCTCTTATCGCCCGTTTCCCCCGCGGTCCTTTAGTGATGGGGCTACCGAGGGATACTAGGCTTGATGCGGTGATTACCGAGGCGGGGTGGCACTGGCCCGGCCAGTCCACGGTTGAGTACATAGAGATTGCGCCACTCCTTCCTCAGATTCACCATGGTATGGAGGATTCGATTTACTGGGTGGCCACGAGTAACGGCGTTCTTTCCACGAGATCGGCGAGGGAAGCACTACGGCTGAAACTGCCACGGGTGCAGTGGTACTCACTCTTTGGTGGCCCGATTGCTGTCCCTAGACACGAGTTCATCCTTTGGCTTGCCATCCGAGATAGACTTTCTACTCGGGACAAACCGTGGGTGGCAGCTGCTGCTGGGACATCTACTTGCTTGCTTTGTGACGCGGATGTTGGGGAGACGGTCCGGCATATGTTCTTCGAGTGCTCCTATGCGAGGCGGTGCCTTCGACTGATGCAAGCCAAGCTGCGCTTTACTTGGCCCATGAGTGACTGGTTTGAGGGCGTACTTTGGGCGGCTCATAGGTGGCGGGGGAACCACTTGGCGTGGGCGGGCCCCAGGCATGTGCTCGCCTCGCTCGTTTATCATTTATGGGCGGAGCGGAATAGGCGTTGGAGGGAGGGACAGTTACGCCCCCCCCAGCAGCTGGCGAATGACATTGAGACCCTGCTGTGTCTTCGCCTATCTACCTTGTCACCCCATTACCAGCTGCAGACTTGTGCACTACGACGGGTGTGGCGGATTGCTTGGTAGTTAGAGTGCTTGTTCCTTCTCTCTACATTATGCTTGTTTGCCCTACGCGTTAGTTGATAATCCTGTATGGGGCTTGGTTTGCATGCGGGTTGATGCTTCTCGAAGGCAATGTATGTTTGCTATTGTGCATACTTTCATTGTACTTTGTTTGATGTGGGGGTATGCCCCCACTGAGGCTGTATTCTACTTTTATTTTATTTATATATATAACAGGACCATTTACCAAAAAAAAAAAAAAGATATGGATGAATGGATCTCTATTCCTTAATGTATAGTCTTTATCATGTCAACTTTAACATAGCCATGCTGTCCCGAAATGACAGTCTGCATTCTTTCATTCATAACATCCAATACAAGGCATCAATGAGGTTGGTTCAAACTGTTCTGGAAATATAACTTAATTATCTAAAACTTTCGTTCTTTTTTTTTTTTTTTTTTTTTTTTTTTTTTTTTGGGAAAGGTTCACTAATATAAATGAGGAAAAAGTACATCAGCGTCAAAACGCACCAACCCGTAACAGGCTACGGGCTAACAAATGGTCAAACAAACTACCAAGCAATTCGCCACAGACGGCGCAAAGCAAGACGTTGCAACGTAAATCTAGAAGAAATAGTGCTCAAGCGCATACAAAGGGTGCTGACAATAGTGTCAACAATCAAAAAATCATCACGCTCATTCCCTTCCTTCCAGCGTCGATTCCGTTCCTGCCATATATGGTAAACGATCGACGCCAAAACATGGCGGTAAGCACTGTGCATCAAGTGGCTGCCTCGCCATCTCCGGGCAGCCCATTGAACACCCAAAGCCCACTCTCTATAGGGCCACATGAATCTGAGCTTGTGGCGAAGTCGCATCATGCAACGACTAGAGAAAGGACAGTCGAAGAAGAGGTGGTCAATGGTCTCCGTTGCCCCAGTCCGACATAAGATGCATGTCGTTTCCCCAGCCGCCGCCGCAATCCATGGTTTATCGCGTGTCGCAAGTCTACCCCGTATTGTCATCCAAAGTAGGAACTCATGTCGGGGCACACGAAGAGGTTCCCCAAATAGGGCAGCCCAAAGCACAGGGTCATGCCGTTGTCGTAACGAGTTCCGCGCCAAGGAGTTACTAAAAAGGCCATTGGATTCCCCAATCCACGAATAAGTATCAGTCGCTAGATAATTAGTCGCTGGTAGCTCCCGGCTGATCTCCAAATACTCTGCGGTAAATTGACTGGGCCATCTCCAGCCCACCTCATCAATGACGCAACTGAGGCGTGAATCGAGCGGGAGGCCCATAACGACAGGACCTCGTGGAAAGCGATCGATAAGTGGCCCTGTCGAAAGCCACGGATCCTGCCAAAGTAGAAAAGTCGCGCCGTTACCAATATGGCACTGGATCAATGGTCGGATAGTTGGGCGCAATTTCAGCAGCTTGTTCCAACTCCAGGCCGCCGTTGCTGAAGGTCGAATCGTCCAAATCGATTTGTGCGCCAAGCGGGTATGATGGATCCATTGGACCCAAATTGAAGACTCATCCCTCCTAAGCAGCCTCCATAACTGGCCTAAGAGAAAAACTCGATTATCCGTCTCGATGGATCGGATGCCAAGTCCTCCTTCCGCGACCGGGAGGCAAACATCCGCCCAAGCAACCTTGGCTGTGGATCCTGCCCAAAGAAACCGGCGAATCCGCATCTCGAGCTCCCGAATAATGCCCTTAGGTAACATAACCACCCCAGCCCAGTACACATGAAACGTCAACAGCACGGACTTGATCAGCTGAACCCGTCCGGCATATGAGAGAGACAAATTCAGCCAGGACCCAAGCCGGCGATCCAGTCGTTGAAGTATCGGAGCGCAATCTAGACGAGTAAGCCGCGAGGTAATGAGGGGGACAACGAGATATCGCACAGGTAGAGTACCTTCTGAGAAACCCATAATCTCCTGAAAAGCAGAGGAGAGGCGTTCGGCACGGCGGGATATGAACATTTCGCTCTTGGTATCGTTCGCTCGTAGACCCGAGAGTGTCGCGAAATGTTCCAAGCCTTCCTTTATAACTCCAACTGAGGTAACGTCGGCATGCGAGAATAGTAGTAAATCATCCGCAAATGTAAGCATGAACTTACTTCTTGGCTGCTGCTGTTCCAGGACTGGCAGTCAATGCCTTTTATAATCTAACTTTTGATATACGACACTAGTGATGTTGATTCCAACTAATCTAAACAGCTAACTTAATGATCTAAAACTTTCATTCTGTACACACTCTCTAATTCGCAGTACAAAAATGCTTAAATGAGTCATGAAGGTGCTTCTTCACTGCTGTTGTTCATAACTGGCAGTCAACCTCTTTTGTATCATAATTTTCGACACAGGGCATTTATGACTCTGATTCTAAATCCTATGGATAGCTAACTCTGTCAGGAACCGAAACTTCATTTCTATAGGATGTCGAAAATCTTAGTTCATGTTGAAAATTTTGGATATTTCCCTGTTGAAAATCATATAGTCTATATCGAAAATTTGTTCTTTTTTTTTTGGGGAATCGGTCATATCATAACAGAAGAGAAAAATGAATGTACAAAGTAGCAATCACGAGACATGCCTCGAGAAAGCCACAGGCAGCAAACTGCCAGAACGAGCACCCTGCTGAGCAATCAAACAAGGAGCACCAACAAGGCCAGCAGAGCGAAACAGAAACAACAACAACCAATCAAGCCTCGAAAAGCACAAAACAAGGACACAACCAAACTACCAAGCAACACGCCAAAGTCGCCGAACAGCACAGGTCTACAACTGCCACTTCGAATGAAGCGTGGAGAGTCTCAGCACAGCAGTGTGAACCACCGCCTGGGCAAGCTGCTCCGGCGTCCCAATGATCCCCTCCCAGCATCTCTTGTTGCGTTCCTGCCAAATATGAAAAATTTGTTCTCTCATGCATAGATGGTACCGAAAAACTCATTGCACTATACCGAAAACTTTGATGTGTTATTAGGTACCGAAAACTTTGATATGTTATAAGGTACCGAAAACTTTGATATATCATAAGGTATCGAAAACTTTATTATATATGAGGGTATCGAAAATTTTGTCTCCAAAGGATTTGGCATCGAAAACTATTCCAAGGTATATATACCGAAAGTTTCTCAGTCCAATCTATATAAATACCGAAAATGTCATGAAGGCTGGTTATCGAAAACCTCAAGCAAAGGAAAAACCTTATTTTATTAAAGAAATATAAGAGGGTGACACCTCATGCATAATGAGTGCTTAGTAAGCACTTTTAACTCAATTGTATCATTTTAACTACTTGATAATGAAGTAATCACATACCCTAACCATAAGAAGAGCTCGAAAACTTACAAGTGATGATCTTTGAAGCAACACCATAGGATACAAGCTAAGCATTAAAGGGAAGGAAGAAATTAGACACTAGTGAGGTATACATGTGTAATTTATTACCATAATCCATATTTTCTCAATCCTAGATGAATTATTGTGAAGTTAAGATCATGGTTAGCTTAATAAGGAAGACAAGGGTCGAGCATAAAGAATTATGCATTTCCTTTCATGAATAAAGCATGTTTCTCAATAGAAGGGGTGTAAGTAATCATGTCAGTTGTTCCAGCAGCCTCTGTCCTGTGTTCATATCCATTTTTGAAATAGTTACACTTCGAACTAGATAAAGTGCAAAACATAAACATTGTAGATAATCATGTTAGCTGTTCACAGAACTTCGAATCAGGGTAATTGATGCGTTGAATCGAAAGTTATGGTTGAAACGGTATTGACTGTCATCAGCATTCGAAAACCCATTCGAAAACCAGTTCGCGAACCATTCGAAAATTTTTGTGTCTCATTTTCGAAGTAGATACACTTCGAACTAGATAAAGTGCAAAACATAAAAGTTGTAGATAATAAAGTTAGCTGTTCATAGAAGTTCGAATCAGGTAATTGATGCCCTGAATCGAATGTTATGGCTGAAAATGTGTTGAGTGTCATCAGCACTCGAAAACCCATTCGAAAACCAGTTCGCGAACCATTCAAAAATGCTGAAATCACTTGGAAAGAGAATGGAATGCCAGGGTTACTGCCATTTACGAAGCAAAGGATCTGGAAGTACGAAGCATCTCCGACATGTAAGTTGTAGATAATCAAGTTGGCTATCTAATGAAGTTTGAATCAGGGTAATTGATGTTTTGAATCAAAAGTTATGTTTGAAATAGTACCCACTGCCAGTTCTGGGCAGAAACACTTGACCAATTTTATCAAAAGTGTTCAAATGGATAAACCGAACGCTAGGAGTTCGAGATAGAAACATGCTTATACATACATCATGCATATCACGCATATGAATTATTCATGTAAGTCTCATGTTGATTATCGAAAGTGACGTGTTATAGGTCAAAATCCCGAAAAAGGCGACGACAAGACTAAATAAAGAAAATTCGAAGTTTACTCCAAACTTGTGAGTATGATCTGCAACGTGTACCTTATGTGCTATATGTGAATTGACTGATTGATGATTTCGTGATATCTATGAAACGTGAATCGACTTGATATGTTTATTTGATATGAATGATTATTTGTATATGTCATATGAATACATATGAAAAGGAAAAGAGAAACCGTTATGACTGCTACGACTTCGGATGATGCGACACAGATGCTACGGATATGTCCCTACAAATCGGGGGATGACAGAGTCCTGTACAGGCTTCTCCCCTTTCGCCGTATCTGTTTACGCTTGTTACGGAGGTGTTGCGTGGCATGGTGACCCACTTTATTAGGACTGACCCACGCTTTCGCTATCATTGGCGGTGCGAGAAGTCGGCCTTGACCATGCTGACCTTTGCTGATGATCTGCTGCTCTTCTGTCATATGCTGATTTGCATTCTGTGGGAGTTCTTCATGCGGCTTTGACTTGCTTCTCATCGCTCTCGGGGCTTGCGGCGAATCCTTGTAAGAGTGAAGTCTTTGTCTCGCGTCGTGCGGAGCATCTGACTCCTGCTTTACTGGATTGTTGGGGTTTTCTTTGGGTTCTCTTCCTGTGAGATATCTTGGAGTCCCGTTGATCACTACCAGGCTCACTAAGGCGGACTGTGCCCCTTTGCTCGAGAAGGTGGATCAGCGGATTGGTTCTTGGCTGAATAAGTCCCTCTCTTATGCGGGACGTGTTCAACTTATTCATTCTGTGTTAGGAGCGCTTTATCTCTATTGGACCGGGGTGTTCTTGCTGCCCAAGGGTGTCATCAGGGCTATTGAGCAGAAGTTTCGTTCATTCTTATGGGCGGGCTCGGCTGCTAAGGTGGCGTGGGAGGAGGTTTGCTTGCCTACCGTGGAAGGGGGCCTTGGTATTCGCTCTATTGAGGTGGATAACAAGGCTCTGATGATGAAGAACATTTGGAGTATCATCACGCGTGACGAGGAGTCTATTTGGGTGACCTGGCTTTATCATAAGAGACTTCACCGCAGGTCGTTTTGGCAGTGCACGTCGTCGGCTAATACCTCTTGGAGTTGGAGGAAGCTTCTCAAGCTGCACAGTGAGATGCGTCCGCTGATTCAGTTTCGGGTGGGGAACGGTAGAGATATTTGGGTTTGGAAGGACCCATGGTTGTATATTGACCCCTTAGTGAGCAGATTTCCTCGGGGGCCGTTGGTTATGGGTATTCCCATTGATGCACGACTGAGCTCTGTTATTTCCTCTTCGGGGTGGCACTGGCCAGCGCAGACCTCGACAGAATATTTAGAGCTTCATCCTCATCTGCCACATTGTTCCCCCACTGATGCTGATTCCTACCGATGGTTGGGCTCTTCGGATGGTAAGTTCTCTACTGCCTCGGCTCGCGAGTCGATTCGGAGTAGGCGTACTCGAGTTCAGTGGGCTGCCCTCTTTGGAGGACCGCTGAAGGTCCCTCGATTTGAGTTTATCCTTTGGTTAGCTGTTCGGGATCGGCTTGCTACTAGGGATAAACCTTGGGTTGCATCTGCTGCTCAGACGATGCATTGCTGTTTGTGTGACTCGATGGGGGTGGAGACGATCTCACACTTATTCTTTGAGTGCCAGTTCTCCAGGCGTTGTGTGCAGGTTCTGAGGTACAAGACCCATTGGGGCTGGCCGTACCAGAACTGGAGCTTGGGCATTGCTTGGGCTTCGAGGCGTTGGCGGGGTCGTCATCTCTGTCACCTTACCTTTCGTCATCTGCTTGCGTCTCTTGTTTATCATATTTGGCAGGAGCGCCACAAGAGATGCTGGGAGGGGATCATTGGGACGCCGGAGCAGCTTGCCCAGGTGGTGGTTCACACTGTTCTGCTGAGACTCTCCACGCTTCATTCGAAGTGGGAGTTGCAGACTTGTGTTGTTCGGCGCCTTTGGCGTGTTGCTTGGTAGCTGGTTGCTGTTCTTTGTTTGTGTCCTTGTTTGTGCTTTTGTGGCTTGTTGGTTGTTGGTTCTGGTTGGCTTTGATTGGCCTTGTTGGAGTTCCTTTTTGCTTGGTGTGCAGGGTGCTTGTTCTGGCAGTATGCTGCCTGTGGGTTTCTCGAGGCATGTCTCGTGATTGCTGCTTTGTATATTCGTTTTTTCTCTTCTGATATGATATGACCGATTACTCAAAAACATATACAGAAATGCTTACAGAGTCCCTCCCATGCATGGGCACACATACGATCGATAGTTCGAGTCTAGCTGGTTCATAATGGAAGTATCAACATATAGAATTGCATATGTTATAAGGATCATATGAATGATGGTTACGTGACTGAATTTATGACAGGAATGACTACGTGAACTTGACGGAATTTGAATGTTATCTGTTTACAGCTTTATAGTTACGAATATTGATTTACATATTGCGATCATACTCTAAATATTTGTCTTCAAAGTGGTTGTAGATAGCTAGCGAACGTCTTAAAGCACAGCTTCCGCATAAAAGCATGGATTCAAGGTGGGCCGGCTACGCTCTCATCCTACTCCTCTCTATTCATCGTTTGCATATAGTCTAAGAAACATTATCGACTTTTGTATGACATATAAATAATCATGATATGTGAATATATGTATATTATGTGTGAAAGTGATTCGACCGAATGTGCGCACCGTTTTTATTTAACAAGAATGATTATGAAAAGCGAAAAAAAATTTTGTTTTTTTTTTGTTTTTGTTTTTTTTTGGTAAAGGGTCCTGTTATATATATAAATAAAATAAAAGTAGAATACAGCCTCAGTGGGGGCATACCCCCACATCAAACAAAGTACAATGAAAGTATGCACTACGACGTGTTTGGCGCATAGCTTGGTAGAGCGATGCGACCCTTCACCTTACACTTGCACTTGTTTGTTTCTCTTGCGCTTTATCTGTCTTTTCTTTTGGTTGTGAGCTGGTAGTTTGTTACCAGTTGGTGCTGTGCGACTGCACAGTTTTTTGTACCTGGTTTTTCTTTGTTCTTAGTGACCGTTTACCAAAAAAAAAAAGTATGCACAATAGCAAACATACATTGCCTTCGAGAAGCATCAACCCGCATGCAAACCAAGCCCCATACAGGATTATCAACTAACGCGTAGGGCAAACAAGCAAATGTAGAGAGAAGGAACAAGCACTCTAACTACCAAGCAATCCGCCACACCCGTCGTAGTGCACAGGTCTGCAGCTGGTAATGGGGGGACAAGGTAGATAGGCGAAGACACAGCAGGGTCTCAATGTCATTCGCCAGCTGCTGGGGGGGCGTAACTGTCCCTCCCTCCAACGCCTATTCCGCTCCGCCCATAAATGATAAACGAGCGAGGCGAGCACATGCCTGGGGCCCGCCCACGCCAAGTGGTTCCCCCGCCACCTATGAGCCGCCCAAAGTACGCCCTCAAACCAGTCACTCATGGGCCAAGTAAAGCGCAGCTTGGCTTGCATCAGTCGAAGGCACCGCCTCGCATAGGAGCACTCGAAGAACATATGCCGGACCGTCTCCCCAACATCCGCGTCACAAAGCAAGCAAGTAGATGTCCCAGCGGCAGCTGCCACCCACGGTTTGTCCCGAGTAGAAAGTCTATCTCGGATGGCAAGCCAAAGGATGAACTCGTGCCTAGGGACAGCAATCGGGCCACCAAAGAGTGAGTACCACTGCACCCGTGGCAGTTTCAGCCGTAGTGCTTCCCTCGCCGATCTCGTGGAAAGAACGCCGTTACTCGTGGCCACCCAGTAATCGAATCCTCCATACCATGGTGTATCTGAGGAAGGAGTGGCGCAATCTCTATGTACTCAACCGTGGACTGGCCGGGCCAGTGCCACCCCGCCTCGGTAATCACCGCATCAAGCCTAGTATCCCTCGGTAGCCCCATCACTAAAGGACCGCGGGGGAAACGGGTGATAAGAGGCTCCATGAGCAGCCACGGGTCGCGCCACAGTTGCGTGGCAGCCCCGGTCCCTATGTGGAACTCGATGAGTGGTCGTACGATAGGGCGCATCTTCAGTAACTTTCGCCAACTCCAAGCAGTTCGGGCCGAAGATCTGACAGTCCAAAAAGAGTCCCGGTGAAGGCGGGTCTGCCGGACCCAAGCAGCCCAAACAGATGTTCCATCCCCACTAAGAATGCTCCAGATGAGTCGAATCAGGAGCACTCTATTATCCACCTCAATGGATCGTAATCCAAGGCCGCCCTCTTCCTGGGGAACACACATCGCTGCCCATGCCACCTTGGCACTAGACCCCTGCCAAAGGAAAGATCGAAACCGCTGCTCAATGAGGTTAATAACCTTTGGGTAATAAGAAAACCCCCGCCCAGTATGTGTGGAGCCCGAGGAGAACCGATTTGATCAACTGAAGCCTGCCAGCGTACGAAAGCGATCTCGTGGTCCAAGAACCGAGCCGTTTATCCACTTGCCGGATAAGAGGGTCACAATCATTAATCGTCAGTCTAGCTGATATAAGGGGGACACCCAAATATCGCACCGGGAGGGACCCCAGGGGAAACCCCATGACTTGCTGGAAGCTGTCCGCAAGCCGCTCCGACCGTCGGGAAATAAACATCTCGCTCTTGGTGACGTTGGCCCTCAATCCCGAGAGATTAGCAAACTCCTCCAAGCTATCGCGGAACACCTTTACCGACTCAATATCCGCATGGGAAAACAAAAGTAGATCGTCAGCAAAAGTAAGCATAAAGAGAGAGGTGACCTCACAACGCCAGTGGTATCGAAAGGTGTCGCTCCTCCTGATATGTTCGGCGACAATGCCATGTAACACCTCCATGACCAAGGTGAACAAATATGGGGAAATCGGATCACCCTGTCGCAGCCCCCGCCTCCCTCTGAAGTAGCCAGCTGGGCTGCCATTAATATTGATCGAGAAACAAGGCGTGGTAAGGCATGAACGAATCCACCCCACAAAGGTAGGGTGAAAGTGAAGCGCCTCAAGGGTGGCGAGGAGGAAATCCCACTCCACTTTATCATACGCCTTTGCAAGGTCCACCTTGAACGCCACCCGATCGGGCAATCCCGCACTCTTGTATCCATGGCAAATCTCCTGAGCCAGCAAAATATTATCCGATATCCGTCGCCCGGGGATAAAAGCCGTTTGGGTGGGATGTACTAGGTCACCAAGGCAGCCCCGAAGTCGATTTGCTAGTACTTTCGAGATAACCTTGTACAACACATTGCAGCACGAGATCGGCCTAAAGTCCTTCGCCATCCGTGGGCTCCCGCCCTTAGGTATGAGAGTGATGAGTGTAGAGTTAAGTTCACCCAAAAGGTGACCGTTCTGAAGAATTCCTTCACTGCAAGTGTAATATCCTCCCCTATGGTATCCCAACTCCGTTTGTAAAAAAGGGCCGAAAACCCATCAGGCCCCGGGGCCTTATTATTCCCAATGGAGTCAATAGCACTCTTGATTTCTCCGTCCGTGACCGATCTCACCATGTCATCCGCCACGGCCCCAGTAAGTGTGCGCTCCAGGTACGGAGCAATATCCTGCGGGGTTAGTGGGGTGGTATGAGTGGTCTTACCCAACAGATCAGTGTAGAAGCTGACGAGTTCCTCCTTCACTTGTTCCTCGGATTCTAGTAACGTCCCATCCGCGGTTTCAAGAGATAATATGCGATTTCCCGCCCGTCGAGATGCCACCCTTTTGAAGAAGAACGCCGTGCATTGGTCCCCGTCCTTCAACCATGTCACCTTAGCCCGTTGCACCAAGGCTGAATGCTCGAGATCCACGGCCTTAGCATAGACCAAGCGGCACCGCTTCTCCAGGTAGAGAAGGTGAGGATCCATAGGATACTGATACCAGAGTCTGGACCGATTCGAGGAAGCCGCGTGCCTCAACTACATTACGATTGAGGTCCCCCTTATCACGCCGTAGCTTCTTGAGTTCCCGCTTCAAAGCCTTCAGCTTCTTACTCACCACAAACATGGGCCGTCCAGTTATGTGGGTCCTCCAAACATCCATGAGTATCGTAGAATACCTAGGATCGTGTACAAGGAAGTTATCGAACCGAAACATGTTCCCCTTACCTCGCGTCGGCTGATTTGCCTCCAAGATAATCGGTGAGTGATCGGATGTGGCTGGCAATGCACACCGATATGGGAAGTCCCCAAATCTCGTGAACCAAGTTGGGTTGCCAAGCATCCTGTCAAGGCGTCTCCAGATTCCAGCCAGCCACTACGCTGGTTATACCAGGTATAAACGCCCCAAGCCGGGGCAAGTCAAGGAGCTCCGCCTCAACAACGCATGCGTTCATGTCAGGACATCCCCCTGAAGGAGACCCTCCCCGTGCTTCTGTGTCGTCTATGATAGCATTGAAGTCGCCCATCACCACCCACGGTACATCTACTTTAAGCTCCGAAGCCGCCACCAAGTCTGCCCACAAGTCACGCCGTGCCCCACTAGTATTCAGCCCATATACAAAGGTAACAGAGAACTCCACACGCTCAGCTAATATGCGAATCCGACAGTGCACTGCTTGGGTGTGAGTCGCTTCCACCGTGACATCCAAGAATTGCGGGTCCCATCCAACCCAAATACGCGCCGCAGGCCCATTGTCATAATCGTAGAACCACCTCCACGGCCGGATGGAATTCACAAGCGAATCAGCATTTTGCTCCATCACCCTCGTCTCCAAAAGTCCAATAAGCAAAAGTCCGTGCCTAGAAATCAAATCTCTCACCGCCCATCTGTGATCTAACCTGTTTAGACCACGTACGTTCTAGGATGCAACTGGGATCATGGACAACCCTCAAGGAGGGCTGCTATAGGACCCTGCATGTCGTTGGTATCATCCCCCAAATCCCCAAGTATAACAAAGGGGTTGGGGTCATAGCTCGTAGAGCAGCCAACATTGGCCTTCCCCAAGATGGTGTGGTGCGGCCGCGTAATGTTATCATAGCTCATAAAACCGCCATCGTTGGGCGGCCGTGGCGTAGGCCGTGGGTCGGAAATCTGGAGGGCAAGAGGGTTCGCCGCGCCGGCCGAGTGTGTCAGCTCCATCTTTTCCTTTCCTTTTGGGCGTGGCCTCCATTCCTGACGTGGCTTCCCCTTCGGTTTGGGGGCCGCCTGTTTAGTTGTAGGGCAGGCTGCGTGTCCCCACGAATGACAAGATGTGCATTGCTTAGGCCTCCACTCGTAGTCAACCTGCACTGTAGCCAGCCCCGCCGTTCCACCATCCTCGCGTGGTAGGCGGACACTAACTTGGTTGACGAACGGTTCATCAAGTCTCTTCATTATACAGACCCGTGCATACTCAAGGCGTTCCATCCTAGTCGTCATCTCGTCGGCAAATAAGGGGCGTCCAAGAACACTAGCGATGATACTAAGACCTTCCTTCGTCCAAAATTCTGACGGGATGTGCCGCATCTTGACCCATAATGGGACCTCCGAGTGCTCAGGTTTTTCGAATGACATCCCCACTCTCCAAGTGTCAAGGAAGATGGGCTGTCCTTGCATGAGCCATGGGCCTCCCTCGAGCACCGCAGCCATGGCATCGGCCGATGTAAACCTGAATTTAAAAAAACCGTTAGGTGCAGCCCGAACTTCATCAATACCAGCCCATGTTTGTCGTGCAAATCGTTCGACGAATGGGAAATATGGTCGTTTCCCGAGGAAATATCCAACAAGTGTGTGCTCCCATCTCGCCGTCCCACGGCGGGCTACGTCCCATGATGGACACGCCATGGCGATCCCATCCACAAGAGTCGGCGGTGTATACGAGAGTGCGAGTCGCTCCATACGGCGCGGCTGATGATTGTTTGCCTTGCCCATCATCACTGCTGCGTAAGACGTCGGGCGTTCGGGGCTTGACGATGGTGGCGCGCCATGTCCCATGATCGGCGCTGTAGATGAAACCCTAGCATTAGGGGCGGCAGTACCCGACCTATTTCGAGGCGGTTCAGTCAGAGGCGGCGTCTCCCCCGTAATATCGTGGGCCTGGGCCCGGTCCATCGTCGTCATGAGCGGAGGTGATGAAGCTTGCGGCGCCTGAACAGGAACAGGCCTGTTAGGCGAAACCCTAGGCCCAGGATCATTCGGCAAAGGGCTAATGTGTCTGATCAGGCTGCCGGTCAACGACGACGGTGGCTCATCGTCGTCAGATCCATCAGAGGCAATTGATGGTATGTGGCACGGCGGCGGGGGCGTGCCACGACGCAGCGGCAATCCACGAGTGGGCCGATCACGTAGGGGGACCGTGAAGTCAGTCGCACGTCTGGGACGAAGGAGGTGGACCATATTATGCTGAACTGGCAGCGCAGGGGTCCGTGATTGAGTGACCGGCGGCGGCGGCGTGGGCGCCGATGATGTGGGGCGAGAGGGTTGATCTGCCGATCCTCCATAGACCCGCCCTACAAGGGCTTCAAACGCTGCAACGTCGAACCGGTCATCAAATTCTTCAACAGCGTTCCTGATGATGCCATAGTCCGGCGGCGATCCAAGGATCTCCCAATCTCGGCGGGTCTGCTCCATATTGCATACTAGATCCATGAAATATTTTTTTTTTTTTTAAAATGCAAATCGTAAAACAACCGAAGGAATCAACATCCTCCCATCGCCGTTTGATCCCGGCGTTGGAGGACAACACGGGAATCACCAAGATCACCAAGGGCAGCGTGATCGTCGAGAGGAAATTAAGGGCGTGGACTGAGGGACGCCTTTTCCAACAGTTGAAGTGGCCCGAGGATGCAGAGTTAAAAGCGAAAAATTTTACGTGAATATTTTTATAGATACATAGAATATGTGCATAAAATGTGATAGATAAATGGGGCGCTACAGTGTTATGGTATCAGAACCTAGGTTTTAGGTTCTGTAGACACTTGCATGATATGTGTGTTTTATGTGTTGCCCTGAAAATCTTTTTGCATATTTAGGCAAAAGGCAACGAATGAACCAATGCATATAGAATACGATGAACCTACAATAGAGGGAGAAGGAGGATCGGCCGTACCAGAATCACATTCATCTCATACGCTTATGCAATATGAGCATGAAAACCCCCTGACAATTCCTCGTGAACGACGGTATGATAAATTAAGGAAGATTGGTGCGGTGGACTTTATGGGTACGACTAATCCCACCGAGGCGGAGACATGGTTGAAGAGAACAGAAAGGTCTATTGCCTTCAAATCCAACCAAGAAGAATCTGACTCTGACGACGATGAAGAGGACATGATGAATCAACTAGCCATGCTAACACAAAGAGATTTGAGAAATTTCAACAGAAAAGGAGATTCAGAGGGAACTTCAATAAATTCCAGAATAAAAACAAGGGAATATCCACATCAGGAAAGAATGGTCAAAAATGTTTCCAATGCAACAAACCAGGCCACTTTGCGCAGAACTGCCCATTCAATGTCAGGAACCGAAAAACCTTACCATATGTTCATGCATATATATGATTTTATTTTATACGAGGTATATTTATTTTAAGGTTTGGTAAAGATAATAGATGTATTTTCGGGTATCATAAAGAAAGCATTCGAAAACCAGTTCGAAAACCACTTCGAAAGGTTTTGTGTCTCATTTTCGAAGTAGATACACTTCGAACTAGATAAAGTTCAAAACATAAAAGTTGCAGATAATCAAGTTAGCGTTCTTCAAGAGTTCGAATCAGGTAATTGATGCCCTGAATCGAAAGTTATGCTTGAAAAAGTGTTGACTGCCATTTCTAGACAGCAGCATTCGAAAACCAGTTCGAAAACCACTTCGAAAGGTTTCGTGTTTCATTTTCGAAGTAGATACACTTCGAACTAGATAAAGTTCAAAACATAAAAGTTGTAGATAATCAAGTTAGCTGTCTTTAAGAGTTCAAATCAGGGTAATTGATGCCCTGAATCGAAAGTTATGCTTGAAAAAATGTTGACTGCCATTTCTGGACAGCAGCATTCGAAAACTTTAGAGATCATGTCGAAAATCTCATAGTAAGGGAGTATAAGGATCGAAAATATTTCCTCCAATAAGCAAAGAAGTATAGAAAACCCTTGGTGGGAGGTAAAGTGAGATTAAGATCAAACTTCTTCTAAGTTTGACACCTCATGCTTAAAAGTGATTAGTAAGCACCTCATAGCCAATCATAATACCTTAAGTACTTAGAAAACAAGCAACTTCATATCTTTCAGGATTGGGGGATGGGTCGTCACTGTGGCTTTGGAGGGATCCGTGGCTTCTGCCTACACCTCATCTGTATTGCATCATCCGAAGTCGTAGCAGTCATAACGGTTTCTCTTTTCCTTTTCATATGTATGCATATGACATATACAAATCATCATTCATATCAAATAAACATATCAAGTCGATTCACGTTTCATAGATATCACGAAATCATCAATCAGTCACTTCACATATAGCACATAAGGTACACGTTGCAGATCAAACTCACAAGTTTGGAGTAAACTTCGAATTTTCTTTATTTAGTCTTGTCGTCGCCTTTTTCGGGATTTTGACCTATAACACGTCACTTTCGATAATCAACATGAGACTTACATGAATAATTCATATGCGTGATATGCATGATGTATGTATAAGCATGTTTCTATCTCAAACTCCTAGCATTCGGTTTATCCATTTGAACACTTTTGATAAAATTGGTCAAGTGTTTCTGCCCAGAACTGGCAGTGGGTACTATTTCAAACATAACTTTTGATTCAAAGCATCAATTACCCTGATTCAAACTTCATTAGATAGCCAACTTGATTATCTACAACTTTCATGTCGGAGATGCTTAGTACTTCCAGATCCTTTGCTTCGTAAATGGCAGTAACCCTGGCATTCCATTCTCTTGGAAGTGATTTCAGTATTTTTCTGACCTGCTCACTGTCGGGAACTTTCTTTCCAAGAGAGAACATTTGGTTGATGATTCCCATGAATCTGGCATACATCTGGCTTATGGTCTCATCAGATTCCATTGCAAACAGTTCGTACTGATGAGTAAGCAAAGCTAGTCTTTCTTGAACAACTCGTTGGGTTCCTTCATGAGTATCTTGAAGCATGTCCGACATATCCTTAGCCGATGAGCAGGAACTTACACGGTTGTATTCTTCTCCTGTTAGTGCACATGCGAGCATGTTTTTCGCCTTTGCGTTTCTCGTGATTCCCTTTTTATCATCAGCAGTTAATTCTCGGCCAGCCTTTGGAGTAACATCTGGTTTCACAACTGTATACGGTCCATTGATGATTGTTTCCCAAAGTTCATAGTCGACAGCTATAAGAAACTCTGTCATACGATTCTTCCATACAGCGTAGTTCGTTCCATCGAAGAGCGGTGGCCTAGAGTGGGATTGACCTTCTGCAAATACATCAAAACTCGAAGAAGCCATTAGATCTTTTACTCAGGCGTGTTAGGCCTGTCGTTTGAGTAACCTGGCTCTGATACCAATTGAAGTACAAAAACTTGTCTTGGGGTTTTTGCTCTCTTGCCACAACCCTTGTCACGTCCTACCCAACCAACAGCCCGATCAACCATCCTCGCGCCGCCGTTCCCTTTCACCTTGGTGACGCCGGCGACGTCTTTTCAGACCTCCTTCGCCGGGTTCAGACGGCGGGTGGACGGTTTCTTCTTTCCTCCTTTTCTTCTAGGGTTTCTTGCGTGCGGACCTTTGAGTGAGGGCGTGGGTTCGGTTCGTTGACCTGCTTGTCTGCCGCCGGCCACCACTTGGTCCGGCGTCGTTTCGGACCGGCAGTGATAGGGGAGAGAGGGTGCGGAAGCGACGGCTGTTGTGGAGGCTACGTGATCCATAACGGATTGCCATGGCATCACCATCCGATGGCTCTGGTCCCGCATCTGGGGGCCTGATCGACGGTGGCCGATGTGCTGAGGTGCCGCCTGGGTCTGGTGTGACTGGTCGTGGGGTGAGGATCGGTGATGGTGCGACAAACGGAGGTGGCTGCAAGCTAGGGTTTGGCGCTTTTGCCACAGGCGCATCTGGGATGGCGGCGATCGGTGGTTGTCGCGGGTCTGTGCCGATCGGCGATGCTGCCGATCCTTGTCCGAAGGCAGGGACGACCAGAGCTGCGTCGACGTTAGGTACCACCCTATTAGGGTTTCATGAGCGCGAAACGTCTTCAGTGACGAGATCCGTCGCGGTGATGAAGGGCGGCGACACGTTGGGATCTGGCGATGCTACAGCGACGGGATCCATGGTGGTGATGAAGGGGGATGCTGAGACAGCGCCATGCCGGGGCGATACGGGGTTCCCAAGCCCAACGACGAACCCTGGTGCAACTGGTAAGGTGGGTGCGGACTTGAGGGATCGGACTGTGACGGCGGCTCGACCTATTCTGCCGGACCTGGACGCGCTGAGGGTGGCGTACCCGGCGTTTGCAGCGGCGTTTGACTTTGAAAAATTCCGGGACCTAATGGGCCGGTTGGATGAGACGAGGGCAGCCCCGAGGCCACAGATTCAGGAACCGGTGGCTCCGCAGCCGGTGGTGCAGCAGGAGATGGTGCTGCAAACGGTGCAGCCACCGGTCCGGGTTGGGCAGGGAGGCAGCTACACGTATAAAGGAACCCTGCGAAACGCCTCACCTTTCCTAACCCGTCGGACGAGATGGGGTCGCGACGATACGCCGCCACCTCAGTTGAAGCCACGACGTGCCTTACTTCTGGGCGGTGATGTACCCAAAGCTGATATTGAGGATGGGGCTGATAATAGCCAGGAGGCTGAGGATAACGCAGTACGGGTCGATGTGGCAAGAGCACGGGATGGTGAGGAGGAAGGTTCGGGGCAGCCAAACCACGGACCTGTTCACCGTTTTGCACTAACATATACTCCGCCGCTTGTGATGGGTGAGGTTCCCGTGGTGGCACCATCATGGGATGTCGCGAAGAAGGGGTTTACCCGATGGGAGAATACGTTAGTGGGGTATTTCTTAGGAAAGAAACCCTATTTTGTTTCTGTCGAACGTTTCCTACGAACTACGTGGAAGGGACTAATTGAAGTGAAGGCTACCATTAACGGTTTCTTCAAATTCCGGTTCGGCACGGAAACTGCGATGAACGAGGTATTGGAAGGGGGGCCTTGGCTCATGCGTGGTCAACCACTACTGTTGGAGCCATGGCATCCGGGCATGTCGTTTGAACGGAAGGAGTTAACCGAGGTCCCGTTATATGTCAAGCTGTGGAATGTACCGGGCGAGTTTTGGACGCGTGATGGCTTGGGGGTGGTAGCAAGTGGGATAGGTCGGCCACTGTTTGCAGATCGGGTCACGGCAAAACGGGCTCGTATTGACTACGCCCGAGTTTGTATCATGAAGGCCTTGGACACCTCTTTTGTGGACCGCCTGCTTATCCGCATTCCACAAGATGGGGGCGGGACGTTGGGCGAGGTGCCAGTCCGTGTGGAGTATGAATGGAGGCCTACCAAATGCATGGACTGTCAAGGTCTGCCACGGCCAGGGTCACGACGTAATACACGGCGCGGCACTGGGGAAGACGATCGGGCTGGAAGACGCGGGAAAGAGGCTAGGGCTGGTTCGACCATGGGGAAGGGGGAGGAGGTTCCCCTGCTCCATCGGCAAGTGATTGATGCGAGGCGTGGGAACGGGGTACACACCATGCCGCGGCCTTCAAAACGACAGGATCAGCAGCAACGCGGGGTTGAGTGGACCCAAGTTGGTGCTAAAGGAAATGTGGTGAGGACTCGTGGGACGGTAGACCAGCCACCCATTGTACTAGCCACGCAGCCATCTCGAGGGGACTCTAGCACGGCTCGCGCTGCGACACCAGGGCAGCGCGAGGGTGAGGGTGGGAGCGGGGATCATAACTCGTTTGCGGTTTTGGATGGACTGGAAGGTAACGACATGGCAATGACTCTATATACGGGCCCTGACGCACACGCAGCCCGAACCTGGGTTGCTCCATGATACAGCTCGCCTCCTGGAATGTGCGTGGTCTTAATAAGCAAGACCACAGGGTAGTGGTGGGGGAGTTGATTGCACGAGAAGGATTGAGCCTGATAGGACTTTTGGAGACACGAGTATCGGTTGCCAATGCGGGGAGAATTTCGAGTGGCGTTCGTTCGCGTTGGTCTTGGTTCTTTGATTATGATGACGGGCCAGCTACCCGCCTCTGGGTGGGATGGGATCCATCTCTGGTGAGTGTTGAAGTGCTCCAGTTCTCGACGCAAGCCATCCACTGTCGAGTTCAGGACATTGCCACGAAAGAGGGGTCATACATTTCTTTCATCTATGGTCAGTCACGGCGGGAGGAAAGACAGTCCTTATGGGAGGAGCTGACGAGTTTCAGCGCCTCACGAACGGAGGATGCATGGCTAGTCCTCGGTGATTTTAATGCGATTCTACATGATGCTGAAGGCCGGGGCGGCATGCCATCTACGCAGGACATGACAGAGTTCCAGGCATGCTTGGTCAGTGCCGATCTGGCTACAATCCCGACGACGGGCCAGATTTTCACATGGTATAACCAGCAGCGATCGACTGCGGGCATTTGGCGGCGATTAGACCGGATGCTTGGAAACCCGCAATGGTTTGCACGGTGGCCAGACGTACTCTGTCGGTGTGGCCTGCCTGCGATGTCTGACCATTCGCCCGTCATACTAGGGACGGCGGTGCAGCGACCCAGGAAGTTGATGTTTCGCTTTGACAATTTCCTTACAAAGACGGGATCGTTTATGGAGGTGGTGGGCCATGCCTGGCAAGCGCCCATAATAGGCCATCCGATGTATGTTCTGACTCGCCGACTGAAGTTACTCAAGCCGGTTTTCCAACAGATGAAGAAGGCTAAAGGCGACTTACGGGCGAATGTTCTGGAGGCGCGTCACTTTCTTGATCTCGTGCAGGAATTCTTGGCGCGATTTCCGGAGGAGGCAGGTTTCTTCGAAATGGATCGCCTCTGTCGTGAGATATATACTCGAGCCGTGGAGGTAGAGTACATGGCACTGTCGCAACGGGCTAAGCTTGCGTGGCTCAAGGATGGTGATCAATGTTCGTCGTACTTCTTTAGAAGGGTGGCCATGCGTAGGGCCACTAATCGGATACTTTCACTGGAAAATGCGAGGGGTGACTTATTGGATGATGTTGAACAGGTGGAGGCAGAGCTGCTGGGATTTTATTAGGACCTTCTGGGTACTACTGCCCACGTAACACCGATCACTGTGGATGATGTCCAGCCGACCATCACAAGGAAGCTCTCCCCAGCAGATGCGCAGAGGATGATTAGGCCTGTGGGGCCTAGGGAGGTGCGAATAGCGTTGTTCTCTATGGGAGATGAGAAAGCGCCGGGCCCAGATGGGTACACGGCCGCATTCTTTAAGAAGGCTTGGTCCGTTGTGGGTAGAGATGTTGTGACGGCTGTCCAGGATTTCTTTGAGACAGGCAGGCTGCTAAAGGGACTCAACAGTACGTTGATTACGTTGATCCCCAAATGCGACTCACCTCGGCGGGCGACAGACTTTAGGCCCATATCATGTTGCAATGTGTTGTACAAGATTATCTCGAAAATCTTGGCCAATAGGATGAAGGATTGCTTACCAGGGCTAGTCCATGGCACCCAGACGGCCTTCATTCCTGGACGACGCATTAGTGATAATATTCTCTTGGCGCAGGAGCTTTGCCTAGGGTACAATGCCATGGGAAAACCACCGAGGGCGATGTTTAAGGTGGATCTGGCCAAGGCTTATGACAAGGTTGAGTGGAGCTGCGTCCTTGCTGTCCTCGAGGCCATGGGGTTTCACGACACGTATATAGGTTGGATACGTGCATGTCTTACCTCCACAGCATTTTCGCTCAACCTTAATGGGCAGGCAGTGGGTTTTTTTCCGGGTAAGCGAGGGTTACGTCAGGGCGACCCCATATCTCCTTATCTCTTTACGCTGGTCATGGAAATGCTACACGGCTTGCTAGTGTTGGGTATTGCTGAGGAGCCGCGGTTTCACTATCATTGGCGTTGCGAGGCTGTGGGCCTAGCATCGCTTGCTTTTGCCGATGACTTATTGTTGTTTAGCCATGCGGACCCAATTTCTATCGGGGTCCTGAGGGAGGCATTGGAGAGGTTTGCGACTTTCTCTGGGCTCTATCCTAATCCGACGAAGAGCGAGATGTTTCTCTCGCGGCGGGCAGAAGGCATGACTGTGACGCCCGGGGCCAATGAGGGCGGGGAGTGATCGCCGGTGCCAGAGAGGGCACGGACAAGGTGCGGCTCCTGGCAGGCTTCTAGGCGAAGGGGTACATGAATGAACTGATCCCACACCCGAATAAGAGGGGATCCTGAGGCTGACAATGTATGAGCGTGTCGGTCTAAGAATCGTATAAGAGAATTGATAGTACTACTCATATCACCAAGGTCGACCTACCTTTTCGGGAGTCCATCTATAAGAACTCCAAAGTTAAGCGTGCTTGACTTGGAGCAATCTTAGGATGGGTGACCCCCTGGGAAGCAGCTCAGGGTGCGTGCGAGTGAGGACAAAGCACGCTGGAAGGTTAAGTATAAATGGTGGTACAGTGGGGCCAGACTATCAGTAGGAGTGTGGTGGGCCCAACCCCACTGGTCCCCAGTAGGACGAATATTACCAAGTAACAGCCGGTATGGAACGGGTCGTTACAGATGGTATCAGAGCACAACCTCTCGCAGTACGGTGTGGTTCGGGGACGAACCAGGCGGAAGCTGGTGGGCATGTGACGCCCGGGGCCAATGAGGGCGGGGAGTGATCGCCGGTGCCAGAGAGGGCACGGACAAGGTGCGGCTCCTGGCAGGCTTCTAGGCGAAGGGGTACATGAATGAACTGATCCCACACCCGAATAAGAGGGGATCCTGAGGCTGACAATGTATGAGCGTGTCGGTCTAAGAATCGTATAAGAGAATTGATAGTACTACTCATATCACCAAGGTCGACCTACCTTTTCGGGAGTCCATCTATAAGAACTCCAAAGTTAAGCGTGCTTGACTTGGAGCAATCTTAGGATGGGTGACCCCCTGGGAAGCAGCTCAGGGTGCGTGCGAGTGAGGACAAAGCACGCTGGAAGGTTAAGTATAAATGGTGGTACAGTGGGGCCAGACTATCAGTAGGAGTGTGGTGGGCCCAACCCCACTGGTCCCCAGTAGGACGAATATTACCAAGTAACAGCCGGTATGGGACGGGTCGTTACAATGACAGCCCAAATTCTTGGCTTAATGGGCAATAAAGTGGGACGGCTACCAGTTCGGTATTTGGGGGTCCCCCTCACTACATCACGGTTGTCCATTGATGACTGCGGCCCTCTGCTTAGGCGAGTTGATCAGAGATTGGGGTCATGGCTTAATCGCTCGCTCTCTTATGCAGGTAGAGTGCAGTTGGTGAAGTCGGTACTTCAGGCCATACATGCATACTGGTCAGGGGTATTTCTACTCCCTAAGGGGATTATCCGTGTGCTGGAGGCGACATTCAAGAAGTTTCTATGGGGAGGCTCGGCGAAGGTTACATGGGCGGTGCTATGTCTACCCATATCAGAGGGAGGCCTTGGTTTACGATCTATTGCCGTGGATAATCGGGTCCTCCTTATGAGGCAGCTATGGAGTGTACTTGTGCGCACGCGAGATTCGATTTGGGTTGATTGGCTTTACAGGACGAGGTTACACTCTCGCTCGGTGTGGGACATTCAGATCTCGGCCACTACCTCATGGACGTGGAGAAAGATACTGCAGCTGAGGCCATTGCTTCGACCTTTTCTTACATTTAGAGTCGGGGATGGGGATGCGTTTTGGCTATGGAAAGATCCGTGGCTGATGACGACACCTCTTCTTGAGCGATTTCCACGTGGCCCCATTGCGATGGGATTACATGTTGATACTAGAGTGAGTGCGGTCATCCATGACAAATCTTGGGCTTGGCCTGGACAGGGATCGGTGGAGTACCTTGAGATCCGTGGTATGTTGCCAGTAATCGCCCAGGAGGGGGGGATGCCATTCGATGGACAGGTGCAGCTGATGGGATCATGACGACTGCATTAGCGAGAGAAGTGACGAGGCTTCGTAGGCCACAGGTACCATGGGCGGCTCTTTTTGGAGGCCCGATGCGGATCCCGAGGCATGAGTTCATATTATGGTTAGGACTGCATGATCGACTGTCGACGAGGGATAAGCCATGGGTGGCCAACATAGCGGGTACGCCAGCGTGTATGCTATGTGATGAGCTCCATTATGAGACGCGGCAGCATCTTTTCTTTGACTGCTCATACTCGCGCCGATGCCTTCGGCTCTTGAGACGGCGTATTCGGTGGCCCTGGTGTCATAGAGAATGGGAAGTGAGTGTTCGATGGGCAGCGGCTCGATGGAGAGGGTGCCATCTTATGCATGCGGCTGCGCGGCATGTACTTGCCTCCCTGGTGTACCATATTTGGCAGGCGAGGAATAGACGGTGGCGGGAAGGGATTGTCGATACGCCAGAGAGAGTTGTGGGAAGTGTGCTCGCATTGATTGCCTTGCGACTGCGGGGTCTTGCACCACAATATGCATTACAGCAGGCGGCCATTAGGCGGGCTTGGCGCATAGCTTGGTAGGTTATAGCTTGGTGTTTTTGTATGTCGGCTCATAGGCCGAGTGCTTGTGGGGGTATGCCCCTACTCATTCTGTATACTCTCATTTATATTTATATATAACTCGGGACCATTTACCAAAAAAAAAAAACAGTACAAAATATGCCTAAGAGGGTGAATTAGGCTTATAAAATTTATGGTTTTTCTTCTTTGAAAATTCCTTTCTTTAAGAAGATATCAATAAAACTGCAGAAGATGGTTATCACTTGAAAAACATAGCAGTATCAATGTTATATCCTTATCCTTTAAAAACGTTCCAAAGATATCACGTGGTTTTGTTTGAAAAAGTTTCGGGTTTGTCTCACAGAAAGTAAATGACAGAAAGTGAAGTGAGACAGGATTTTTATACTGGTTATATCCCCAACTGGGGTTTACTCCAGTCCTTGAGGTTTGTCCCTCAAGATTTCAAGTCAATCACTAAGATATAACCGTTTATGGTTACAAAATGATTGACACCCTTACACAACCGAAGCACGATGAACACTAGACCACCTAGGCTGCTACACACCGAGTTTCGTCCAACGTCGTTTGTAATACCCGTAAAATTTAATACGGGATTTATACCATTATAATTAGAAATTTTGATATATTATTTAGATGAAGGATTCGAAAGCTCGGGTAAAGAGTATGAATAATAATAGGAACACCCGAATTATGATAAGTACTTGAAAACAAAAAGAGGCCGAAATTTGGGTGAGGACGAAATTCGGGTGATGATAAATGTAAATGAAGCTCGAAATTTTCGGATGAAGCCTAGAAAATTTCGGGTAAGACATTTCTTAGTCTAAGAGGAAAGACTCGTCACCTCTTTGTCACCCACTTATCCTTATTAAGTGAAAAACAACAAAATAAAAAGGGCAGAGAACATTTTCAAAAACAAAGAAAAGAGAAGGAAAGAATCGTACAAAAAACTTGGCTAACAAAATATTTGGGAGCTCGAGAAAATCCTAAAACTTCAAAGCTTCGGACTTGAGGTAGGTGAAGATTTCACCTACAATACGTAAACGAAATATGTGTTCCTTGCGTGGTTATTTGATATATTCGTATGTGCATGATGTGAAATCGGTGTGTATAATATGTTATGTGCTCGAAATTACAATATGCTGGATTCATAATTATGTGTGCTTGCGATGCGTAGTAGTATTAAGAAGAATAAAATGATTTTTTTGGGCACTTGAATATATTTCGGGCGATTGAATATTTTCGGGCCTTGAATTTTCTGGCACGAATGAAATTCGGGCCTTAAAGTTATTTTCGGGTCTTTTAAATAAATTTTTGAGTCAGGAAGAAAATTCGACGAAAACTAAGATATATTTTCGGGCCTTGACAAATTAAAAATATTTTCGGGCATTGACCTTATTTTCGGGTCCAAAAACTTCGGCGTTTATAACAAATTTTCGGGTAAAACATTTTCGGGCCTGTAAAGGATATTCGGGCCCAAAACTTTCGGCGTGTATTACACATTTTCGGGCAGCAACTTTCGGGCTCGAATAAAATTCGGGTCTTTGATCTAAAGAGCAATCTTTCGAGCACGAATGCAAATCGGGTCTTTGATCTAAAGGGGAATATTCGGGAAAAACATTTTTGTGGTGATGCTGCATATTATTTGCATGACATATGCATTCATCCAGTACGAGTGATAGTGACAGTATGGACACAACGACACTTTATAGTGTCAACGAGCGGGGTAGAATGTGACCAAAAATTGGTCGTCGACTCGTAATGGAGTTTGAGGTTAGTACTAGAGCACCAGGCGGGAGATGAGCATGAACGACTCATCTACTCGGATGCGTTGGTGCGCATTCGAGGTGCAAACCGTCGGAGGATTGCGGGAGGAGCGACCTGGTAGAACGGCCTGGCGTGAACATCCAGTGTATGCTATCAGCGTAGACTACTGCCTGAGCAGGAGGAAACTCGGGAAGGGGCGACCTAACGAGAGTGACCAGCGTAGGCCACCTGAGCGTGAACCCTGACTCCATATGTTGTTGTGCGCACGTGGTGCTTAGTCTAGCCTAGGGCCATGATGTGATGTGATAGGTTGGGATGAGAGGAAAAAGTCGAGTGTGCATCTATGGTGAGATGAACTGGGATAATGATTGAGCGCACGGTGCATTCATGCATGTTTTCACCTACTGGGCAAATCGCTCAGTGTTTACGTGTTTGTAGGTATGACCGAGTCCGACGTCGAGATACGTCGAGACTAAGGCGGACTGATGGCGGTGACTCCACGGACTTTTGAGGGCGAGGCGGTACATGGATGAAGACCTGTGGAGCGATGTTAGGTTGTTTTGATATTTTGAGGCTAAGGCCTTGTATAGAGTTGATAATTTAAAACAGATTTTGATGTAATATATTTTATGTTAAGAAAAGTTTTTGTAAAACGGGTCTTCCGCGGCTTTCGTTGCGAAACCCGCCATTTACTATGATTAGAGAATGAGGGTCGCCACAGGTGGTATCAGAGCTTAGATTAGAGATTTTGTAGACTATCCATGTATTGCCGCTCAAAAGCCTGGAGGACCAGCCCTTGCCTGTAAGTTTTAAAGTTTGGCGTGAATAGATGTAATAATAATATGCCTATCTGTGTGAATAATTGTAGATAATAGTAATACAATGACCAAGGGACGTAGAGAATACGTTGGTGAGCAGAGTCGTAGGGCAGCACCTGAGTCTCCTACAAATGAACGAGACTCAACAATTTTGCGACTTACTGAACCGATCCAACGTCAATCGGATCAGATCAACGAACTCATTCATAATAGGAGTTCGTCTGAACACCGTCAATCCCCACAACCGGAACGTGTGGAGATAATAGGAGAAAGATTCCGGAAATTGCAACCCCCAACATTTACGGAAGCCACCGATCCTACCATGGCTGAGGATTGGTTACGCACCATCGAAGACATGTTTATGTATAGCCGAGTACCAGAAAATGAAAGGGTACTGTGTGCGGCTTCCATGCTCAGAGGGAATGCTAGATTTTGGTGGGATACCGTCAAAATCTTAGAAAACCCTACTACCATGGTGTGGGAAAGATTTAAGGCCCTGTTCTACGAAAAATATTTCAGGGCCCACGAGCAAGCGCAACGGATGAATGACTTTGTAAACCTGAAGCAAGGCGGAATGACTATTGCGGAATATATCCGCAAATTTGAAGAGTTATCGCGATTTGCTCCACATATGGTAGCTACGGATGAACTGAAAATAGCACGGTATATGGTAGGCCTCAAACCCGAGGTCTACCGAGATGTTAGCATGGGAGGAACGCGGGGAATGGCGTACACCCATGTGGCGGAACGTGCTATCATTGCCGAGCAGGCGGAGGCCCAGATTGTGGAAGCTCAGAACAATAAGAGAAGGGCGGAGAGCCAGTTGGAACGAGAGGGTGACCGAAAATGCCAATCCTTCGGAAGAGGCCCCAACAACAATCAAAGCAATCGCCAGGGGCGACGAAATTGGGGACCTAGGCCGAATCCAGGGTCAATGAATCCCCCAATTTGAGCCCCAAATACTGCTTCACAATGTCCACAATGTGGGCGATATCATGCGGGCGTTTGTTTCGGGGTGAGACCCAATCCCAACTCTCAATGCTTCCGATGCGGGAAGCCGGGACACTTTGCCAGAAATTGCCAGGCGAATCTGCCCGGAAATCAAGCTCAAGCTCCAGTACGACCACCACCACTGGTTTCAGCCCGGGTATTCACTTTGACGAATGAGGAGGTGGAAGCGAACCCAACGGTAGTGGCGGGTACGTTGAATATTTATAACACACCCACCTCTGTGTTAATTGATTCCGGAGCCACCCATTCATTTGTATCAGTTAAATATGTGGCAAAGGTGGGAATACCTCCTACCTTATCTAAGTGTGATTACGTAGTAACCCTACCGTAGTTATTGAAGATAGAGACCTAAGCGTCGATTTAATTGTAATCCCGATGAATGATTACGACGTCATTCTCGGGATGAATTAGCTTTCGAAACACGAAGCTATAATCGACTGCCATAAGAAAATAGTCAAGTTTCAATTACCCAAGGGAGGGGTGTTCACTTTCGAGGGCAAGACGAGCCGAGATAAAAGCTCTCAAATTTCTGCACTGAAGGCTCAACGACTTCTGAAATCGGGTTGTGAGTCATTCATAGTATACGCAATGAAGGCGGATGAATTACCCCAGTCGGAATTGGAGAACGTGTCCATAGTAAACGAATTTGCCGACGTATTTCCCGACGATCTTCCGGGATTACCCCCTAACCGGGAAATTCAATTCACAATTGATCTAGTACCGGGAGCAGCTCCGATTTCTAAAACTCCTTACCGGCTAGCGCCCAATGAGTTACGAGAATTAAAGGAGCAATTAGAGGAGTTGTTACAAAAAGGGTTTATTCAACCTAGCTTCTCCCCTTGGGGAACGCCTGTGTTATTTGTACGCAAAAAGGATGGGTCGATGAGGTTATGCATCGACTATCGTGAACTGAACAAATTGACCATTAAGAACAAATATCCGTTGCCAAGGATCCACGATTTATTCGATCAATTGCAAGGCGCAACGGTATTCTGAAAAATCGATCTACGCTCGGGATACCATCAACTAAAATTCCGGGAGGCAGACATTCCAAAAACGGTATTCAGCACGAGGTACGGCCACTTTGAGTTCCTAGTAATGCCTTTCGGGTTAACGAATGCACCAGCTGCCTTCATGGATCTGATGCACCGGGTATTTAAAGATCTTCTCGACCGTTTTGTCATCATCTTTATTGACGACATTCTGGTCTATTCCAAAACGAGAGAAGAACATGAAGTTCATTTACGAACGGTCCTAAGAATTCTGCGAGAAAGACAACTATTCGCCAAATTCGGAAAATCCTGAAGCTACGTTCTATACTTCGGCCTCTCATTCGCTTCAAGGTGGGTGATGGATCTTCGATATGGCTATGGCTGGATCCCAGGCTCTCAGAGACCCCCCGTCTTGAGCGGTTTCCGCGGGCACCACTCGCCATGGGGATGCCTTCGGATACGATGCTTAGTGCTGTGATCTCCCCAGAAGGATGGAACTGGCATGCGCAAACGACCACGGAGTACTTAGAGATTGCTCCCTCGCTTCCGACGATTGATCCCCACTCGCGAGATGTGATTCTTTGGTCCAGCACCGGAGATGGACGGTTCTCTACTGCCTCTGCCAGGGCTGCGCTACATCCGCGACGAGAGCGCGTCATGTGGGCGTACCTATTTGGGGGTGCTCTTCACATCCCCCGACACGAGTTTATTCTTTGGCTTGGCATTCGTGATCGCCTGTCCACTAAGGATAAGGCATGGGTGGCGCAACTTGGAGGCTCATCTATGTGCATCCTCTGTGATTCCCAGGCGATTGAGACGGTGAATCACCTTTTCTTTGATTGCCCCTTCTCAAGAAGGTGCATCACTCTCCTACGTAGGAAGACTCGCTTTAGCTGTGTGACGCCCGGGGCCAATGAGGGCGGGGAGTGATCGCCGGTGCCAGAGAGGGCACGGACAAGGTGCGGCTCCTGGCAGGCTTCTAGGCGAAGGGGTACATGAATGAACCGATCCCACACCCGAATGAGAGGGGATCCTGAGGCTGGCAATGTATGGGCGTGTCGGTCTAAGAATCGTATAAGAGAATTGATAGTACTACTCATATCACCAAGGTCGACCTACCTTTTCGGGAGTCCATCTATAAGAACTCCAAAGTTAAGCGTGCTTGACTTGGAGCAATCTTAGGATGGGTGACCCCCTGGGAAGCAGCTCAGGGTGCGTGCGAGTGAGGACAAAGCACGCTAGAAGGTTAAATATAAATGGTGGTACAGTGGGGCCAGACTATCAGTAGGAGTGTGGTGGGCCCAACCCCACTGGTCCCCAGTAGGACGAATGTTACCAGTAACAGCCGGTATGGGACGGGTCGTTACAGATGGTATCAGAGCACAACCTCTCGCAGTACGGTGTGGTTCGGGGACGAACCAGGCGGAAGCTGGTGGGCATGTGACGCCCGGGGCCAATGAGGGCGGGGAGTGATCGCCGGTGCCAGAGAGGGCACGGACAAGGTGCGGCTCCTGGCAGGCTTCTAGGCGAAGGGGTACATGAATGAACCGATCCCACACCCGAATGAGAGGGGATCCTGAGGCTGGCAATGTATGGGCGTGTCGGTCTAAGAATCGTATAAGAGAATTGATAGTACTACTCATATCACCAAGGTCGACCTACCTTTTCGGGAGTCCATCTATAAGAACTCCAAAGTTAAGCGTGCTTGACTTGGAGCAATCTTAGGATGGGTGACCCCCTGGGAAGCAGCTCAGGGTGCGTGCGAGTGAGGACAAAGCACGCTAGAAGGTTAAATATAAATGGTGGTACAGTGGGGCCAGACTATCAGTAGGAGTGTGGTGGGCCCAACCCCACTGGTCCCCAGTAGGACGAATGTTACCAGTAACAGCCGGTATGGGACGGGTCGTTACAAGCTGGCCCTTTTCCGACTGGAAGCGTGGCATCTCTTGGGCATCCTTGCGGTGGCGTAGTGACCATTTGGCTAACATGGCATTTCGACACCTGCTTGCGTCTACTGTTTACCATATTTGGATGGAACGGAATCGTCGCTGGAGCGAGGGCAGGATCAGCAGGCCGGAACGGGTGATAGAGGAGGTTGTGCGTTTAGCTTGCCTACGTCTTTCTACTCTTCATGCTCGTTTTTGTTTACAACTTATTGCCCTACGTAGAGTTTGGCGTGTAGCTTGGTGATTTGCTTGTTCACGGTAGCCTGTTACCGTTTTGCTTCCTTTTGTATCTTTTATTACGTAATATATGGAAAATTCCAAAAAAAAAAAAAAAAAAAAAACTATTCGCCAAATTTAAGAAGTGTGAATTTTGGCTTGAACAAGTGGCCTTTCTGGGACACATCATTTTTGGAAAGGGGATTTCGGTGGATCCCAGCAAAATTGAAGCAGTAAGTAATTGGCCACGTGTTCCTTCTCTCTACATTTGCTTGTTTGCCTTACGCGTTAGTTGATAATCCTGTATGGGGCTTGGTTTGCATGCGGGTTGATGCTTCTCGAAGGCAATGTATGTTTGCTATTGTGCATACTTTCATTGTACTTTGTTTGATGTGGGGGTATGCCCCCACTGAGGCTGTATTCTACTTTTATCTTATTTATATATATAACAGGACCCTTTACCAAAAAAAAAAAAAAAAAGTAATTGGCCACGACCAACTACTCCTACTGAGGTCCGGAGTTTCTTAGGGATCGCGGGATACTACCGTAAATTCATTGCGGATTTTTCCCGTATTGCTTCGATTTTGACAAATCTGACCAGGAAAAATGTTCCGTTCAAATGGACGGAATCCTGTGAACAAAGTTTTCAGGAACTGAAGAAACGGCTCACTTCAGCTCCAGTTTTGGCTATACCATCGGGAACCGGAGGATTCTCGGTGTATAGCGATGCCTCGAAATATGGCTTAGGATGCGTGCTGATGCAGAATGGAAAGGTAATTGCCTACGCTTCTCGGCAATTGAAAGAAAATGAGAAGAATTATCCTACCCATGATTTGGAACTCGCAGCAGTGGTATTCGATTTAAAAATCTGGCGTCACTATCTCTATGGAGAAAGATGCGAGATTTACACAAATCACAAGAGCCTGAAGTACTTCTTCACTCAAAAGGAGTTGAATATGCGGCAGTGAGATAAAAATCTCTCTCTCTAACTTTCTCTCTCTAGCGAAATTCTCTCTAGGAATACAAACCCACTAATTTCTACATCTCGCGCCGCCACCCTTCCTTCTTTCCGACGACTTGCGGCCTCAACTCCGACGCCTTGGTGCTCCGTGGGTTACGCCGGTGACCTCCACCGCTGGGTTCTGCCGGCGCGTGGAGGATTTCCTGCTCCTCTTGCGCGTTTGGCAGTTTTTTGTGTGTCTCCCCCCTTCTCCGGCGGCCACTGGCCATCGGCGGGTCTGGTGCCGTTGGTCACATGGGTAGGTTGTGTTGGGGCCACGACCTTTGTGTCTGTGGTTCTTGTAGCTTGGGTTCATCGGCGTTGTGTCCGATTTGGTGGGCTCGGCTGGGGTGGATTCGTGTCAGCGGTTGTTTTTTTGCCCGGGTCTCTTCCTTGGTGTCTCATGACTCTTGGTCTTGTGGCTGGTGTCGTGTTGTGCTGGGGTGGGTTCTCACATGACTCTTGGTCTTGCGGCTAAGCTGGGGTGGGTTCGTGGTTGCGGTTGTTTCGTGCTGTCTCGTGACTCTCTTGGCCTTGTGTCTCGCTGGGTCTGTTGCCGGGCTGTGGGCTGTTTCCTTGCGGCTTAGGGCAAGGTCTGTTGCTGTGCTGGCGGCTCTTGGTTTTGTTTTTGTTGGGTGCTGCGATTGGGTGCTGGTTGGGTGGTTGTCGCCTTGCGATTGGGGCTGGGGGCTGGGGCTGTTTGAGGCAGTTGCTGCTGCTTCTTGCCCGTTCGGGTGCTGTGTTTCAGCTGCTGGTGGGTTCCTTGCTGCGTTTGGTGCTGGCTGCAGGTTCTTGCGGCTTGGTGCGTCGTCTGGGTGCTGCGTTTGTTGGTGGCTGCATTTCTCGTCTGTTGTCTTTGCAGCTTTTTGGGTTTCAGCCTGGGGTTCTTCACGTTGGGCTGGTCCTCTTGTTGCTCGTGCTCTGTGGTTGTGCTTTCTGTGGGGCCTGTGTTGCGCTTTCCCGGTCGTCTTTCGACGACGGGCAGCTCTGTGTCTTCTCTGGTGGTTGGTTGTGCGGCGCTTGTCGTCGTTGTGTGGTCCTGTTTGGTGGCTGCAGGGCTGTCGTTGGGATTCTGCTCGTTCTCTCCATTTGTGTCGTCTGTGGCGGGGTTGTGGTTGCGGGACTGTCGCCCCTTGATGCTGCTCACCTTTCGCGGTTTGGGCGTCTTCGGTTTCTTCTTGTGGCCTGTTCTCTCCCCTTTTTTGGCCTGGGGTTTTTGGTGTTTGGTGGTGTTGGGGCGCCTTTGTTGGTGGGTTCGCTAGCGGCTGTGTGTGTGCAGCTTGCATCACCTATCCGACCTGCCTCTTTGTTCCTTGCTGAGCTGCTCGGCGCCTGTTCCAATCGTGGGTGGGCTGCCTTCTGGTTTGGCTTGGAGGTGTTCCCTTTGGGTGTTCTGAGGTTCGCGGGTTGATGGCTCCGTTGTTTCTTCGGTTGGTTGTCGCTGCGGGCTGTTTCCTGCGGCTTGCTTCCCGTTTGCGGGCGTGCTGCTCGTCTGTGTGCGTGTTGCTCGGCTTCTAGGGGTTGTTGCTGCGGCTGCGGTTTGGGCCTCCCTTGCCCCTTCTTCACTTCGTGGGGTTAATACCGATTCGATCCGAGCTCTCTTACGGCCGGTTTGGTTTGTTTTGAGGTTTGCTGTTGTTTGTTGGCGTTCGTGCCTTGCTTTTCTTCGTCAAGTTTGTTTGGCTTCCGTCATGGTGTGCGTGGTGCTGCTTGGTTTGTTCGGCGGCTGAGCATTCCAGGGGCGAGCTGTCGGGATGTATGTCTTGGGGTTGGTTCTCTGCGGCTTGGGCATGCTATGGCGTGCTTTGGTCGTGGGTTGTTGCTGCTTTCTTTGCTGCTTTTTATGGGTTGGTTCGCTGCGGCTGCTTGGACCTTCGGGCGATACTTGTCGGTGTGTCGGTGGATCATTCGGCTGTCTTGCAACTTTGCAATCTTTCTGCATGATGCTTTGTGTGCGGTTTGATGTTCTTCGCGCGTTGCTTGGGTTTGTGTTAGCCTGCTCTTGTTGTTTGGCCTTGGTTGTTTGTTTTTGCTTGCGTGTGTTTTTTGGTGTCGATTGGTTTTTGGCTTTTGCTGCCTCGCTGTTGTTGTTGGCGGGTCTGTGTTTTGTTTGTGGGGTGTTTGTGGTTTCTCCCTGCTTGGTTTTGCAGCTTTGCTGTGTTTGGGTTTCTTGGTTCTTGTTGCACCACGAGGCTTGTCTCTGGTGCTTTGTCTTCTACTGTACTTTCTTTTATTTTTATTTTTTGACCTTTTACCAAAAAAAAAATATGCGGCAGCGACGTTGGCTAGAACTTGTTAAAGACTACGACTGCTCAATCAATTATCACCCAGGTAAAGCAAACGTAGTCGCCGATGCATTGAGCCGAAAAGCTGTAAACACGGAACTCCGCCGACTTGAAGTGGAAATCATTAATTTTGGCGAGATAGAAGCGAGAATGGCAGCGGTGACTCTTCAACCCACGGTGCTGGAGCAGATTAAAAAGGCTCAAGAAGAAGATGAAACTTATTTGAAAGTGAAAGGCAAGCACGTATTGACTATGCACGTGTGTGTGTGATAAAGAAGCTAGGGGAACCTTATCTTGATTCTTTCAATCTGCGACTACCGAAGGTGAATGATGTGATCAAGATTAAAGTTGAATATGAGTGGAAGCCACCGCGCAGCGCCACATGTGCGACTTTGGGTCATTCAACTGCGGCCTGTCCATCCAATGAAAACAAGTTGACGAAACCTGTTTCTAGAAAGAGTGGCCCATCACGACCGCAGCAGGAATATAGGTGTCTTGCTGATACCAGCAAGGCCGTGATCAAAACCTCCTCTGATACTGCGAAGGCCGCGATCGAGAGCATACAAGTAGGTAAGAAGGCTGCTGCCCAGATAGGATGCTCACTTCAGAACCCTAATGGAGGGGGGATGCCCTCAAAACCGCGCAGCTCCATGGCACAACCCGTGGTACCAGATCCCCATGGATCTAGTAGTAACTCTTTTGCTGTTCTTGACCTCCTTGTTGATGCGGAGGCTAGTTCTCTTCAGGGTCCTATTAGAGATACAAATCGTATGGTGGTTATTAAATAGTTCTGATGCACCTAGTTCGTTTTATTTTCTTGGGTCTAGTTGATTGTACCAGTAGCTTGTTGCTGGTGGTTGCGACATGAGTACTATCATGTTCGCTGTTCTGTACCATTTTTATTATTATTATAAATATAAGTGAAACTTTCCCCAAAAAAAAGTGAAAGGCAAGCAAGCGGAAGAAACACCGTCTGACTTTGAAATACGAGAAGGCGGGAGTTTGCAATATAAAGATTGCTTATATGTGCCTAACAATGAAGAACTCCGACAAATTATAGTGACGGAAGCGCATGCCACAACATATTCGGTACACCCAGGCGCTACAAAGATGTACCAGGATCTACGAGCAACGTATTGGTGGCCGGGAATGAAAAAGGACATTGCGAAATTCGTGAGCCAATGCCTAACCTATCAACAGATAAAAGCAGAACATCAACGACCGGCAGGAATGTTACAACCCTTGCCGATTCCCAAGTGGAAATGGGATCACATTACAATGGACTTTGTCGTCGGCTTACCGAAAACTACAAAGGGCCACGACGCAATTTGGGTAATTGTTGATCGCTTAACCAAGTCTGCTCACTTTTTACCAATCAGTTCGACTTTTACCCTGGAGAGGTATGCTGAATTATACGTTCAAGAAATAGTCCGGCTCCATGGGATCCCATCCTCAATTGTCTCGGATCGAGATTCAAGGTTTCTTCCAAATTAAGTCAAACAACTCCAATGAAATCAGCCTAGAGAGAGAAAGCTAGAGAGAGAGAAGAAACGCTAGACATCTCACGTGACTCTTCGGGTTCTCACGATCGCTCCGCCACCTTTCATGGAGGCCGCCTCCGATGGTGTTCCGGCCGACTGCCCACCTGTGGTGGCAGCCATGCCGGACCTTGCCAGCCTGGGCGGGGCATATCCTCGCTTCTCGACGGAATTCGACGGGGTTCGCTTCAAGGGACTCGTCGATAAGATCATTGGATTGACGACGCTTGCCGGCTCCTCGGCTGCCGCCCAGCCCGCGCCGGACCTGCCCCTACCACGCGATGGTTCGCGCTCCTTGCCAACGCGAAGGGACCCGCCTGTGGCTGGCCGGTTGTCCCGACGCTTGACGTCGAGTCCTTATGGCCCACGATTTGGACGTTCGGTGGCGGCTGAGTCGGTGGTTGTGGCTCGCCCCACTGTTGCTGCGGTGGGAGATCCTGTTGGCCCGCTCCCCTTGGTGCCAACGGGGCTGGTCGTTGCTCAGACCATGGTGGGAGACGAAGGATCGCATGCTAGTGGCGACGAGGAGAGGACGGCGGTGCATGCTCAGTCCTCGCAGGCCGTCGCTGGGCAGTCTGAGGACGATCCCGTGTCTCCTGTAGGTGAACACAGCCCTATTCCTGTGCCGGCTGATCATCTTGGGGTCCAGTCGACTCGCACGACACGGGCTGCTGACTCTGCTGCTGGGACGCCTCCTACTTCCCATGGTGCCCACAGCTCGGATGTCTTCATGCCGGAAGCTCCTAATTCCCATGCTCTTGGTGCACTTGCTGGCAGCGATCCGGATGCCGTGCGCCGCCGGGGATACGCCCAGCCCCCTCCCACCTTTGCGGCACAGGTGGTGGGCTCCCCGTCTCGTTCTCTTGGTGGCACCGTAGCCAAAGCTGGTCGAAAGATTCCATTGTCCTACACTCCACCTATTACAACGAATGGAATCGTTGAAGTCTCCCCTACGTGGGATATTGCTCAAAAAGGATTTGCCCGTTGGGAACATACCTTTGTGGGATATTTCTTAGGTCGTAAACCTTACTTCCCCGTTGTTGAACGATATTGGCGGGCTCGTTGGAATGGTCTTGTGGAAGTTCGGGCTACCATTAATGGGTTTTTCAAGTTTCGGTTTGCTTCAGCTACGGCAATGCATGCAGTTCTTGATGGCGGCCCTTGGCTTCTCAATGGGCAGCCCCTTTTTCTCGAAGCATGGCGGCCGGGAATGTCCTTTGAGCGTCGAGAGGTTGTCGAAGTTCCCTTATGGGTTAAGCTCTGGAATGTCCCCGGTGAGTTTTGGACGGCCGAGGGCCTAGGTGTTATAGCTAGTGCAGTGGGCCAACCGCTTTTTACGGACGGTATTACGACGGATGGAGAGCGTATTGATTTTGCACGCGTTTGTGTCATGAAGCGGCTGGCTGATCCTTTTATTGACATTCTCCATCTACGCATGCCGACGGCGGATGGTGGAGTGGCGGGCCTTATACCGGTGCGAATTGAGTATGAATGGCAGCCGTCTAAGTGCGACACCTGTGACACGTGGACGCATGGCCCGACTCATTGTCCCAGACAGCCTAAGCCGCAGCCGATGGCTTCTGTCCGACCCCGGCTGCAGCGCCCGAAGCAAGGGCAGCCCCAAGAACCTCGGCTTGCGCTTCAGGTTGGGCTACCGATTGCTAGTACCTCGATAGGCAGGGTAGCTCAGGCGGTGTCGAATGGGCTTTCTCTGAATGCCTCCCGTCCCTCTAAGGTGGGTGGGGGCCGGGTAACGGAATGGCACCAAGTGGGTGCCAAAGGCAAGGCTCTACGAGTCACACCTTCTGCTGCTTCCCCTATTATCCGTCGCGCAGCCCCGTCCAATGGTGGCCGCAAAACAGCTCCGCCTTCTTCCCCGCGGGACCGCTCCCCTCCCAAGCAGACTAACGATATTGCTCAGACGGACCATAATGCGTTCGATGTCCTGGGTCGGCTAGAACCTGATGCTATGGATGTGATCGACTTTACGGGCCCTAAAGCAGATGCAGCCCGCCATGGTGGTGATCCATGATACGGCTCGGATCTTGGAACGTTCGTGGTCTTAATCGACAAGATCACAGGAGGGCAGTAGGAGATTGGCTTACGAGAACGCGACTTCTCGCCGCAGAATGCTACCCATCTTTCTCGTGGGTTGCGACCCACTTGGACTTGGTATTTTGACTATGGAGACGGCCCTGGTACTCGGATTTGGGTCGGCTGGGATCCTTTCTCCCTCCGAGTTACAGTTTTGGCTACGTCCGACCAGGCTATCCATTGCCGTGCGGAGCTCGTGACCACAGGTCTGGTGCTTTTTGTATCATTTGTTTATGGGAAATCGACCCGTGTTGAGCGGGCTCGCCTGTGGGAGGAGTTAGTTCATTTCTCCTCCTCTCATGTTGAGGATGCGTGGTTGGTGGCTGGTGATTTTAATGCCATCCTCAATGTTACTGAGAGCCGAGGGGGCGCACCGAACACCCATGACATGGAGGATTTACGGTCTCTCTTGGTCCGTGCCGACCTGGCCTGTATACCATCGACGGGTCAGGAGTTTACGTGGCATAATCAGCAACTCGGCTCAGCCGCCATCTGGCGACGGCTGGACCGTATGTTGGCGAACGCCCAGTGGTTTGTCACTCATGCTGACGCGCGTGTGCATTGCGAGTTGCCGGCTACCTCCGATCACTCACCACTGACTTTGGGCGAGGCTCCGGTTCTCGCGAGAGGCACGTGTTTTCGCTTCGAAAACTTCTTGCTTAAGGACCCGAGGTTTTTTGATGAGGTTCGTCGGGTCTGGGCAATTTCGCTCAATGACCACCCGATGTATGCTGTCGTCCATCGCCTGCAGCTGTTGAAGCCGACGTTCTCTCAGATGAGGCGTGCCAAGGGAGACCTAGCCGCCAATGTAAAGGAGGCCATGTATTTCTTGGGCGTCGTGCAACAGTTTACGGCTCTCTTCCCTCTTGAGGAGCGGTTTCACGTACTTGAGCGCACATGTCGCTCCCTGTACGCACGGGCCGTTGAGATGGAGCAGACAGCCATGTCCCAACGGGCTAAGCTGGCCTGGCTGCAGGATGGCGATCAGTGTACCTCCTTTTTCTTCAAAAAGGTGGCGGTCCGTCGGGCTGCTAACCGCATCCTTTCTCTGGAGGCCTCTGATGGCACCCTCTTGACCACACCTGACGAGGTGGAAGGTGAGCTGCTGCGATTCTATGAGGGACTGCTGGGCCAGTCAGTGCGCTCGACTCCGGTCCTCCTGCCTAATCTCCACCATCTGCTGACCAGGAGGCTATCCCCAGCTGCGGCTGATGCTATGGTTCGCGACCTCGAGGATGTGGAAGTTCGCCAGGCGCTTTTCTCCATGGGGGACGAGAAGGGGGCTTGGGTATCCGCTCGGTGGCTTCGGAAAATAGGGTGCTCCTTTTTCAGCTACTTTGGCGACTCATCTCCCGATCCCCGGTGATGTGAACGAGTCCAATCAAAACCGAGCTAAGTTGAAGATTCAAATACCGATCGGGCCCGTAACAAGATTTCAAACAAAGAAGTTCAAGGCGAAACTTAACACGCTCATATTAAAGGTTCTTGAAGAAGAGGAGATCATGTTCATAGCAACTCAGAATAAAGAGGGTCAGAATATAATTTTCAAGAACTTGATCGGGGCAGAAATGACAATTTTGGAGAGTTCAGGGACTAAAGTGCAATTGCCAGAGAATTGAAGGACCAGAATGCAATTTCGTCCTTGGACCAGATCTGAACGAGATTTGCAAGATTTTTATTAGATATTTACTTAGTAAAAGTTCTCCTAGATTTTCGCTTAATTATCTAGTAGTTTGTTATTCTATTTCTATAATTAGCCGTAGCCTACTAGTATAAATAAGTCTTGTTTCTCATTGTAGAGAACCAACTTTGATATATATATAATTTTCGAGTTTCTTTATTGAATCTCTTCGAGTCTTTGTTACTCTTTCGTTCGACGTTCGAACACCGTCTATCTCTCGCAAAAGCAGTGCGTTGTGAGAATAGATCTTTGACTTATCGTGCGGCCTTACACATCCGTTCGTGGCGTCTTTCAATCCACCGAGTATTCCATACGTAGCGATCATCGCTGTGCGACTTTGGGATTCGGGGTCTCGGGTGAAATAGATCGGGGTTCCTTATCAAGTGGTATCAGAGCTAACCCTACGTTTTGGTTCGTTATCCAACGTTCTTTATATCTTTTATTGCTTTAAAAAAAAAAAAATCTTGCTGAAAAAAAAAACAAAAAAATATAATCTTGCTGAAAAAAAAAGAGAATAAAAAAAAAAAAAAAAAAAACTTTAAAAAAGGTTCTGAATAAAAAGAAAAACTTCAGAATTTTTTCTTAAAAAAAAAAAAAAAAAAAAAAAAATCTGCGGAGATATATATATATATATCCTATTATTCTTATTTGGATTTCTTAGGGACTACGACGCATCTTAAAAGTCGTTTCGACTGTCAAGGTCTATTTTCTTCAACGTGTTGCCAAGCACGAGTGGACGAATTCGATCAAGAAGACAAGAAGAGATTCTAGGGTCTACCGAGTGAGCATATTTTTCGAGTTAAAAAAAAAAAAAAAAAAAAAAAAAAAAAAGAGAGAGATCAAAAAAAAAAAGGACAAAAAAAAAAAAAAAAAAAAAAAATTTAGAAACTATGTCAGACGGTTCCAAACCTGACAATAACGACATCGCCAATCCAAGTAATCGATTATTCGTGGAAGCAATAACCACGCAGATGCAGCGACTGATGCAACAACAACTTGAGGCGATAAACGAGCGGATAGATCAAGTCGAGGCAGCTGCACAACAGAATCGCAATGGATCTCGTCGAGCACGCGACTGCAGAGAGGAAACTCACTTATTCGCCAACGATGAATCTGACGAAGAAGATCAACGACAAAGGAGGCAACCCGAGCGCGATCGTGATGACAGTGGAGGCATAAAACAGAAGATCCCAACGTTCCAGGGCAAGAGTGATCCAGAAGCGTATTTCGAATGGGAGACCAAGACCCAATTCATCTTCAACTGTCACAACTATACGGAGCGCAGAAAAGTAACCTTAGCTGCGGCTGAATTTACTGACTATGCGGTTTTTTTTTGGGAAACGGTCACTAAAATAAAAATAAAAGGGGAACAATTTGTTCAGCAGAACGACTGCGCCAACCAGTAACACAGTACCGGTGAAAAACCAAACGCAAAACGCAAAACAAAGCAAAGATCAGACAAAACAGCGTCTACATGCGTTGCCAAGCAATGCGCCAAACGCGTCGTAGTGCGCAGACCTGGAGCTGATATTTCTTCGAAAGGGTAGATAATCGTAAGTATAAGAGAGTCTCGATATCAGCAACAATCTGATCTGGTGTCCGTCGTCGTCCCTCCCGCCATCTTCTGTTGCGCTCAGCCCATAGATGATAAACAAGTGAAGATAAGACATGGCGAGGGCCCATCCATGCAAGATGCTGTCCCCACCACCTTTGCGCAGCCCAATGAATTCCCTCGAACCAATCCATCAAAGGCCATCCAAAGCGAAGCTTATCCCGCACTAGCCGTAAACATCGTCTAGAGAAGGGGCACTCAAAAAACATGTGACGTGTCGTCTCTGCGACTTGAGCGTCGCACAAAAGGCACGAGGAGGTTCCTGCTGCCGCCGCAACCCATGGTTTGTCTCTCGTCGCCAGTCTGTTTCTGATCGCCAGCCAGAGGATGAAATCGTGCCGAGGTATAGCGATCGGACCCCCAAATAACGTGTGCCATGTTACCCGAGGGAGCTTCAGCCGCAGGGAATCTCTTGCCGAATGAGTAGAGAACATTCCATTCACCGAAGCAATCCATCGTATCGTATCCTCCTCTCCCGGTCGCGCTTGGGGAAGTAGGGTAGCGATTTCCATGTATTCCACAGTTGTTTGTCCAGGCCAATGCCAGCCCATATTGTCAATCACCACACTCAGCCTCGCGTCACGGGGAATGCCCATGACCATGGGTCCTCGTGGAAATCGTTCCACCAATGGGACCGTGAGCAGCCATGGATCCGTCCAAAGTCGCGTAGCAGCTCCATTCCCAATTCGAAATTCGACAAGCGGACGAACATGTTGTCGAAGCTTAAGCACCTTTTTCCAGCTCCAAGAGGTTCTAGCCGTAGGCCTGATGGACCACAGTGATGTGTTATGCAGTCGTGTTTGACGGATCCAAGTGGCCCAGATCGATGTCGCATCGCCACTCAGCAGGCTCCAGATAAGGCGCATCAGCAATGCCTTATTGTCAGTCTCGATAGAGCGTAATCCTAGGCCCCCCTCCTCACGTGGGACGCACACATCAGCCCACGCCACCTTCGCGCCAGATCCCAACCACGGGAATGCCCTGAGACGCACCTCAATGCTACGAATAATACCTTTGGGGAGTAAAAAAACACCCGCCCAGTACGTATGGAAGCCCAGGACGACCGATCTGATAAGCTGAACCCTCCCAGCGTATGATAATGATTGGTTGGTCCACGAGCCAAGTCGACGATCTATAGATCGAAGGAGTGGGGCACAATCAGCAAGAGTCAGCCTCGATGTGATCAGTGGAACCCCCAAGTATCGCACAGGCAGAGAACCAATAGGGAAACCCATGATGGGCTGGATCGCTCCCTTAAGCCGTTCAGCCCTCTTAGATATAAACATCTCACTCTTGGTGATATTCGCACACAACCCAGAAAGTGAAGCAAAAAGCTCGAGGCTGCCCTTAAAGACGCTAACAGAAGTGACGTCCGCATGGGAGAACAGGAGTAAGTCGTCTGCGAACGTCAACATGAACAGCGACGTAAGATCACATCTCCAATGATACCGAAAGCCGTCACTAAGCCGAATCCGTTCCACAATAATCCCATGGAGAACTTCCATCACAATCGTGAATAAATAAGGTGAGATAGGGTCACCTTGTCGGAGACCACGTCGCCCTTTGAAGAACCCCTCAGGTTTGCCATTAATGTTGATAGAGAAATGCGGCGTCGTAAGGCAAGAGCGAATCCATCCCACAAAGATAGGGTGAAAGTTGAATGCTTCAAGCGTAGCAAGAATAAAGTTCCATTCCACCTTGTCGTATGCCTTCGCGAGATCAACCTTGAATGCCACCCGCTCAGGCAGACCCGCGCTGGTGTACCCATGACAAATCTCCTGTGCTAGAAGAATATTATCCGCTTAAGACGCTAACTATGCGGTTGTCTGGTGGGACCAATTGTCGATGACGAGGAGGCGAGCTGGTGAGCGTGCGGTCGAGACATGGGAGGAAATGAAGGCTATAATGCGTAAAAGGTATGTGCCGCCTCACTATTATCGAGAGTTATACCAGAAACTCCAAAGGTTACGACAGGGTAGCCGCACGGTCGAAGAATACTACCGCGATATGGAGATCGCTATGATCCGTGCCAACATTGTTGAGGATCGCGAGTCAACGATGGCCCGATTTCTCTCGGGGCTGAATTCAAATATTGCAGATTTAGTTGAGCTCCAACACTATGTGGAACTAGAAGAGCTGATACACTTAGCGGTAAAAATAGAGAGGCAGCTCATGACGAGGGGCAATTCCAGGAATCCACGACTTTCTGAACAGCCCACGTGGAAGAGGAGCAATGGTGCGGGAGGGCGGAATCAATTCAGACCACGAGGAGAAACGTCCAAGCCAAGTAGCTCGACGAGCGCAACGACGCCAATTGCAACTGCAAGCACCCCGAATAAGCTTGACTCTCCAGCAACAAGAAACCGCGACATCAAGTGTTTTAGGTGTCAGGGCCTTGGGCATATCGCAAGCCAATGTCCGAACAAGAGAACTATGACGATGCTTGCTTCAGGGGAGGTAGTGACCGATGATGAAGAAGACGTCGAATTGGAAGAAACGGACGGCGATTTGGGGGAAGAAGTTGAAATACCCACTGAACTTGTGTTGGTATCTCGTCGTGCCTTGAACGCGCGAGTAGTTCAAGACGACCAGGAGCAGCGTGAGAACATCTTCCACACACGATGCTACGTTGGAGATAAGGTATGTAGTGTGATAATTGATGGAGGGAGTTGCACGAATGCAGCGAGCGTGGCATTGGTGAACAGATTGGCGCTTCCAACGACGAAACACCCACATCCATATCAACTCCAATGGTTTAACGACGGCGGGGATGTGCGGGTCTACAAGCAGGTTCTCATTTCATTCCGCATTGGCAACTACGAAGATTCAGTGCTTTGTGATGTTGTTCCAATGGACGCTGGACATATTCTATTGGGACGACCATGGCAGTTCGATCGGAGGGTAACACACGACGGTCACGCAAACAAGTACACCCTACGGCACAACAACCGCACCTACACTCTCAGACCTCTTACACCAAGCCAAGTATATGAAGATCAAATTAAATTGCAAAAAGAAAAAGAGAGAGTTGAGCAATTAAAGCGAGAAAAAGAAACGAGAGATGTTGAGAGATCAAATGAGGTAAAATCAGAGCGTGAAAATAATGAGGGAAATGTCGAGGGAAGAAAAAAAAATAATAAGGACAAGCGTATTATATTGGCGAGGATGAGCGATGTGAGGAAAGCTTACTATTCTTCACAGCCGATGATTTTACTCGTCTATAAAGAGGCCGTTTTATTAGCTAACCATTCAGCCAAGGGTCTACCCTTGATCGTTGATTCTTTATTGCAGGAATTCAAGGATGTGCTCGTTCAAGACATGCCGATTGGATTACCCCCTATTAGGGGAATAGAGCATCAGATTGACTTTGTGCCTGGAGCAGCACTACCGAATCGTCCAGCCTACCGAACCAACCCCGAGGAGACAAAGGAGTTGCAAAGACAAATTTCAGAATTAATGTCAAAGGGGTACATCAGAGAAAGTATGAGTCCATGCGCTGTGCCGGTCCTCCTCGTGCCAAAGAAAGACGGCTCGCAAAGGATGTGCGTCGATTGTTGAGCTATCAACAACATTACGGTTAAGTATCGCTTTCCCATTCCTAGATTAGACGATATGCTCGATGAGTTGCATGGTGCATGTATATTTTCAAAGATAGATCTTAAGAGTGGGTATCACCAAATTCGCATGAAACAGGGAGACGAGTGGAAGACGGCATTCAAAACGAAACTAGGATTATATGAATGGCTAGTTATGCCTTTTGGGTTATCAAATGCACCTAGTACGTTTATGCGCTTAATGAATCATGTTTTACGTTCATACATTAGCAAATTTGTGGTAGTCTACTTTGATGATATTCTTATTTATAGTAAGACTTTAGATGACCATATAACGCATTTGCGTGAAGTGTTTATCGTACTACGAAAAGAATGCCTTTATGCTAACCTTGATAAGTGCATATTTTGCACCGATCATGTTGTTTTCTTGGGTTTCGTTGTGAGTTCAACAGGAGTACAGGTTGATGATGAAAAGGTAAAAGCTATACAACAGTGGCCAACCCCAACAAATGTTGCGCAAGTTCGAAGCTTTCACGGGTTGGCGAGTTTTTACCGCCGCTTTGTAAAAGACTTCAGTACTATTGCTGCCCCTTTAACGGAGGTAATCAAAAAGAATCAGGCATTCGTATGGGGATCGGCACAGGAGGAGGCGTTTGAAACACTGAAGCAGAAGTTATCCAACCCTCCTTGCCTAGCATTACCGAACTTTGATAGGCCATTTGAAGTGGAGTGTGATGCCTCCGACGTAGGCATCGGGGCTGTTCTTATGCAGGATCGACGGCCGATTGCGTACTTCAGCGAGAAGTTAGGGAGCGCGGCACTTAATTACCCTACCTACGACAAAGAATTGTATGCATTAGTTCGAGCTCTCGAAACGTGGCAGCACTACCTCCTACCGAATGAGTTCGTGGTTCACACTGATCACGAGTCGCTGAAGTACTTGAAGGGCCAACATAAACTAATTAAAAGGCATGCACGCTGGATGGAATTTCTCGAGCCTTTTTCATACGTCGTCAAGTATAAACAAGGTAAAGAGAATGTGGTGGCTGATGCCCTTTCTCGCACGTATATGCTACTTTCAACATTAGACGCTAAATTACTTGGTTTTGAGTACATCAAGGGTTTATATGATAAAGACCATGATTTTAGTGAATTATTTTCTAAGTGTGCGCAGGGAGCATGTGGTGATTACTTTAAGCAAAATGGCTATCTATTTCGACTTAATAAATTATGTTTGCCTAATTGTTCTATTCGAGAGTTAATCATTAGGGAAGCCCATGCGGGAGGTTTAATGGGCCATTTTGGGATCGCGAAGACTCTAGGAATTGTCCAAGAACATTTCTACTGGCCTCGTATGAAGCGCGACATCGAGCGAATATGTAATAGCTGTACCACATGTCGCCAGGCAAAATCAAAAGTTCAACCACACGGTTTATATACACCTTTACCTATTCCTAATTCACCTTGGGTAGATATTTCTATGGACTTTGTGCTAGGTTTGCCAAGGACAAGAAAAGGACGAGACTCCATCTTTGTAGTGGTCGACAGGTTTTCAAAGATGGCACACTTTATTCCTTGCTTTAAAACAGACGACGCTTCTCATATTGCAGATTTATTCTTTCAAGAGATTGTTCGCCTACATGGAGTACCTCGCACCATCGTTTCGGACAGAGACGTGAAGTTCCTAAGCTACTTTTGGAAGACATTATGGGGTAAACTCGGTACTAAGCTCTTATTTTCGACTACTTGTCACCCCCAAACCGATGGGCAAACCGAGGTAGTAAATCGAACATTATCTACTTTACTACGAGTAACTGTTCAGAATAATATTAAGTATTGGGAAGACTGTTTGCCACATGTTGAGTTTGCTTACAATCGTGCTATTCATTCTTCAACTAAGTTTTCGCCTTTTGAAATTGTTTATGGATTTAATCCACTCACTCCTTTGGATTTATCACCTATACCTATGAATGAGCGAGTAAATTTAGATGGGGCGCGCAAGGCTGAGATGGTCAAGCAACTACATGAGACTGCACGACTCAACATTGAACGACGAACAGAGCAGTACACACGCCAAGCTAATAAAGGGCGCAAAGAGGTCATATTTGAACCAGGCGATTGGGTTTGGCTACACCTTCGAAAAGAGCGGTTTCCGGAGAAAAGAAGGTCAAAGCTGCTACCCCGAGGCGATGGACCCTTTCAAGTCATCGAAAGGAACAATAACAATGCCTATAAAATTGATCTCCCAGGTGAGTATAATGTTAATACCACTTTCAATGTCTCTGATTTATCTCCTTTCGATTTCAGTGATGATTTGAGGACAAATCCTTTTCAAGACGAGGGGGATGATGTGAACGAGTCCAATCAAAACCGAGCTAAGTTGAAGATTCAAATACCGATCGGGCCCGTAACAAGATTTCAAACAAAGAAGTTCAAGGCGAAACTTAACATGCTCATATTAAAGGTTTTTGAAGAAGAGGAGATCATGTTCATAGCAACTCAGAATAAAGAGGGTCAGAATATAATTTTCAAGAACTTGATCGGGGCAGAAATGACAATTTTGGAGAGTTCAGGGACTAAAGTGCAATTGCCAGAGAATTGAAGGACCAGAATGCAATTTCATCCTTGGACCAGATCTGAACGAGATTTGCAAGATTTTTATTAGATATTTACTTAGTAAAGGTTCTCCTAGATTTTCGCTTAATTATCTAGTAGTTTGTTATTCTATTTCTATAATTAGCCGTAGCCTACTAGTATAAATAAGTCTTGTTTCTCATTGTAGAGAACCAACTTTGATATATATATAATTTTCGAGTTTCTTTATTGAATCTCTTCGAGTCTTTGTTACTCTTTCGTTCGACGTTCGAACACCGTCTATCTCTCGCAAAAGCAGTGCGTTGTGAGAATAGATCTTTGACTTATCGTGCGGCCTTACACATCCGTTCGTGGCGTCTTTCAATCCACCGAGTATTCCATACGTAGCGATCATCGCTGTGCGACTTTGGGATTCGGGGTCTCGGGTGAAATAGATCGGGGTTCTTTATCACCCGGGGTCCATCTGGGTGGAGTGGATATATCGTACTCGACTCCGCACACGCTCCTTTTGGACAGTTCCTATTTCGCAGACTACATCGTGGAGCTGGCGCAAATTGATGAAGCTACGTTAGGAGTTCCGACAGCACGTGGAGTTTCGTATTGGGGATGGGTCATCGGTCTGGCTGTGGGAGGATCCGTGGATGCCGTCTGGCCCCTTATTGGAGCGCTTTCCGCGGGGCCCTATTGCGATGGGACTCCCCACTGGCTCTCGCCTATGCGAGGTGATAACTGAGTTTGGGTGGGATTGGCCCGGCCGGTCCACGGTCGAATATCTCGAGTTCAGTCGGGAGCTCCCTCCTGTTGATCCGACCTGGCGGGATTCTTTTTACTGGAAGAACTCCGTTGATGGGCTCCCGTCCTCACGGCTGATTCAGCAGACCATCCGCCCGCGGCGCCAACCTGTTGGATGGGCCAACCTGTTTGGTGGCCCACTTCGGGTCCCGCGGCATGAGTTCATCCTCTGGCTGGCAGTACGCGAGCGTCTTTCGACGAGAGATAAGCCGTGGGTGTCCCTTCGGGCGGGAACCTCGGCCTGTGTGCTATGTGATGCGTTGGTGCTCGAGACGACCCAGCACCTGTTCTTTGATTGTCTGTTTTCGCGACGGTGCCTTCGCCTTCTGCGCCTTCGAGTCCGATGGGCGTGGCCCTACAGGGAGTGGCAGCACGGCATCGTATGGGCTTCATTACGCTGGCGGAGTAATCACCTGCTTATGGCTGCGAATAGGCATATCCTCGCTTCGCTTGTATATCATATCTGGATGGCACGCAATCAACGGTGGCGGGAGGGCAACATCACGTCCCCTGACAGATTGATTATGTGTGTGGTTGATTTAGTTTGTATGCGTCTTAATGGCCTCTCTGCGAAATTTTCTTTGCAGAGAGCTGCTATAAGGCGGGTCTGGCAAGTTGCGTGGTAGTGGTCTCTGAGACATTCTATCACTTTTGTATTCTGTACAGTTACATATTTCTATATATAAAACGGGATTTATTAAAAAAAAAAAAAGGTTTCTTCCAAATTCTGGATGAGCCTACAAAAGGCGATGGGGACTAAGCTTTCGTTCAGCACGGCTTATCATCCCCAAACTGATGGGCAGTCGGAACGAACAATTTTTTTTTTTTTGGAATAAATCCCGTTTTATATATAAATATGTAACTGTACAGAAAACAAAAGTGAGAGAACGTCTCAGAGCCCACTACCACGCAACTTGCCAGACCCGCCTTATAGCAGCTCTCTGCAAAGAAAATTTCGCAGAGAGGCCATTAAGACGCATACAAACTAAATCAACCACACACATAATCAATCTCTCAGGGGACATGATGGTGCCCTCCCGCCACCGTTGATTGCGTGCCATCCAGATATGATAAACAAGCGAAGCGAGGATGTGCCTATGCGCAGCCATAAGCAGGTGATTACTCCGCCAGCGTAATGAAGCCCAGACGATGCCGTGCGGCCACTCCCTGTAGGGCCACGCCCATCGGACTCGAAGGCGCAGAAGGCGAAGGCACCTTCGCGAAAACGGACAATCAAAGAACAGGTGCTGGGTCGTCTCGAGCACCAATGCATCACATAGCACACAGGCCGAGGTTCCCGCCCGAAGGGACACCCACGGCTTATCTCTCGTCGAAAGACGCTCGCGTACCGCCAGCCATAGGATGAACTCATGCCGCGGGACCCTAAGTGGGCCACCAAACAGGTTGGCCCACCCAACAGGTTGGCGCCGCGGCCGGATGGTCTGCTGAATCATCCGTGAGGACGGGAGCCCATCAACGGAGTTCTTCCAGGAAAAAGAATCCCGCCTGGTCGGATCAACAGGAGGGAGCTCCCGACTGAGCTCGAGATATTCGACCGTGGACCGGCCGGGCCAATCCCACCCATACTCAGTTATCACCTCGCATAGGCGAGAGCCAGTGGGGAGGCCCATCGCAATAGGGCCCCGCGGAAAGCGCTCCAATAAGGGGCCAGTCGGCAGCCACGGATCCTCCCACAGCCAGATCGATGACCCATCCCCAATACGAAACTCCACGTGCTGTCGGAACTCCTGACGTAGCTTCATCAATTTGCGCCAGCTCCACGATGTAGTCTGCGAAATAGGAACTGTCCAAAAGGAGCGTGTGCGGAGTCGAGTACGATATATCCACTCCACCCAGATGGACCCCGGGGATCGGGAGATGAGTCGCCAAAGTAGCTGAAAAAGGAGCACCCTATTTTCCGAAGCCACCGAGCGGATACCCAAGCCCCCTTCCGCCACAGGCAGACAGATGTCAGCCCAGGCTACTTTGGCAGAGGTGCCACCCCATAAGAACTGCCGGAACTTACCCTCAAGGGCCCGAACAATGCCCTTGGGTAGCAGGAAAACACCAGACCAATAAAGATGCAACGACTGAAGGACTGACTTTATTAGTTGCACCCGGCCAGCATATGAAAGGGATCGATTAAGCCACGAGCCTAATCGTATATCCACCTTCTGCAATAATGGAGCGCAGTCAGACAGTGACAGTCGTGAGGCCAGCAGTGGTACTCCTAGGTAGCGTACTGGGAGAGTACCTAAAGGAAAACCCAAGATGGGCTGCAGCTGGCCTAGTAAACCCTCTGCCCGTCGGGGGAGAAACATCGAGCTCTTAGCCGGATTAGGAGAGAGGCCCGAGAGAACCGAGAATCGATCCAGCGATGTCTTGAAAACCCCAACCGAGACTGCATCGGCATGGCAAAAAAGGAGAAGGTCATCAGCAAAGAGTAGCATGGGTAGGGAGATATCGGCACACCGCCAGTGGAATTGGAACCGAGGCACCGCCCTAATACAGTCATCAACAATGCCATGAAGCACTTCCATAACCAAGGTAAATAGGTATGGGGAAATGGGGTCGCCCTGACGGAGGCCTCGCTTCCCAGCAAAATAACCCGTGACCCGGCCATTGACATTAATGGAGAAGGTCGTTGTCGTCAGGCAGATGCGAACCCACTCAATGAAACGTGGGTGAAACCCCATAGCCTGCATCGTCGCCAGTAGGAAACTCCACTCCACCTTGTCATAGGCCTTCGCCAGATCAACCTTAAAGAGAACACGTGGTGGGTGGCTCCGACTAGCATATCCAAGGCAGAGCTCCTGAGCTAGTAGAATGTTATCACTAATGCGCCGGCCAGGGACGAAGGCAGTCTGTGACTCATGAACCAGCCCCGGGAGTGAGGTCTTCAACCGATTAGCAATGATTTTGGATATCACCTTATAGAGAACATTACAGCAAGAGATGGGCCTAAAGTCCGTGGCCCGCCGCGGGGAGTCGCACTTCGGTATCAAGGTAAGCAGAGTGATATTAAGGCCCTTCAAGAGACGACCCGTAAGGAAGAAATCACGAACCGCATGGGTAATGCCGGCCCCAACAATCTCCCAGGCAGCCTTGAAAAAAGTTGCGGTATAGCCGTCAGGTCCCGGCGCCTTCTCGTCCCCCATGGAGAAAAGCGCCTGGCGGACTTCCACATCCTCGAGGTCGCGAACCATAGCATCAGCCGCAGCGGGGGATAGCCTCCTGGTCAGCAGATGGTGGAGATCAGGCAGGAGGACCGGAGTCGAGCGCACTGACTGGCCCAGCAGGCCCTCATAGAATCGTAGCAGCTCACCTTCCACCCCTTCAGGTGTGGTCAAGAGGGTGCCATCAGAGGCCTCCAGAGAAAGAATGCGGTTAGCAGCGTGACGGACCGCCACCTTTTTGAAGAAAAAGGAGGTACACTGATCGCCATCCTGCAGCCAGGCCAGCTTAGCCCGTTGGGACATGGCTGTCTGCTCCATCTCAACGGCCCGTGCGTAGAGGGAGCGACACGTGCGCTCAAGTACGTGAAACCGCTCCTCAAGAGGGAAGAGAGCCGCAAACTGCTGCACGACGCCCAAGAAATGCATGGCCTCCTTTACATTGGCGGCTAGTCTCCCTTGGCACGCCTCATCTGAGAGAACGTCGGCTTCAACAGCTTCAGGCGATGGACGACAGCATACATCGGGTGGTCATTGAGCGAAATCGCCCAGACCCGACGGACCTCATAAAAAAACCTCGGGTCCTTAAGCAAGAAATTCTCGAAGCGAAAACACGTGCCTCGCGCGAGACCGGAGCCTCGCCCAAAGTCAGTGGTGAGTGATCGGATGTAGCCGGCAGCTCGCAATGCACACGCGCGTCAGCATGAGTGACAAACCACTGGGGGTTCGCCAACATACGGTCCAGCCGTCGCCAGATGGCGGCAGAGCCGAGTTGCTGATTATGCCACGTAAACTCCTGACCCGTCGATGGTATACAGGCCAGGTCGGCACGTACCAAGAGAGACCGTAAATCCTCCATGTCATGGGTGTTCGGTGCGCCCCCCCAGCTCTCAGTAACATTGAGGATGGCATTAAAATCACCAGCCACCAACCACGCATCCTCAACATGAGAGGAGGAGAAATGAACTAACTCCTCCCACAGGCGAGCCCGCTCAACACGGGTCGATTTCCCATAAACAAATGATACAAAAAGCACCAGACCTGTGGTCGCGAGCTCCACACGGCAATGGATAGCCTGGTCGGATGTAGCCAATACTGTAACTCGGAGGGAGAAAGGATCCCAGCCGACCCAAATCCGAGTACCAGGGTCGGCTCCATAGTCAAAATACCAAGTCCAAGTGGGTCGCAACCCACGAGAAAGACGGATAGCATTCTGCCGCGCTACTCTCGTCTCAAGAAGCCCAACTAACGGGATTCGCATTCTCGTAAGCCAATCTCCGACTGCCCTCCTGTGATCTTGTCGATTAAGACCACGAACGTTCCAAGATCCGAGCCGTATCATGGATCACCACCATGGCGGGCTGCATCTACTTTAGGGCCCGTAAAGTCGATCACATCCATAGCATCAGGGTCTAGCCTACCCAGGACAGCGAACGCATTATGGTCCGTCTGAGAAAGATCATTAGGCTGCTTGGGAGGGGAGCGATCCCGCGGGGAAGAAGGCGGAGCTGTTTTGTGGCCACCATTGGACGGGGCTGCGCAACGGATAATAGGGGACGCAGCAGAAGGTGTGACTCGTAGAGCCTTGCCTTTGGCACCCACTTGGCGCCATTCCGTGACCCGGCCCCCACCCACCTTAGAGGGACGGGAGGCATTCAGAGAAAGCCCAGGCGACACCGTCGGAGCTACCCTGCCTGTCGAGGTACTAGTAATCGGTAGCCCACCCTGAAGCGCAGGCCTAGGTTCTGGGGTCTGCCCTTGCTTCGGGCGCTGCAGCCGGGGTCGGACAGAAGCCGTCGGCTGCGGCTTAGGCTGTTGGGGACAATGAGTCGGGCCATGCGTCCACGTGTCACAGGTGGCGCACTTAGACGGCTGCCATTCATACTCAATTCGTACCGGTATAAGGCCCGCCACTCCACCATCCGCCGCCGGCATGCGTAGATGGAGAATGTCAATAAAAGGATCAGCCAGCCGCTTCATGACATAAACGCGTGCAAAATCAATACGCTCTCCATCCGTCGTAATACCATCCGTAAAAAGCGGTTTGCCCACTGCACTAGCTATAACACCTAGGCCCTCGGCCGTCCAAAACTCACCGGGGACATTCCAGAGCTTAACCCATAAGGGAACTTCGACAACCTCGCGATGCTCAAAGGACAGTCCCGGCCGCCATGCTTCGAGAAAAAGGGGCTGCCCATTGAGAAGCCAAGGGCCGCCATCAAGAACGGCATGCATTGCCGTAGCTGAAGCAAACCGAAACTTGAAAAACCCATTAATGGTAGCCCGCACTTCCACAAGACCATTCCAACGAGCCCGCCAATATCGTTCAACAACGGGGAAGTAAGGTTTACGACCTAAGAAATAGCCCACCAACGTATGTTCCCAACGGGCAAATCCTTTCTGAGCAATATCCCACGTAGGGGAGACTTCAACGATCCCATTCGTTGTAATAGGTGGAGTGTAGGACAATTGAATCTTTCGACCAGCTTTGGCTACAGGGCCACCAAGAGAACGAGACGGGGAGCCCACCAGCTTTGCCGCAAAGGTGGGAGGGGGCTGGGCGTATCCCCGGCGGCGCACGGCAACCGGATCACTGCCAGCAAGCGCACCAAAACCATGGGAATTAGGAGCTTCCGGCATGAAGACATCCGAGCTGTGGGCACCAGGGGAAGTAGGAGGCGTCCCAGCAGCAGATTCAGCAACCCGTGTCGTGCGAGTCGACTGGGCCCCAAGAGGAGCATCCGGCACAGGAAGGGGGCTGTGTGCACCTACGGGAGACACGGGATCATCCTCAGACTGCCCAGCGACGGCCTGCGAGGGCTGAGCATGCACCGCCGTCCTCTCCTCGTCGCCACGAGCATGCGACCCTTCGTCTCCCACCATGGTCTGATCAACGCCCAGCCCCGTTGGCACCAAGGGGAGCAGGCCAACAGGATCACCCACCGCAGCAACAGTGGGCCGAGCCACAACCACCGACTCAGCTGCCACCGAACGTCCAAATCGTGGGCCATAAGGACTCGACGCCAAGCGTCGGGACAACCGGCCAGCCACAGGCGGGTCCCTTCGCGTTGGCAAGGAGCGCGAACCATCGCGTAGTAGGGGCAGGTCCGGCGCGGGCTGGGCGGCAGCCGAGGAGCCGGCAATCGTCGTCAATCCAATGATCTTATCGACGAGTCCCTTGAAGCGAACCCCGTCGAATTCCGTCGAGAAGCGAGGATATGCCCCGCCCAGGCTGGCAAGGTCCGGCATGGCGGCCACCACAGGTGGGCAGTCGGCCGGAACACCATCGGAGTCCGCCTCCATGAAAGGTGGTGGATCGGTCGTGAGAACCCGAAGAGTCACGTGAGATGGCTAGAGAGAGAGTCTTTCGAAGTCAAAGAGTCACACACTTCTCTTTATCTTTTTAACTTTTCCGGAACGAACAATTCAAACCCTTGAAGATATGATGCGAGCGTGTATCCAAGATTTCAAGGGAAGCTGGAGTAAATACCTTCCGTTGATCGAATTCTCTTACAACAATAGCTAATCATGCTACTATCGGGGTGGTCCCATACGAAGCCTTATACGGACGCAAATGCCGATCCCCGGTACATTGGGACGAAATCGGCGAACGAGCATTATTGGGCCCCGATATGGTACGAGAAATGACGGAAGCCATAACAAAGATTCGGGAAAGAATGTGAACGGCTCAAAGTCCACAAAAAAAGCTACCGGATCAAAGACGAAGGCCGTTAGAATTCACGGAAAACGATTGGGTATTCTTGAAGATATCTCCGATGAAAGGCGTGAAACGATTCGGGCGGAAAGGCAAGCTAAGTCCAAGATACATTGGCCCTTTCAGAATACTCAAAAGAGTCGGCAAAGTCGCATATCAGTTGGAATTGCCGGCTTCATTATCACGAGTCCACGATGTGTTTCACGTATCAACATTACGAAAATACATCGCGAACCCGAGTCATGTGATGGAAAATGAGATTATTCACCAGCAACATAAGCCAGAACGAAGAAAGGCCGGTGGAAATCCTTATGCAAGAAGTGAAGCGACTCCGGAATAAAAATATTCCGTTAGTTAAGGTATTGTGGCAAAACCAATTGGTTGAAGAAGCCACTTGGGATAGAGAGGATTATATGAGGAATCGTTACCCCGAGTTATTCCAATCGGCATAATTTCAGGGATGTAATACACGTAAAATTTAATACGGGATTTATACCATTATAATTAGAAATTTTGATATATTATTTAGATGAAGAATTCGAAAGCTCGGGTAATTATTTCCCCTTTTCTGCACTGAACAGGAGTTTTAATTGGGGAAAAGGGGAAAAGTGAGGTGAGTGTGAGGGTTCGACCATCGTTTCCGTCCGCCACCGGCCATCGTCAGTCCGGCGCCATCTCGGCGGGAAAGGGGTGAGTGTAGGCTGCTTTTCCCGTGAGGTTTTTGAGTGAGAGCGAGGGTTTCTTTGAGTGGGAGCGGGATTTTTTCTTTTGGTCTTCTCGCGGCGGCCGGTGTCTCTTGGTGCGGCGCTGTTGGTGCTGGGGTCTTGGGCGGTGTGGGTGGTGTTGGGGCTGGTGCGGTGGTCTGCGACGGAGGGTTTTCACGTCAAGGGCGACTTCTCGTGTTCCAAACCCTAGGTGACCGTCCATATTCTACTTCATTTTCTCCTTCTTTTCCCCGCGGCTGCCGGCGCTTCTTGACTTGGCGGTGTTGGCCCTTGGGTCTTGGGCGGTGTGGGTGGTGTTAGGGCTGGTTCGGCGGGCTGTGGCGGCGGGTATTCACGTCGCGACCGAATTTTCATTTCAAACCCTAAGTGACGTTCTTTCTTCCATCTTGTGCCGGCGGTCTCTTCTCCTTGGGTGGTTCGGCTTACGGTGGATTGTGGCTGCGTAACGACGGCGTGGGAGCTGCGTCGAGCGGAGTGAGGGTCTTGGCCGATTGAACTTGAGGGTTTGCGACTCTTCACCTTCATGGCAACGGCGTCGTCCTCATGTGGGTCTTCCACTTCGGCGGCGGCGGCGGCGAGGGACATGAAAGTCGACATGATGGATCTTGGTGACATTGGGTGGCGGATTCTGGACTTTGAACGATTGTTCGACGTCACTTCTTTCGAGCAGCTTGTTCAAAGGGTACATGGTGGTCATGACGTGGTGGCGGTGGCTGGTTTGGCTGAGAAGGGTAGGGCGAGGGTTGAGGAGCCTACGGTGGGGTTGTCTAAGGTGGACGGAACCTAGTTTGCGACGGCCGCTGAGGTGAGCCCTTTGGTTGGGGCGTTGAGCATGGTGGCCAACCCTATTAGAGTTGATGCGGCAACTAACGGGGCTGGTTGTGTGGGTGCTCAATCGGCGGAGCCTAGGGAGGTGTCTGTGCCTTCGATGACGGCGGTGAAAGGGCTGCATGTGGCTGAGCATGGAACGATGGTCGTGGCTAATGGTGCGCAAGGAGCTAAGGTTACTAAGGCTGGCACCGGGGTTGTTCGAGTGGGTGCGGCTGCGATGCTGGTAGCAAGGGAGGCTAAGGCGGCTAAGGGGAGTGTGGTGGCTGCGGCTAATGTGGCTAATGCGGAGGAGATCGGTAGGGTTCCTCGCCGGCCGGCTGCGGGATGGAAGGCGATCAAACCACTTTGTGATCCTGCCATTTCATCGAATAGATGTGCCCTTGTTCGGCCAGGTACACCTATTCGCCCGCGGTTCACACATAGTTCATTGAGAAGTGCGGGAGATGATAGGGGTCAGGAAAGCATGATTGACTTGTTGACTGCGGGTCAAGAATCCTTTTGGGTGGAAGACCTTGGGATGGAGAAGGCTGCCTCTGGTGCTGCCCCACGTTCTGATGAGGTACATGGGGAAGAGCCTTCGAAGAGGGATAAAGGAGGCGAAAAGGAGGTGCCGAAGAACATCACTCCTAGATCGAAGCAGGATGGCACTGTTGCGCGACCTAGGCCTGTGGGTTCGGGTCAACGTGTCTCGTTGGACTACACTCCCCCTGGGATGGAGAAGGCTGCCTCTGGGGCTGCCCCACGTTCTGATGAGGGGCATGAGGTGCATGGGGAAGAGCCTTCGAAGAGGGATAAAGGAGGCGAAAAGGAGGCGCCGAAGAACCTCACTACTAGATCGTTTAGGGATGCCACTGTTGCGCGACCTACGCCTGCGGGTTCGGGTCAACGTGTTTCGTTGGACTACACTCCCCTGTCCTTGTTGATGGAGTGATGGAGGTTCGTCCCTCTTGGGAGGTGGCTAAGAAGGGGCTTGATAGGTGGGCTCATACATTGGTGGGTTATTTCCTTGGCCGTCGGCCTTTTTTTCCATTCGTGGAAAAGTTTGCTCGCTCGTCTTGGGCACAGGTGGTGGAGGTTCGAGCGACAAGCAATGGATTCTTTCGGTTTCGTTTTGCCTCAGCTGAGGCAATGAACGTCGTTCTTGAAGGAGGTCCTTGGCTTCTGCAGGGGCAGCCCTTATATCTGGAGACGTGGAGGCCGGGTATGTCCTTCAATAAGAAGGAACCTGAGGAGATACCGGTCTGGGTCAAGCTTTGGAATGTGCCAAGTGAATATTGGACGCAGGAGGGGCTTGATGTAATACCCGTAAAATTTAATACGGGGATTTCGCAAAACTTCGAAATTAGTAAAGATAAGTTTGGGCAGGCTTGAAATTGAGCCCAAATAATAATTGGGCCCAAGCCCGATAAAGAAGGAAAACTTTAGGGACTGGAAAATAATTAGGCCAAAAGGACTGGATGGATTCGTATTTTTCATAGAGAAATGGTTTGCGATGAAGAAAGAGACAAAAGGAGGAAAATTACAAAAAAGACCCTTTCTTAGCTTAAGAGGAAAATTGCATCACCACCTTATCACCTCCTTGTCATCACGTAAGTCTCTCCCCAACTTAAATATACAATACTTCAAAAACTTCAGAAGAAAAGAACGAGGAGAGGAAGGCGAGAGAGAAAGGAGAGAGGAAATTTGGCAAAAGTTCCTTCCAAGCTTCATCAAACAATCTGTTTAAAACACTGCTTAGGACGTGAGGTAGGTGAAACCTACAAACCCAAAAACTGATATTTTAAACTGTTATATTTATGGTGAAAGGATCACCTTCGTTTTTGGTATGATTTAATGCTATGTGTGATGATTGATGTTTTAACAACCCAAAATATGGGTTTTAATTATGTGTTGAGTTTCTGGAATTTGTTGAAGATATGAAGATTTGAAGAACACTGTTTTTCGTACTGTTCTGTGTTTTCGTATGATTTCTTGTTTTCGGACCATTTGAAGTTTTTCGCGGGCCAGTTATTTTGCGAACTGTGAGAGGAAAAAGTTTTCGCGGGCCGAAAACCAGTTTTCGCGGGCTGTGAGACATCACGGGCCGAAAACCAGTTTTCGCGGGCCGACAGCCAGTTTTCGCGAACTGAGCTGTTCGCCACTCTTCATTAGGTTTCGCGAACCAAGCTTTTCAACTTTTATAAGGTTTCGCGAACAAAGCTTTTCGCCAACTGTTTTCGTACCAAAGCTTTTCGCAACTGTTTTCGTACCAAAGCTTTTCGCCAACTGTTTTCGTACCAAAGCTTTTCGCCAACTGTTTTCGTACCAAAGCTTTTCGCAACTGTTTTCGTACCAAAGCTTTTCGCCAACTGTTTTCGTACCAAAGCTTTTCGCCAGGTCAACTTTTATAAAATATTTTCGAACTTGGACCCCATTTTCGGGTCAACTGATAGAGGAGTATTGAGTCTTAAATAATTCACTATTTTTGGGATTTTAAAGTATTTGAACCAAAAGTACGTTTTATATATCCTAATGATTTTTGAGGGTTTTTCGGATATACTTGATATGTCCTGCGATTAATTGTTCATGCATCCACGGCATGTCATGACGAGAGCATTGATCGCATTTGTGCGATGGGAGAGTGTATGCCCTTCTTTGGCAGAGATTTGTGAGGTTAAGACTCGAGATGCACCTGACGGGAGACAGACGTGATCGCTCTGTCTACTCAGGCTTGAGCAACCTGAGGTGCCCACCGTCGTTGGATTGCTCGACTTGACGGGAGATAGACGTGATCGTTCTATCTACCCGGGTACAGTGTGAAAACGCGACTCGGGGTGCCCACCGTCATGAGATGAGATTAGGCGGGAGATAGACGTGATTGTTCTATCTACCCGGGTACAGTGTGAAAACGCGACTCGGGGTGCCCACCGCCATGAGATGTGACTTCCGAGTCTGTGTGACCGGATGATTGATGTGATGTTGCGCGCGAGGTGCCGAGTCTAACCTAGGGCCCTGAGTATTGAGATATGAGAAAAATGAGCGTGCATTTGTCATGTGAGATATTGGGATTTGGGGACATGTGCACGCATGCATCGCATTACTTTGATGTTCACTACTGGGCAATTTTGCTCAGGGTTACATGTTTTATAGGTACGGGTGAGTAGCGGCTGGTGGCGGTGACTCCACGGGCTTTTGGGGGCGGATGCAGTACATGGGACGCGACCTGTGGAGGCGTAGGATTGTTTTGATATTTTGGGCTTCGGCCCGTTGTAAAGACTAGTACGGCTTTGTAAAACAACTCTTTTATATAGTGATAAAACTATGTATTTTTGTTTTTGTAAAATGGGCTTTCCGCGGCTTTCGTTGCGAAAACCCGCCAACTATTTATGTTTAAAAAGTGGGGTCGCCACAGGGTGGTATCAGAGCATAGATTTTAGATTCTGAAGACTGTCCATGTACTGCTACCCAAAATGCCGGGAGAACCAGCCGCGCCTGTAAGTTTTAAATTTTAACAATAGTATGTGGTACATGACTATGTGATTATATGTGTCTGTGAATGGAGAATAGTTACAAAATGCCGAGAGGGGAGTAAACACGTTGGGGAGTCGAGCCGAAGAGGCGAACCTCTTGGAGTTGGAGGAAGCTTCTCAAGCTGCGTAGTGAGATGCGTCCGCTGATTCAGTTTCAGGTTGGGAACGGTCGAGATATTTGGGTTTGGAAGGACCCCTGGTTGTACATGGACCCCTTAGTGAGCAGATTTCCTCGGGGGCCGTTGGTTATGGGTATTCCCATTGATGCACGCCTGAGTTCTGTTATTTCCTCTTCGGGGTGGCATTGGCCGGCGCAGACCTCGACGGAATATTTAGAGTTTCATCCTCATCTGCCCCACTGTTCCCCCACTGATGCTGATTCCTATCGCTGGTTGGGCACTTCGGATGGTAAGTTATCTACTGCCTCGCTTCGCGAATCGATTCGGAGTAGGCGTATTCGGGTTCAGTGGGCTGCCCTCTTTGGAGGACCGCTGAAGGTCCCTCGGTTTGAGTTTATCCTTTGGTTAGCGATTCGGGATCGGCTTGCTACTAGGGAAAACCTTGGGTCGCGGCTGCTGCCCAGACGATGCATTGCTGTTTGTGTGACTCATGGAGGTGGAGACGATCGCACATTTATACTTTGAGTGCCAGTTCTCGAGGCGTTGTGTGCAGGAGCTGAGGTACAAGACCCGTTGGGGATGGCCGTACCAGAACTGGAGCTGGGTATTGCTTGGGCTTCGCGGCGCTGGAGGGGTCGTCATCTCTGTCACCTCACCTTTCGCATCTGCTTGCCTTCTTGTTTACCATATTTGGAAGGAACGCAACAAGAGATGCTGGGAGGGGATCATTGGGACGCCGGAGCAGCTTGCCCAGGCGGTGGTTCACACTGCTGTGATGAGACTCTCCACGCTTCATTCGAAGTGGGAGTTGCAGACTGTGCTGTTCGGCGACTGTGCGTGTTGCTTGGTAGTTGGTTGTGTCCTTGGTTTGTGCTTTTCGAGGCTTGATTGGTTGTTGTGTGTGTTTCGCTCTGCTGGCCTTGTTGTTGATTGCCCAGCAGGGTGCTTGTTCTGGCAGTTTGCTGCCTGTGGCTTTCTCGAGGCATGTCTCGTGATTGCTGCTTTGACGTCGTTTCTGTTATGATATGACCGATTCCCCAAAAAAAAAAAAGAGGCGAGCCCGAATCTCCAACGCACGAACATAATACCATCGATATACTGACCGAACTAATTCAGCACAGTCGGAGCAAATTAGTGACCTTATACACCATCAGAGCTCGTCGGAGCATCGTCCTTCCCCACAGCCTGATCATGTACAAATAATCGGGGAGCGTTTCCGAAAATTGAATCCTCCCATCTTTACTGAAGCCGCCAACCCTGCGGTAGCTGAGGACTGGATAGGCACTATAGAGGACATGTTCATCTATAGCAGAGTGCCTGATAATGAGAAGGTACTTTGTGCCGTTTCCCTCCTACGGGAGAATGCGCGCTATTGGTGGAATACTGTAAAGGTGTTGGAAGATCCAATCACTATGACGTGGGACAGGTTCAAGGAGCTGTTCTTCACCAAATATTTCACTGCTCATGAACAGGAGCAGCGTATGCTCCAATTCATGAATTTACGACAAGGAAGCATGCCAGTGGCGGAATACATCCGTCGTTTTGAAGAACTGTCCCGTTTTGCCCCGTTTCTTGTGGCAACCAATACCCTGAAGGTGACTCGATTCATTCAGGGACTCAAGCCCGAAATCTATCGGGATTTGAGCATAGCCGGCGCGCGACAGCTGGAGTTCATGCAAGTTACTGAACGCGCCTTAATTGCTGAGCAAGCAGGGGGTGGGTGGAAGCCCAGGAAGCGAGGAAAAGGAGAGAGAATCAACAAGGCGAGGGGGGAAACAAAAAGCGCCAATTCTTTGGCAAAGGGCGGTCTAGCCAAGGAAACCGACCGGGCCAACAAAACTGGCGCCCGAGGCCGAATCAAGGGCCGACAAATATCTCTAATCGAACTCAGAATGTTACGCCCCAATGCCAGCAATGTGGGCGCTATCACTTTGGGGTCTGCTACGGAGTGAGACAACCTCCACAGTGCTACCAATGCGGAAAGATTGGGCATTTCGCTAGAGCATGCCCAGAGAGACAACCCCTGGTGCAGAATCAACCCCGACAGTTAATCCGACCTCCACCTGTACCAGCACGGGTCTTTACATTAACAAAAGAGGAGGCGGAGACAAACCCCGATGTGGTGACGGGTACGTTAAATATTTACCATGTCCCGACTTCTATTTTAATTGACTCGGGAGCCACACATTCGTTTGTGTCGGCTGATTTTGTGACAAGGGTCGGAATATATCCTACCCATTCTAAGAGGGATTATTCAGTTAGTTTGCCACATGGGAACCCGACCCGAACCAATTTAGTGATAGAAAAGTACCCAATAAATATGGAGGGTAGAGAATTGTTAGTCGATCTAATTGTAATCCCGATGAATGATTACGACATCATATTCGGGATGGATTGGCTTTCGAAATACGGAGCCATGATTGACTGTTCTAAGAAAATCGTAAGGTTCCAATCACCCGAGGGAGGAGAGTTCGTCTTTTGGGGAAAGGCGAGCAAAGATAGAATTCCTCAAATATCTGCCCTGAAGGCCCGACGACTTGTTAACTCAGGTTGCGAATTCTATTTTTGTTCTGCCATGAAGGCCGAGGAATCTCCCCTTTTGAGACTTGAGGAGGTTCCGATTGCGAATGAATACCCCGACGTTTCCCGACGATCTTCCAGGTTTACCTCCTGATAGAGAGATCGAATTCAAAATCGATCTTATGCCTGGGGCTGCCCCGATATCGAAAGCTCCATATCGATTAGCGCCGAACGAGCTACGGGAACTGAAAGAACAGTTGGAAGAATTGTTGCAGAAGGGATTCATCCAACCGAGCTTCTCTCCATGGGGAGCACCGGTTCTGTTCGTTCGAAAGAAAGACGGGTCGATGAGATTGTGCATCGATTATCGTGAGTTAAATAAGATCACGATAAAGAATAAGTATCCGTTGCCGAGGATTGATGACTTGTTTGACCAGTTGCAAGGAGCAACGGTATTCTCTAAGATCGACCTGCGTTCTGGGTATCATCAGTTAAAAATCCGTGAGACAGACGTTCCCAAAACCGCATTCAGTACAAGGTACGGCCATTACGAGTTTTTGGTCATGCTTTTGGGTTAACAAATGCACCAGCTGCTTTCATGGATTGATGAATCGGGTATTCAAGAATTTCCTAGACTGCTTCGTGATCGTCTTTATAGATGATATCCTTATTTATTCAAAGACGAAAGACGAGCATGAAGAACACCTAAAAACAATTCTAGGAATTTTACGGGAGAAGCAGTTGTTCGCAAAATTCAAGAAATGCGAATTTTGGTTGACAGAAGTGGCCTTTCTGGGACACATTATTTCCGGAGACGGGATTTCGGTGGATCCTAGTAAGATTGAAGCAATTAAGAATTGGCCACGACCAACCACTCCCACGGAGATTAGAAGTTTTCTCGGGCTTGCTGGATATTATCGGAAGTCATCAAAGATTTTTCCAGCATTGCCTCAACACTCACCAATTTGACGAAGAAAAATGTTCCGTTTAAATGGACGGAATCGTGTGAACAAAGCTTCCAAGAACTGAAAAAGAGACTAACGACCGCTCCGGTTTTAGCATTACCGTCAGGAACTGAAGGATTTTCGGTGTATACGGATGCCTCGAAGAGTGGTTTGGGATGCGTGCTAATGCAAAACGGGAAGGTAATTGCCTATGCCTCCGACAACTAAAGGAGTACGAAAAAACTACCCCACGCACGATCTAGAACTAGCAGCCGTGGTATTCGCCCTGAAGATCTGGCGACATTACCTCTACGGAGAAAGATGCGAAATTTTTACGGATCACAAGAGCTTGAAGTACTCTTCACCCAAAAGGAGTTAAATATGAGGCAACGACGATGGCTTGAGTTAGTGAACGATTACGAATGCGTGATCAATTATCATCCGGGTAAAGCCAACGTAGTCGCAGATGCTTTGAGTCGTAAAGCCGTGAGTGCGGAGCTATGTCAGATTGGAATAGAGGTAGTCAACTTCGGTGAAGTCGAAGCGAGAATGGAAGCATTAACGCTCAAACCAACATTATTGGAACAAATCACTAAGGCCCAAAAGGAAGATGATCTTTATGTGAAGATTAAAGGGGAACAAAATGAAAGCACTACGACGGATTTTGAAATCCGAGGAGACGGGAGCTTACGATACAACGGCCGTTTGTATGTGCCAAATAGGGAAGAACTCCGATTTAAAGTATTGACGGAGGCACATACTACACCATACTCTGTACATCCTGGTACAACGAAAATGTATCGGGATTTACGAGTTAACTATTGGTGGCCGGGGATAAAGAAAGATGTTGCCGCCTATGTAAATCAATGCCTGACTTGCCAACAGATTAAGGCGGAACACCAAAGCCGGCAGGAATGTTACAACCATAACCATTCCTGAATGGAAGTGGGACCATATAACAATGGATTTCGTCGTTGGACTACCAAAGACTGTGAAAGGCCACGACGCAATTTGGGTAATTGTCGATAGATTGACAAAATCTGCCCATTTTCTGCCAATCAATAAAACATATTCCATGGAGAAGTATGCGGAATTATATATTCAAGAGATTGTTCGACTCCATGGAATCCCAATTTCGATCATTTCAGATCGGGACTCGAGGTTTCTGTCTAACTTCTGGGGAAGTTTACAAAAAGCTATGGGAACCAAGTTGTCTTTCAGTTCAGCTTATCATCCCCAGACAGATGGACAATCTGAACGGACGATCCAAACACTGGAAGATATGTTACGAGCATGCGTGCTAGATTTTAAAGGAAATTGGAGCAAATATCTTCCGCTGATCGAATTCTCGTACAACAATAGCTTTCAGGCTACGATCGGAATGGCACCGTATGAAGCTTTGTACGGGCGTAAATGTCGATCCCCAGTTCATTGGGACGAGATCGGTGAACGAGCGCTACTAGGTCCCGAAATGGTTCGAGAAATGACGGAAGCTGTTGCAAAGATTCGAGAGAGAATGCAAACAGCCCAAAGTCGTCAGAAAAGCTACGCTGATAAACGACGAAGGCCGTTAGAATTTGCGGAGGACGATTGGGTATTCTTGAAGATATCCCCAATGAAGAGCGTGAAACGGTTCGGACGCAAAGGGAAGTTAAGTGAGGTATATAGGCCCTTTCAGAATCATGAAACGAATCGGCGAGGTCGCTTATCAACTCGAATTACCGGCGTCTTTAGATCAGGTTCACGACGCCTTTCACGTATCAACATTGCGAAAATACGTCGCCGATCCAAGCCATGTGCTACAAAATGAAACCCTTCATCAACGATTGAAGCCGGACTTAAGTTACGAGGAGAAGCCGGTAGAAATATTGATGTATGAAGTAAGGCGACTTCGGAATAAAAATATTCCGTTGGTCAAAATTTTGTGGCGTCATCAGGAAATTGAGGAAGCAACGTGGGAACGAGAAGACGAAATGCGAGAAGTACCCCGAATTATTTTCGACTGCCTAAATTTCGAGGACGAAATTTCTTGAAGGGGGGGAGGATGTAATACCCGTAAAATTTAATACAGGGATTTCGCAAAACTTCGAAATTAGTAAAGATAAGTTTGGGCAGGCTTGAAATTGAGCCCAAATAATAATTGGGCCCAAGCCCGATAAAGAAGGAAAACTTTAGGGACTGGAAAATAATTAGGCCAAAAGGACTGGATGGATTCGTATTTTTCATAGAGAAATGGTTTGCGATGAAGAAAGAGACAAAAGGAGAAAATTACAAAAAAGACCCTTTCTTAGCTTAAGAGGAAAATTGCATCACCACCTTATCACCTCCTTGTCATCACGTAAGTCTCTCCCCAACTTAAATATACAATACTTCAAAAACTTCAGAAGAAAAAGAACGAGGAGAGAAGGCGAGAGAGAAAGGAAGAGAGGAAATTTGGCAAAAGTTCCTTCCAAGCTTCATCAAACAATCTGTTTAAAACACTGCTTAGGACATGAGGTAGGTGAAACCTACAAACCCAAAAACTGATATTTTAAACTGTTATATTTATGGTGAAAGGATCACCTTCGTTTTTGGTATGATTTAATGCTATGTGTGATGATTGATGTTTTAACAACCCAAAATATGGGTTTTAATTATGTGTTGAGTTTCTGGAATTTGTTGAAGATATGAAGATTTGAAGAACACTGTTTTTCGTACTGTTCTGTGTTTTCGTATGATTTCTTGTTTTCGGACCATTTGAAGTTTTTCGCGGGCCAGTTATTTTGCGAACTGTGAGAGGAAAAAGTTTTCGCGGGCCGAAAACCAGTTTTCGCGGGCTGAGGTAGTTCGCGAACTGAGACATCACGGGCCGAAAACCAGTTTTCGCGGGCTGAGGTAGTTCGCGAACTGTGAGACATCACGGGCCGAAAACCAGTTTTCGCGGGCTGAGGTGTTTCGCGAACTGTGAGACATCACGGGCCGAAAACCAGTTTTCGCGGGCCGACAGCCAGTTTTCGCGAACTGAGCTGTTCGCCACTCTTCATTAGGTTTCGCGAACCAAGCTTTTCAACTTTTATAAGGTTTCGCGAACAAAGCTTTTCGCCAACTGTTTTCGTACCAAAGCTTTTCGCAACTGTTTTCGTACCAAAGCTTTTCGCCAACTGTTTTCGTACCAAAGCTTTTCGCCAACTGTTTCGTACCAAAGCTTTTCGCAACTGTTTTCGTACCAAAGCTTTTCGCCAACTGTTTTCGTACCAAAGCTTTTCGCCAGGTCAACTTTTATAAAATATTTTCGAACTTGGACCCCATTTTCGGGTCAACTGATAGAGGAGTATTGAGTCTTAAATAATTCACTATTTTGGGATTTTAAAGTATTTGAACCAAAAGTACGTTTTATATATCCTAATGATTTTGAGGGTTTTTCGGATATACTTGATATGTCCTGCGATTAATTGTTCATGCATCCACGGCATGTCATGACGAGAGCATTGATCGCATTGTGCGATGGGAGAGTGTATGCCCTTCTTTGGCAGAGATTTGTGAGGTTAAGACTCGAGATGCACCTGACGGGAGACAGACGTGATCGCTCTGTCTACTCAGGCTTGAGCAACCTGAGGTGCCCACCGTCGTTGGATTGCTCGACTGACGGGAGATAGACGTGATCGTTCTATCTACCCGGGTACAGTGTGAAACGCGACTCGGGGTGCCCACCGTCATGAGATGAGATTAGGCGGGAGATAGACGTGATCGTTCTATCTACCCGGGTACAGTGTGAAAACGCGACTCGGGGTGCCCACCGCCATGAGATGTGACTTCCGAGTCTGTGTGACCGGATGATTGATGTGATGTTGCGCGCGAGGTGCCGAGTCTAACCTAGGGCCCTGAGTATTGAGATATGAGAAAAATGAGCGTGCATTTGTCATGTGAGATATTGGGATTTGGGGACATGTGCACGCATGCATCGCATTACTTTGATGTTCACCTACTGGGCAATTTTGCTCAGGGTTACATGTTTTATAGGTACGGGTGAGTAGCGGCTGGTGGCGGTGACTCCACGGGTTTTGGGGGCGGATGCAGTACATGGGACGCGACCTGAGGGGCGTAGGATTGTTTGATATTTTGGGGCTTCGGCCCGTTGTAAAGACTAGTACGGCTTTTGTAAAACAACTTTTATATAGTGTATAATAAAATGTATTTTTGTTTTTGTAAAATGGGCTTTCCGCGGCTTTCGTTGCGAAAACCCGCCAACTATTTATGTTTAAAAAGTGGGGTCGCC